>JAGXJF010002572.1:0-360106 GCA_019208055.1 Stipa capillata
AAGTGCATTCAGTCCCAAGGAGTGTGGGAGGATGATTATCTAGCCCCAAGGTTTAGTTTTGATGGTTAATGGCAACCCTCACCTGTATCTAACGTTTACAATGAGTGTGAACAGGAGTTTAAATGAACAGGTGATCGATCAAGACAACATCTGATTGATGATGAGGCCTAAAAAGAGCAAGGAACCGTGAAGGTCAGAAGGGCTAGCTGAGCTAGTCTCCTGAGGCTCAGTTGCGAGAAAGCCGAGGCTGTGCTCGAGGGCAAGCGAGGTGATGGTGGCTTGATGGAGTTCAAGGACCGTAACTGCAAGCTGGATAAGACCTGGAGGAGCTAGAAAGCTGGTGGATCTGCGTCAAGGGGTTCGCTGTGCGTCTTCAAAGGGCTGTCATCTTCAGTTGTTAGCTTGGAACCAGTGCCAAGATTCTGAGCGAGCTGGTCAGTGGGCAGTGGTGAGTCCATTGTCCTCCTGAATCAGTTTTTAGGCTTGTAGTGAGCCGGCCAGTGTTGTGCTCAGGTGCTGCCTGAGGCAACCGAGTCCACCTGAGTTTGGCATCTGAGACTCAGGTGGGTAGCTCAGCCGTGGCTAGTAGGTTACCAAGTGTATGTTAGCTGAGTCTCAGATAGGTGTGTCTGGTGGCTCTTTGTCTGACGTGGCATGAGGGTAACGGCTAGCTGCCAGGGACCCTATAAATAGGAAATCTGGGGAGGTTTCGACCTCAACCTTTACCTCTACCATAGAAAGCACCCTGCTGTCGGAAGAAAGAGCTCTTAGTCTCTGAGAGAGTGTTGCCTACGTGCATCCACCGTGAGAGAGAATTGCTTTACATCCTGAGTGCTTCAGAACTGAGAGAGTTCATGGTACTGGTTCCTCCAAGAGACTGAGAGAGCTCTTGGAGTTCGTCTGCTCCAAGACCGGGAAGTTGGAGTCGTTGGTGAGCAAGCCAAGTCTTGTGTGGCTGCCTCCAAGCGTTTGTGAAGGTGATTTGGGTCTGCCTGTCTTGCTGCGGTGAGATCAAAAGATTCCACACAAGATAAGTGAACGAGGAAAGAGCACGGTTCAGTGCCGGCTGTGAAAGCAGCTTCCTCAACGGAGACGTACCACTTTGTTAAAGTGGGAGCTTCGGTAAAACAAACCTTTGTGTCTATTCATTTATTTGTATAGTTTGTGTTTACTTGTGCTGATATACATAGTTCACTCTCTGCTGCACACAACTGAGTTTCCCACCTGAGACTCAGTTGACACTAAGAGCAAGTTGTCTCCTTTGCTATTCTGTTTATCTGTTGCACACAACTGAGTCACTCACTTGAGACTCAGTTGATACATAGTTGTCTCTGCTCTGCTCTACTTGCATTTATCTGAGTTATCTACCTGAGAGTCAGTTGCTTAGGATTGGCCCATTTATTTTAAGTAAAGCCCATTAGGTTTTAATTTTATAGAGCCGACCTATTCACTCTAGTCGACTCCTGAGATCCTTTCATATGTTTCAACATGCACCCCTCTTACAAAGGTTCCCCCAAGTCCTCCAACAATGCCAAAAATTTATCATACTTTTTCTCACGTATATCATTCCCTTCTGCATCATGCAACATCTGATCTAGATCATAGTCATCGTTGGGCAGTGTATCCTCATCATCGAATTTAGAATCAATATCATTCGACATTTCATTGACTACATTGCCTTTCTATATAACCAGTTCATCAACATGACTGATCCAACGAGTGTAATCCTCCACGAAACCCCTCCAAATCAAGAGTCCTTGGATCTGGCCTTGGTTATTCCACATCTTCTGGTTCTTGCAATCAATGCATGGACATGGCATAATCTCCTCATCCCTTCTCAACATATCCTTCTTAACAGCTCTTAAAAATTCAGATACTCTATCAATGTACTCTTGCGATACATGGCTCTGACCGTACATCCAGTTTCGCTCCATCTATGCGAGAAAGCATACATACTTATATATATTTCCACATAAATCTATAAAATATCTAATTAATAAACATCTGTCTATCAAAAACTAGATTTAACTATGCATAATATTCACTGGCTCTCTGCTTTCCTCGTCATGTATTTGTAGATAACCAAACACCATCATCAATTATACATCTCCTTTAGCTAAATCGAAATAATCCTCTCTCTACCCCCAATCTAAATATAACCATAAATCATGCATAATTAACCGTAAACCAATGATTAAGAACTATTACTAATCTTAGATGGCCAAGTAGCAGTAGATCTTCACCCAACATGTGTTGTGAAATCGCATCAAAATCGTCAAATCACCTAGCCGCATTAGATTCACGAAACAGATCTAGATCTCAAATAGATCCAGATCTGCTAGTGTCTTAAATATGGATCAGCTGGTCATTACATATGGCTAAATCACTTATACCGTCTATGATAACATCTCAGACGGCTGACCAAAATAACTGTCAAGATATCTCAGATGGTTCATAAGAACAATCGTCTGAGATGAGATATCACACAAGGTTCACTCCAAACCCGTCTATGATATGTAAACACATCAGAAACGGTTCAAAAGTGCAGCCATCTGTCATGACTCATCACAGACGGTTGCTTCAGAAAACCGTCTATGATGACTTATTCACTACGGACGGCGAATTTCCCTCAACTCATGACAGATGGGTAGTTTTACCGGCCCATCTAAGGTGTGGAAAAAGTCATATGGTTCCGGCCTCCCCGTCTATGATAAGCCTTCTATAATGACTGTTTCTGTAGTAGTGCAAATTCTTTTCAGAGAAATGCATGTTAGCTCCATGGAGCCATACCTCCACCCCTTATCATTGTCGGATGCTTCATCGGGATTTGTGCCACTATAACCACTAAAAAATTATTAAGAGAGGATACTAATCATGACATTGTACAAACTAAAATTTGTTGAGCAAGAGTATGGCTAGCTAGTGGATAAATTATTTTGGGCATGGACATGAAAATCTCAGTAAAGTACTACTAGAAACATGATTATACAACTAAAATAATAACAAATCAGCACACAAATCCTATGTAAAAAATCTAGATCATATCCAACGGTGCTAGAGAGCGAAGCAATGATTCGGTGATGCTCCAACTCTTCGCTCTTCTTTTCAGCAGATACGTTACGTGTGAGAATGTTGTTCCTACCGTGTATTCTCTTTATTTTTAGATTGTTGGTCACACTGCATACACATCGGTCGGGCAGCAACATACTTCTCAGACGCAAATAGTTCTAACTGCATTGGGTGATCAAAGTCTAAAATGATGGAAATTCAGGGTTAACTGCTGCAGCCTGCACGTTCATAGGTATAAATGATTTAAATTTTTAGAAATTTGACGCGCCTCTATCTACGAGCTTAACTGGAGAAGTCTTATAGACCATTTTTATATGCACAAGTAGTAAATGTGACAGCAAGGTTGCGCATTTGCTAGTGAGGGGCCAAAACAACAGTGGAACAGCACATGTATGGTCCCAGCTCTGTTCAATTTATGGTGATGCACTAACCTTCTTTCTTCTTTTTTTTTGCTAAGATGGCGATGCACTAACTTGGTTACTTAGGGCATACAAATCAAAGATTTGTTACTCCTTTCTCTTCTAGTACAAGACCTGGTAGTTATAAAGTTGAGTTCATGATTTAGCCTGCAAGTGCGAGTTTCTCAAGGCCATCCAGTTGTTATTTGCCTTAACAAGTCAGGCTCAAATGTGTTTCATATTATAGAACACACAATGCTTGCATTTTTCATTGAACATGTGGACCTCATTTGACGTTTTTCTAACCACTGACACTGGCCTGCCTTGGTGCAAAAACATGAGACCATTAATGTGCCAGTATGTATGACGGCCGGCACCATGACATATCCCATGATGTCAAGGTCTCTCTAGGCTCCAACAAGATCGCAAAGGAGGCTAGCTGCATGCAGGGGCACTAAATGCGCAGGCAAGACACTACTTGAGTTACTTCTGTGTTGTTCTGAGGTTCAAATCCTCTGTCTCCTGCCCTCTTTTCAGTAATGTGCTACGTAAAATGCCAATGCCGCTGGCAGTTAGTGTTCTGCTCCAAGTTGCTGCATTTGGTTGTAAGTTGTAACCAGTAACCAACAATTGGTGGATGGAACCAAGACCTGCAGGAAAATTTATGAACAGACACGTATGGTCCATATGAACACGCGCAACATCTTCATTAATAGAATCTCTGTGCGCCAGATCGTAGAAGTGTCCATGGGGATTTTCTGATGTTATGGTTTGGTAATCGGTACACCGTGTGCTGAAACTGTTTCAGTTGATATTTTTGCTATCTTGTCAGAGCAAACAGAACTCAACTGATGCGAGATTTGCAGATAGTTTTCTTGTTGGTAGCTAACTCTTCAGAGAAGTTCAGACCGATGGATTTAATGTCAGATAACCGAAATCTATGTACGTTTCCTTCTTGTAAGTGCCTTCTGTGTGTCATATTTCAGAAGTTATATATATATATATATACCACGATAATTTATCATGCAAACTTTTCCCTTTATTGTTTTCTTGAGCAAATGTACAGCTCCACTCGTGGGTGACCGACATTGTCACTTAATTGTAACTTTAGGTGACAATGCCTAACCACATCAACTTCTATCTTTTCCTGCTCTACTGTCCATAAAAGAAGCCGGCCATTCTAACTAACCATGATTTCAGTTTTTCAGTTTGTTAGCCACCTAATGTCTGAATTAAAATACAAAGGATAAGTATTTAGTAACGTGCAAAACTACTCGTGGGAGCCCAAAATTAACTTTCAGATCCCTCTCTGTGTCATCATCAATCTAGGATCATGCTGATGAATACAGTCAAAATGATAAGATTACAACATCAAGTTTAACAAAAAGTATAGTCTTACGATAGAAGCCACATAACTTTAAACTGAGTACTTGATCACATGACCGTTACAATCAGGAAGTAGCGGAAAAAAAACGTTAATAGGATATGCTCCATCTCAACCACAGGCAGTCGACGAAGTCCAAAAAAACCTACTCCTAAGCATCGTCATTATAGTAGTCACCATAGTCTTCGGCATCATCGTCATAGTTATCTAAACATGCCCAAAAACAATATGTTAAGTGAGTTTTTTTTTACGTACTCAGTGTGCCCTCTTTTAGGAAAGTCTAATACTACATGCAAACATTGACAATGGAAGGTTTTATGGATGTCTTTGCATAAATGGTATTTTTAGTTCAATTGCTACAATAATTTCAAGTTTTAAGATTAAAATATTTTTCATCAATGGAGTATGATTAGTGAAAGTTCTAACCACCAACACTGATCAAGAAAGGTTAACCTCTTGACTCGAAACAAGTTCTGACCACCTGCACTGATTCCAAAGGAATAGAGGGAAAAGCATTTGGGGAGAAAAGGAGACAGGTTCCTTGGCATGATTGGATCTTCATGCTGTCCGTAACCGTGAACACGGCTAATTGATTAATTTTACACTCTACAGATGTTATACACTTTTCCCACATGACACGATGATCCCCTTGCGCCACGCTGATCAAGCTTTGAACACACGCACATCGGTGTGTCAGCGAGGAGACTGTCACAAAGTCTTTCAACATGCCATACCCAAATGCGACATGCCCACTAGGTTTCGGTACGGATGGAGTACACCCTCACAATCCGGACCGCCCCTTTGGTGCCGAGGGTCGTGTCTAACTCACTCCCCATCTACGCTACAATGATGCCAACACTAAGTATAAACTATCTACTTAACTAAGATAGTGCTCATATAGCATGTGGTTTCACTTAGTTCATAAATATTAGTCAAACATGTTTATCAGCACTTAAAAGATGTGACATCAATGCCACACTTTAGAGTAAAATTTAGATAGAAGGATAACATGCTCAGCAATTCCAAGATATGAACAAGTATAAAGATTCAAAGGATTCAAGTAATAAATATTCCTTCGAGGAGAAATATTGAATGACTACTAAATTGCGGGGCAAAGCATTTATTATATCTACACTAAATAGACATCTACTCTAAGAATAAAACTAGGTAACCAGGTTAAAATCTAGTTTTGGAATGACCAATAAACATTTAATAACAACATGCGTGTTTGCAAATCATAACATAGTAATGATTTTAAAAGTATAGATTAACATGATCAAGAACAAGGAGGTATGTCTTCGTTGTTGTGCTGCTAATCTCCAAAGGTTGGTTTTGGTTTGACTTTGTCACTATCTATTCATGTAAAAGGAATAGTGCAAGCCCAGAATGCAAAAAAAAAGTGAATCAACAATAGAGCAGTTTGGATGGAACAGAACGATGACACTTTTGTCGAAGATCGGAAAAAGGTTTTAGGCTAGGGCATCCTTATATTGGTCTTCTAAAGGGAGGCTATTACCGCATACAAAATATATTTAGAGCATACAAGATTAAATAATTAGCTATCAGGGTCTAACATGTCATATTGAATATTAAATAAAATAATATACTTTTATTATTTTCTAAGTTAACATAATAGTATCCTACAATTTATTTTATGGAAATATTTTCAAAAATATTAACTAAAACTAGGATTTAATCCTAACATGCTAGGTATCAATACAATTGCATTAATAAAAGCAAACAAACCTAAACATGGTACTAAATAGAGAAAGCATCTTTAAATGGATCTAAGCTATAAAATAAGTTTAAAGCTACTATTCAAACCATGCATAGCAAAAATACCTAAACTCGTGCTATATACGCAACATGAGTAGCTACTATCTTCCCTTAACTATATAACACAGCCCAAACTAGCAGGGGTACTTACACCCATGTACTTACATCATTGTGGCTACCATTCACTCAGAATGGGTAACTAGAAAATATACACTACTTAGACAAGTAAAACATGGCATGGGTATCCATAGACGGCTAATAGCATAATAGTAATCTAAGAAAAAGAATTGTTCACACTCAAACATCCTAACAATACATAGTTAAGTCAAATATTTAAAATTAAATAACACTAGCTAGAGCATGAACTGTAAAAGGATCAATAAATCCCCTAAATAATTTCTATACTACTAATCAACTAAATAGTACATAAAGCAAAGCCTAATTACTAAACAGTACCAATGTAAACTAAACTTGCACAAAATTTGATCAAATTTTGGTGATCCGAGCCAACATGTAATCTAGTCAAGAAATTTGAAATTTAGTGCTATGAAAGGGTGGTAAACAATCCCTGGACTCTAACTCTATGAAAGCCCTAGTTTTAGAACCGTTGAGAGAAGCGTGAGGAGAAAGTCAGGTCAACTCGCGTTGCTGAGTTGACCTGGTACTATCGAACTACGACGAGAGTTAGAGTAAGAGGGGGGGAATTGCTGTGCATTCGCATTCATGGCATCCATCTCGAATACATCATACTCATATTCATGAAATTAAAATTTAAAACTTTATTGATTCGAGAATATTACAAAGATCATCATACAACATTATTACAAAATGGATAAGAAAAAGAAATAAAAAACTTACATGTTGAGATATTCTACCTATACATTATCTAACCCTAATCCTCAAGTCTTCGAGTCTTGAGCAGCAGTAGAGAAGCGCCGAGAGTCGGAGGGGGAAGATTCTTCGGAAATGTAGGCGACATCCGAGGTCGTCGAGTATATGCACTCGAGACTGTTGGATTTTCGCCGTTGTTGTAGGAGGCAGGTTTTCGAAAAACAATTTTTGAAATAGATGTGGTTTCACCGGCACAGTTCTGCCGACATCCGCAGGGTTAGCTGCGGGGTCAAAAGAGTGCCGATGACCTAAATAATTTTTAGTTTTGAAAAATAGTTTGAAAATATTTTAAAAAATTGTCCGAGGGCCACATGGCTAAGACCCTCATCGGACAAACCTAATATTTTGTATATTAGAGAGGAGAGGTGAGGAATATTCAAAATAACTTTTATTTTCCTAAACTAATTGCCTCCATGATTTTACTTTTGAATAGGAAATTGTTTTATAAACCAAATTAAAGAGATGAAAATAAATTCATCCAAAAGTCATCCATCGGAACTCACAAGTTTGGATTTTAGCCAACTTTCCTTAACTGACAAGGCAACTATGCTCAAATGGATTGCTTTAGCAATCATTTCGATAATGCCACCAGATAAGCAAGCAGCAGGAGGTAGAAAAACAATTTCCACCGGAGAGGCATAGGGAAGCCCAGTATAAAATAGAGCTAAGCCAACTGAAGTGAATAGGACCGCAGGAGTAGTCACCGAGACCGTCATTTTCTAGGAGAGGTGAGAACAGCAAGGAGAGCATCAGGAGACGGCCATCAAGATCAGGAGAGGGAGACCAGCCTAGGAAGGAGAAGGGCAGACCACCAGGGAGCGTTGAGGGGAGTAAGGACCAGCAAGACAACAGCAAGTGGGGAAGCCAAGTTTGGTCTTGTCCAAATTTAAAACAAGGTATTGATTCACCCCAAACCATCACATTGCATACACACATGGATGAAGGTTTGGAAGAGAATGGAACCCTCAGATTTTAATAGGCAGCATGCATAGTATCTGTTCTTATCTTAGTGATACCATTTCCCTAATTCTAAAATCATCATTGGGTTTGGTTAGGCAGCAAAGGGTAGCATAATCTGTCTTATCAGTAATACCTTCTCTAAACCCTTTTTGGACAAAAAATCATTGTAGGCAAAGACCAAGTTTTGCATCTGTTCTTATCAGGAAACAAACTGATATACACATATTCATGAAGAAAGCATGAAAATGCTAATATCAAGTAAAGCATCTCAATGTGTATGTTAAGGGCAGCCGAATAGGCAACATGTCAGTAACTCGTCCTTATCAGTTTTCAAAGACATGTATGTATAAATCACCTATACACATGAGCTTATACCAGATGTTTCAGACGTAAGGGCATCTGAATAAATTAACCAAAAACCAAGTAGTAACATCTGTTCTTAACAGTTTCGAGTGCCTGCACATATATGTATCTCAACTTTAGTAAGCTAAGCTCTAATGTAGCAACCTGTTCTTATTAACCTTCCCAACCTTAAGCATTCATACCTGTATATATGCACGATCTTTCAGAACTAAGGTCGAGGGTAGTTCTGTTCTCATCAGTTCAGTAGACGAAAATAAACATGCATGCGAATGGAAGAGTTATGGAACAAATAGACCAAGACCAAGTGTGGTTGTTCTTATCCAAGTAATACCCTTCTCAACTTATTTCTGAGATGCAGATCATTATAAGAATGAGGCAAGTTAAGCACAGTGCGAGTTCACCATGTACGCATAGAAATAAAAAGAGGCCTAAAATCAAGATCAGTGTAGTTGTTCTTATCAGTTAAAATACCAGTATCAAATGGAAGCAGCATGTTCTCATCAGAGGAAGCTAGAGTTAGAGGGAAAGAAATAAAGCTTATATACGGCAATCACCAAAATGAGACTACATACAGTAACCTCAATCAAACCAAGCTATGGAACATCAAAGCCATAAACAGGAACTTAGGGACAATCGGAGTAAATCTGGCCAACAATAGGATGATCTGATGTTCCATTAACCCCTAATTAAGCCAATTGTACGAATAATGAGGAATCAAACATCACCAGCGGGCTGAAAGGGCAAAACCCTAGAATCAGGAAGGAAAGGGGAATAGAAGGGGAAATTGGAGCTCTTACCTGCATCGGCCGGTAGCGGCATGGACACCCCGGCACGCCACCGGCGGGAGGCGGGCAGACGGAGCCCGGTGACGGGGCTGCGACGCCAGCCGCATCCAACCCGGGCGGCGGCCGAGGCGGTGATGGCCGTAGGCGGAGTGGAGGCAGCATCGGCACGAGGCCATGGCAAGCATAGCGAGGGCGCAGACCCATGGGGCCAAGCCCTAGGCTCGTGCGACCGGGGCGGTGTCGAGGAGTACAGCCGGGGGCGGCAACCGAGCGAGAACCACGGGGCTGAGCCCGGACCCACGACCGGGACGGCGGTGCAAGGAAGCCGAGATGGCGGCGATGATCGGAGAGGGTGCTGGCGCATGTGGAGAAAGGAGAAGAGGCCTCCAAGGAGGAAGAGAACTGGCGGCGCATTTGAGAAAAAAGGGGGAGCAGTCAGCGGCGCCTAGGAGTAGTGTGAGGAGAGGAGCACCGGTGCGGGCTTAGTGGGCCGGCCGGAGGAAAGTTAGGGGAGGTTTAAATAAAAAATGGAAAATGGAAAAGAAATAGAAATAACACAAAAGAAAGAAATATATATATATATATATGTATAGCAAAGAGTGAACTGAGAATTTTAGAGTAATTCCTTAAATTTAGATAATTTCTTAAGAAAAAATCGAAAACCTATTTAGAATTTTAGATTTTCTAAATTGAATGAGACTCATAATTCCTTTCTAAGAAAGTTAAACTTTAAATTAGTTCCTAAAATTTTGATCTAACACCTAAGCAAATTAAAAGGGGTGAGAGGAGATACTGGACTCTAAGTAAATCTAAGTCAAAGGTCAAGTTGATTAGGGTTATATTATGAAAGGCTAATGTCAAATAAGAATGATAATGATGGCTAAGACTTGAATGTTCCTCTGAATAATTCTAAATCTTCCAAAAGAATGTCTAAAAGAACTGCATTAAATCCTCGGAGCATTTTAGTATGCTTAGCATCACATGCACTCAAATGCCATGTCAATTGCATTCATATTTGGAATTCTTCGGGAATTAGTCCTTATCAGACTTTATTACTTTTCTTCAGAAGCCGGAGTTCAGCCAGCAGACTAGTCGAACTCCACTACCTACTCGTTACCAAGCAAGTCCAGTTTCTTGTTCATGTCCGTTGAGAATGATCCACAATTTTCCTCTTGTCTACAACTGCACCAAATGAAAATTTATTTTCTAAAAGATGAAGCAACTGTTGTTTTATTTTGATCGCCGGTTCTTGGGTGATGGCATGGTGGGTGATGAAATCCTGGAAAGGTGCCGAAGGCACATCGGAAGGCGGATTTCATCACACGGGCTTGTTTCACATAAGGATAATACAACCAACGATCGATTGTGCTTAAGCGCCATAGTGAACGCGCAAACCACATACCCTGTATGGGCGGAGCTAAGCCAAAGTACCTTTGTCATAGGTCGTACTCCCCCGGGAAAGGAAGACCCCAACAGTTGGATCTGGAGTATCAACTGTTGGGAAGGTGGAGTTAGCAGTAGGCTACCCACAAGGCGTTGGACTCGTAGTGTCAACATGAGACCGGTAGTCCCTGGCCTGTTGTGCGGGACTACGACGCGGGGTATGACTAAGTGGGTGGTGCAACGGCTTTGTGACCATAGGAGTGTAGATGAGGTTTGGCCATCTCAGTTGCACGACTATCGTCGTTTGTGGGTACAGTTGCGTACCTCTGCAGAGTGTAAAGAATTGTGGCTGAGTCACTCCATTTTCCTGGTCGGAACTACGAATGCGGCAGGAGAAGGATCCATCGGGGATCCTAGCAGCCTGTAAGACATGAGATCGTAGTCTCTTAAATTAAAACTTGACTCTCTTACCTTGCCAAACTGTATTGCTTTTGGAGAACGTTGCCGTTCTCAGTAGATAGTGCATCAAACACCTCCTTGTTATTCCTGGACTTGTTGAGTACCTTCTGTACTCATCCCTCTATTCAAATTCCTTTGAGTAGACTGTGAGCCGACATCCGAGATGGAAGTGATCTACGTCGAGGTCGATGAAGAAGCTCCCGAAGAACAAGCGCCGATGAAGGAAGACGAAGGCATCGACTACTACATCGACTTTCGCGACGAGAGCCATGATGAGTAGAAAACTAGGTCAAGTGAGTCGAGAGTTGTAGGAAAGACTTTTGCTTTAGCCAGATGATAAACGGTTTTAAATTCCCCGTATTTTCGGGAATCAGTTGTAAGACTTTATATTTTGTTGCGAGTTGTAATTTCAATTTGTAATATATGGACCGCTGCGATGCTTCTGTGCGCTACTCTGTACGATGTATTGTGGACGAAATGGCACTTTCTCTAAAATATGTTGAAGACCGGCATACTATCAAGGAGGGTGGTATGTGGGTCGCCGCAAACTCTACCGAAGATTAGCATCTAACTCAAGATATAGCCTGACTTGGTAGATTACAGAGGGGAGCTATGTGGCGTACCTGGTTTTAAGGCCAGATAAACCCTTGTGTTTACTGTACAGGTCCCATGATCAGTAGCCAGTACACACAAGTTAACCTGTATATCAAGGTCATACATGCACATATTAGAATATGATACATAACCGATCTTCGGAATCAAATAATTATACCTTTAGCCCAACGGCTAAAATCTTGCAGCGGAAATCAAGCGTTGGTGTGGCCCATCAATATGATGTTCCCGACAAGCAACTGACTGGGATTTCGTCCTAGTTTTCACGGATACCGTTGTTGCTTTCGAGCTGTCGACCCTTCTGTATGGCCAAATCAATAAGCCAGGTGAGTACATTGAATGTACTCGCAAGCCCTCCGCCAGGGAGTTTATAACAGATATATGCATGCACGGGTATATCAAGAGTCGGGCTCTATCCTATGTCTCATATTGTGTGGAAAGTAAGTTTGCATATGGAATATTTAAATAGATAGTAAAAGCAGATGTTGAAAACTGTCTCGGTTTTACCGAGATGTGGCAGCTAATCACATCCTTCTTTATTCCTCCCGCTACAACGAGGAATTGTACCTGCATTTTTCCGCTACAACGGAAAAACTCTGTAATCACCCGCTCCAACGAGGAGTCTCTGCTCGCCCGCTACTACGGGGGTATTGGCGATTGCCCGCCGCTACAACGGGGAAACTTTCATGTCACTCTGCGAACACGGCAGATCACGTCCTTAAACCCATAACATTTTGATTTTGAAATTCAATCTACTTTAGTGTGGCCCAACCAAGTTCGGCCATGACCGTGGACACGGCTATTCGAATAGTTTTAACACTCTGCAGAGGTTGTACGGCTTTACCCACAAGATGTAGGTCACCCTAGGTACACTTTGCAACGTGTACTGACAGGGCTATTACAACGAGACTCTTCGCGGGAGTAAACCTAGCAGTGAACCCACCAAAAGGACATATCCCAAACCTAGCTTGAGTCAGTAACATCGCTACGAGGAGGTTGGTGTTCCAACTTTGTGGCAAACATGACCCCGCTCCAACAGGGACTCTCTCTATAGAGGCTACAACCTCATTTGCACACCTCTACTACTTACGGGTTCATGCTAGTCTCAGACCGGGTACTAGGTCAAGTCCTTCCCATAAAAGACATGTGGACGTACGGTAAGACTTGGCCAAACGGCACTTAAGCTCAGTCCTTAATTGATCCGAGAGGGACTCCACACCATGTCCGTAGACAGACAACGAGTACCACGCCGGGCATTACCTCGCATCTAACCTTCTTCCTGCTTTTCCCCTTCATTTCCGACCCGGACCAAAATCTTCTCCATTTTGTTTTGGTTAAAACCTTTTTCGGCAAATATCCCACCCAAGGATATACTACATTCATACACCATCGGACACGACAGTCCCTTCCAAATATCCAATACATGAAAAAATTCTGGTGTCCTCCCTTTTTTTTTGAAAACCTAATTTTACTACTACAGGGCTAAGCCAGATATATACATAATCTACCCTAGGATTCCCATTAACATTTCTCGGGATATATATAGTTCTAGGGTGACAAGGGGTTCAGTGTCGAGCTAGGGTTTGCTAAGCATCGGTCATAACTTCTCTACATAAAATAACAGGTCGTAAAACATAGCATGCATGTTTCGTAAACAAAATTTCATTTCGTAAACTTGGGCTTCAACATGATCAAAGGCAGAGAGCTTGCCTGGCAGTCTCGACTGGTTCTTGAGCTCTGAACCTAAAACGGAAATCGCCCGGAATCCTTCGTGCGAGTTCTTGTAACGCCGTATCTACACGTTGGAAAGCACTGAATAAACAACGAGGCGAGGAAAAACCAGATAAGAACCAACCTACACTCATGAAATCACTATTGATGAGCATTAGACCTAGTTGTTCATTAGGGTTCTTAAGGGGTAGGAAGAAATACCCTTCACATAAAATCAGGATTTTGCGTACAATTGTGAACCCTAGTTTATTTGATTAATATCGTCCTAGGACTTAGATGTTCTTGGCTCTCATATTTTAGTTGGGTCCAAGGGTAGGTATGAACATTGAAATATTCTGGAAATTTTATTAAGAAGGCTTTTGGAGTAATTTACTAAGACATAATCAGTTGAGAGATATGACATATTTAGGGTTTTATATCCTTTTATGGAATTAAAGCTTTAAATTGCATAGCACTACTGGATTTGAAATGTTGAATTGAATTTCAGAGGTTTTGGAAGAAGGAATTAATTTAATTAAGACTAATTCAGAGAAGATATATATATATATATATAAGACATTCATATTTGAATATTCAAAATTGAAATTTAAGTAATTTCAAAAATTAGTACTGATAGATAGATTTTGATTTTAGATGAGTATGGGAAAAAGAATCAGGTTCATTGGAGTTGAAAAGAATGAGATATGGGCTTTCAAAAATCTGTTTGCAGAAAAAGAAAAAGAGGGGGGTGTGATGACGTCGAAGGTGCACCTTGCGGTTTACGCTTTCAGCGTTAGGAGGTGCCAAATGGAGAGAGTTCGGTGGAAATTATGCCTTCGAGAGTGGAAAACATATTCTGGGGAAAAGATGAGGAAGAATACTCTTTTTATAAGGGAAGGCGTATTGCGAAGGATGGTGCTTTGAGGAATACGCTTCCCTTGCGGAGATGCACATTTAGGAGGAACCCGCTTTTTCTCACTTATCCCGTGGGCCTGTGGTTAAGCCTCAAAACGGAGCCCGACCGTTAAGCACTCGGATTAGGCTCATCGCCAGGGATTTCGTGGAGAAGGGAGCAGGGGCCGAGGGTAGACACCAGAGGCTTACCACGGCGAGCAAAGCAGGCATAAGCGGCGGTCCTGGCGAACCTTACCAGGGCGTTGGATGAAGCAGTGGCCAGTAATGGTGTCGAAGGCGGGCTCGGTAGAGCCGGTGAGGATGCGCAGCGGCGTTGGGGAACGCTGGCCCTTGGGACGGTCTCGCCAGCAGGTCTATGGCAGCGATTAGACATGTGAGAAGCAGCTTTGGGGAGGCTGGTAGGAAGGACGGGTGCTGGAGGCGGTACAGATCTCGGCACCGGGAAGCTCAGGATAGGCGGGCTCGCGGCCAGCTGCGGCGGCGATGTGAACGAGGCGGCGGTGGTGTGTGGCGCTCGGGTCCCAACTGGGTGGCAAAGCTGTGCCGGTGCTCGGCTGGTCCAGGGGCGACGCTCGTCGGCGGCCACAGCGGTGGTGGCGGAACCCGGGACATGGCCGGAGCTCGGAGAGGTCACACGGCGCTGGGGCGGCCGGCCTAGGGCGGGGTAGATCAGAGGGTGGCCGGTTGCGGTAGAGCTTACCGGCGGATGGTGATGGCCTCTCGGACAACAGTGGCGATGACTGGCAATAACCCGGAGAGCTTCGCGGACTGGACGGGGACGTCAGTGACACACCTGACGGCGGAAATGGCAGCGCCGCGCTCTAGGGAAGAAGAGCTATTGAGGAGGCATGGGAGCTCGAGACGGTGGTGAGGCGCAGTCCCAGCCGGGTGTGGAGCTGAGGAAGAAGGAGCTCGGGTTACTCGATGATGGTAGAAGTTAGGCGCCTAGCTACTCGGAGCAGTGGAACAAGAGGAGAGTTCAGCAATGGGGGAAAACTAAACGAAACCAGCAGGGGAATGAGGAGCATGCTGTTGGAGGCGACAGTGGGGTCCGGCGCCGGGGCTGGCGCGGTAGGGGCTCGGCACTGTGTCAGCAGACGCGGTACTAGCCTTGGTTTGGCTCGGGTTGAAGGAGTTGGTTGGGGCAGCTCACGGAAATGGAGAGAGGATGGGAGAAAGAACACAGCTCGGGGAGGAAGAAACACTGGGGCAAGGAGAGGGGAGTTTGGGAAGCTACTTGGGGCGCTCGAGCAGAGTTGAAAGGAGGAAGATGCGAGCTGGCCAGTGGAGAAAAGAAGTAGGCGAAATAAGCAAAGAGCAATGATTTGAAGGGAAACGGTAGCGTGGGGAAAAGAGTATGCTTGGCCCATTAATGGCGGCGGGACCGGCAGTAGTGAAGTCGATGTCGCTTGCTATAGAGCCTAGGAAAGTCTCAGGGTGGAGGACACGTGCACAGGGAAGAAGAGCAGTGAAACAAAGAGATATGGAGGAAGGGGATGGCTCGGTATAGAAGAGGAGAGAGAGGAGGAAAGTAGAGGAGGAAGAAGAGATTGGGAAGCAGAGCTGACGCGCGGGGCTAGGGTCCACCTGTAGGAGATTTCATGGCTTTTCGGTTGGTACCTTAGGTGTGGACCTTGCAATAGAGGGGAGAAATAACAAGAATGCAGAACAAGGAAATGGCAGAGAATAGCAGTAATATTTTCAGCAGAATTTTCATTGATGTTTTGGGAAGAAAAATTATGCAAGAGCTATAAGGTTTATTGTTGAAACAGATTCAATATTTTGGTAAGATTTCCCCTAGAGGTTGTGGAACCTTCAGAACTCAAATCAAATGATTGTGCACTAAGTTTAAAATGAGATAAACCGTAATGTCCAGTTTGTTTGAAAATTTCCAAGAAGGGTGCGGGGCCAAGCATAGGTTTGAGCTATAGATACTAAAACATATCTTCCCCAAATTTGTTTTTGAAAGACGTCGGGGAATCAGGACAAGGAGTCAAGGGCATATATATATATATATATATAGGGCACACGGGTGGTAGGAGAGGAAGATCGTAATAGGATAATAGTGTCTTGTTTGTTTTAGGAACATATGTGGTCATGGGTTAAATTTAGGATTTAGCTACAATCGCCGAGCGGGGATAAGGTTGGGGTTTTGATCCGTAGTTAGGGCCTCATTTTTGGAAAGGACATCGAGAAGCTGGGGCAAGATGCTAGGGCATATCTAGCACATGAACGCTGGGAGGGATATGAACAACATGAAATAATGACATCCCATACCTTTTTGAAATACAAATGACCATGATTGGGAGTTTGAATTTTAACCATTGCTCAGAAGGAGCGTGTTAGACTCCAGCGTGTGTGCGCACACATCCGCTTAGTAGTTCGAGAATATATAGGATTACACTGGGGTTAGAACAATCATAGGAGGTCATGGTGGGTCAGGCTTCGAGAAGTGCTACTGGCATATGCACATATACGCTGAGGGTTTGTGGTGGAAGCAGACGGGAAGTGCCGAGGATTAGGGTTTGACAAATTAGCGTTTGGCAGGTGGGGAGTAGGATTCCGTTTGTAGGGTCACGAAGGAGATAAAATAAATTGTTCGATAGACGAGAAGAGAGGAGTTTAGGGCTTTGCGCACATGTAGAGACCGTATATACGTTCGTGCGTTCATAATAGGGTGTGGCGAAATAGATGGTAGAAGAACATGGCATAAGGAAGAGGTCTGTGCCCTATATATGCTCAAGTTGCAAAGGTGCCGCGTGGTAGATGTGCATGCGCGCACCCTTATGTTGATGCCAGCACGCCAGGAATTTCAGCTATGTGTGTATGGACACGCAAGAATTCTAGTACGGAAGAATTAAACGGCGTTGGTAATACACTGGGGATGCCAAGTTAAACTGGTAAGGAGATAGATACGAGGAGGGTTCGAACACATGTGTCGAGGGGGAGAGATAAGACAAATCACGTGGTAGATATACCAGACGATGAGGAGGTTATGGGGAGACGACAAGATTTTAATTAGGGTTTAATTTAGAGGATATTATCAGCAGCACAAAAGTTTTTGTTGACCCCAATTTTCGGCTCTCGGAAAATCAGGGTGTTACAAGCTAGCTACAGAACAGAGAAAGAAAAGAATAGAGAACAGAAAGCAAAGAAGCACATCAGAGGAAGAAGGCCTCAGCCATGGTGGCTCGACGGGCTAGGTGTTGTTCGCAGCAAGTGGGGGATGAAAAAAATGGAACAACAACGTCGAGGTGAAGCGGACCGTGCGGTCACCTTGCCCTGGTGGGGCTCCAGCCATCACCGGTGGCACAGTCAGCAGGTGGCGGAAATGGTTGGGTACGAGGGCGAGGCTGCAGTGTCAAGACTAAGAAATTGAGCAAGGTGAAGTACAAAGGGCGATGGGGAAGGGTGTGGACGCAAGGAATTGGAGAGGGGCTCACCATGCCCGGTAGTTGCGACGGCAGAAGGGTTGGCTGAAGTTAGGAAAAAGAGACAATTACAGCGGTGCGGTTGATGAAGCACCAAATTGGGCAAGGGGTTCTCTTCCTAGTGGCTTTGCGGAGCTCCTGTGCAACGGAACTGTGTCGACAATGCTCGAATCGGCAGGAATGCCGGTGGCAGTGGCTTGCGTTGGTGGGGGCTTAGGTAGTGGAGACGGTGGTTTCGGAGGAAGAAAGGAGGAGAGGGAGGGGTACGGGGCTGCTCAAGTAGCCGAAGGGGAGGAGGCTGCCAGCATGGGCAACATGGGGGAGCGCGTGGTCGGCGGTTGCCGCAAGCGGCAGCGCCATGTGCGTCGTGGTGCTAACCATGACGTGCAGGTCGTGCACGCGTGGGGTACAGGTGGCGTGAGTTGGGCTAGGTGGGCCACTGTGGGCTAGTGCGTGAGAATGGAAGCAGGGGGTGCGGGTGAGGCGTCGACCAGTTGGGCCGAGCAGGGTAGGAAGGAGATGGGCCAAGCCTAGGCAGGGGAGAGGGGAAGGGAATGGGCCAGAGGTTTTGGCCCAGAGGTAGGAGAGGATTCAAACAGGGATTTTTGAATTTCAAAAAATATGGGAAAATGAAAATGCACGATAAAAAATATCAAATGACCTTCAAAATCTCCAAAGAAGTTGTATAAATCAAAAGGAGCATCTAGAACTCACATAAAATATTCATGGGGCATTTTACTATTGAGGAACTCAATAACTTATTAATCCCCTTTCTTTATTTTATTTGAATTAATTCAAAAAAATCAACTAAAATACATTAAAGTTGTTTTATGTTAAATAACATCCTCGTAAAATAAAAAAATAAAAAACCCTAAAAATCAGGATGTTACACCAATAATCATAATACTTACTAGTGTAAATATTTATTGTCATTGTTTTCCATTTCAGCTTATTTTCATTGTTCAAAAGTATCTCTGGATATTGACAATTTCCAAAGTTGCAAGCAAGATTTTTAATTACAACCTTTCTTCTAGCTCCCATGCTGAGATTTTCTTGGACACAGATAGACTCCAAGCAGAGTGTGTAAGCATATATATATATATATGTGTATGTATATATATATATATATGTGTATGTATACATATATATATATATATATGTATATATATATATATAAGTAAGAGTCATATGTATCCTAAATAAGACTCGATCTTATGAGTCAAGTGTGAGAGTCAGTCAGTATGTAAGAGTCATCTGTAAGAGTCCTATGTATCCTGAATAAGACTCGATCTTACGAGTCAAGTGTGAGAGTCAGTCAGTATGTAAGAGTCGTCTGTAAGAGTCGTCTGTGTGTCCAGTCTGTAAGAGTCGTCTGTAAGAGTCATGTGTCAGTCTGTAAGAGTCGATGCAAGCTACGTGCATGCATCGTGTGTCCTGGGTGTAAGCTGGTATCAGAGCCATCTGTCCCCTGACCTTCCCAAGCCATCTTCTCCGAAGGGGGGGGAGAGGAGTCTGGTAGTAGGCCGAGTCGCGGAGATCCCGCCAGGAGTTGTTGGTAGGCCGAGTCGCGGAGAACCCTGATCCTCTAGAGCGTATACCTCGAAGACGCGTGGCCGTTGTTAAGCCGTGGATAGGCGTTTGTTAGGCAGAAATCGTTGTCTGAGGGCTTGATTATGAGGTGAAGGTTGATCTTAATTGTGGGATTTTTCCCTGCCGTTGTCTGGAAACCAACTCTCCTATAGGTTGATCTTAATTGTGGGATTTTGCCCTGCCGTTGTCTGGAAACTACCTATTCCTTACTCCTTTGTTCGTATAAGATGTCTTGGTTAGTCAGGTCTCTAGGTGTAACTGATCGTGCTGTAGCCTCGTGTAGTAACGATAAGTCTGTTAAAACTATGTCTGTAAAAAATGCTTCATCTATATGCTTTGAAGATATTGAAAAAAGTATTGCAAACTGGAAGGTACCTAGAGTAAATATTAAAGATATATATCATGTTGGCACATTTTCCCTACGTTCTGATTATTATATAAAAACTATTGAGAAAACTCTTCCTATTAGTTCTTTGCATGAGACTTTGCATCTTCTTTCTGAAAAAGAAATTGATATGATAAGACGAAAACCCCAGTATCAGTATCTACACTTTGGTCTGGTCCAAATTGCTATTCGGTCCTTAACAAGGAAAGGTTTAAATGTATCCGTATTGGCTTGTCTAAGGGATTGTAGAAATAAAAGATTTAAAGACTCTTTACTAGGGATGGTTGAAGCCAGTCTTAGTAACGGTCCAGTATTCTTTAACACTTTCCCAGATTTCTCAGTATCTCTTTCAGACACAAACATCCACAGGGTCTTGACCTTAAACTTGCAAACGTCTGGCTATGATCTTGAACCAGGAAGTGAGAACATCTCCGTAACATATAGGATCTACTACAAAGCCATGACAACACTAGCCCCTTGTGCAAAACAAAATACACCAAAAGGGTTAACCACCCTTCTCCAAGCCAACCCAAGAAATCACGTCCTAACTCCTAGAACCTTAAAATGGGACGAGATAATACTTCCTGAAAAGTGGACGCTCTTCCAAGCTGTTGAGCCAAAGGCCACACAACAAACCGAGGTTGAGTCTATGACTGAAACACCAGAAGGGGATGTTGAAGTAACATTCTCCTCAAAAAGAAAAGTTTTCATCCAGTCTAGACCATCGGTTAGCTGTGATAGCAGACCTCGAGATAGACCGCAAAATATTGTTTATGCAACTTATGAGGATAATTCGTATGAACCCTCAATCTCAGATTTTGACCTTAATGTCATTGAACTAGAAGATGATTATTATGAAGATGATTATTATGAAACTGATTCTGAATATGAGAGTGATGATGATTATCCATATAGTTATGATAATGGCTATATCAATAATTATGACTATGGTTTCAGGAATGATTTTGAAAGCAGATTTATTGTTCCAATTCAAGAGCCTGAATTTGAAATCAACAAAGAACTCCTTAGGCTTGAAGTTGAGCTTCCCAAAAATGAATCTAAGGTAGAAAACTATCTAAAACTAGATCGTTCTTTCAGAATGAAAGTTAAGGAAGCATGGTATGATGATATGAAGCAACAAAGGAAAAATATCTTCTTTTTTGATTGGTATGAAAATAGCAAACTTAAGATTTTTGAGAAATATTTTAGGACAGAAGTCCAGCCTAAGTGTGAAGTCAATGATCAGCATAAAATCAGAAACCAAAATGAATTTGCAGCTAAAAGTGACCATGATTCTAACAGTAGTGAATCAAAATCAATGACGGAAGTTAATAGTGAAGATGATAATCTTGCTGTCATTAAAAAGACGTCAACAGAATGGACAACCTCTAGTGGAAAAGCCATAGAAGCTATTCACCCTCCTTTTGAGTCTATTCAGCTGAGTGATAATGCAAAGGGTGAAAGTATTAGAGCTAGTCCACTCAAAAGTATTGCTAGAAACACCTACCAAGAGCCCATAAGGGTGGAACATGTAGGCCACCTGGTAGAACAACAAAACTTTGCAAATATCTCTTTACATACTCTTGGGCAGCAAACTGATCGAATTGAGAACATCCTCTTGGAGGGAAGCAAGCCGAGCAAAGGTGAAGTTAAGGTAAATTATCCTCCAAAGTTCCAACATGAGTCATCTAGTTCTCAACAAGTTACTCCATTATTTGTTCCTCATATGTTAAATTCCAACATAAAACTTGGAAAACAAAAAGCTATAGGATCAGCTCTATCTGAAGACTTAGTCAATGAGATAGCAAATAAACTGGGTAGTTTTAAGGTTAACAAAAATATCAATCAAATTTCTGATGGACAAAGTAGTGACATGATCAATAAAATATTCAAACCTACTACTCTGACATCAAGAACCAGAAATTATTATCCTAGGCCAACGTATGCAGATTTGCAATTTGAAGAAACTCCACAAGTAACTAATATGACATACTTTAATGGGAAAGAAATTGTGGAATGGAATTTGGATGGGTTTACAGAGTATCAAATCTTCACACTATGCCACCAAATGATTATGTATGCCAATGCTTGCATTGCAAATGGTAATAAAGAAAAAGAAGCAGCCTCAATGATTGTTGTTGGATTCTCTGGTTAATTAAGAGGCTGGTGGGATCATTATTTGGATGAAGAACAAAGAGAAGCAATCATAAATGCAGTAAAGCTAGATGGCAATAGAATGCCCATTATGGCCTACGATGAAGAAGGAAACCAAAGAGGTAACATTTCGGATGCCATGACTACTTTGCTGTACAATATAGTTTATCACTTTGCTGGAAATTATCAAGATATTTATGAGAAAAATAGAGAGCAATTGATAAACCTTAGATGCAAAACTATGTCAGACTTTAGATGGTATAAAGACACACTCTTATCCAAATTATATACCCTACCTGATCCTAATCAAGATTTTTGGAAAGAAAAATATATATCTGGTTTACCTCCTTTATTTGCTAAAAAGGTTAGGAACTCCTTGAGAAAAGAAGGAGGAGGGAACATAAGCTATCAATGCCTAGACATAGGAAATATTACCCAAAAAATACAACTGGTAGGAGCTGAGTTATGTAATGATCTTAAGATTAAGGATCAGCTCAAGAAACAAAAAATTATTGGAAAACATGAATTAGGAGACTTTTGTTATCAATTTGGATTCCAAGATCCCTGTGATCCTAGAACTAAAAGAAAGCCTCCTAAACATATCAAAAAATATTCTGGCAGCCTTAAGAAAGAAAGATTTCCCACCAAAAGGAAGAAACCAAAGCCCTTTAGACATAAAGAGGGTAACACCAAACTCCATAGGAATAATACAAAGAAACTTGTGTGTTACAGATGTGGTGGAGAAGGTCACATAGCTAGTAGATGCTTAAAGTTTAAAGTAAAGAAAGAAATTCAAGCTCTACTAGAATCAGACAATGAAGATATAAAAGGAAGATTGGGAGATATTCTGAACCACATTGATAATGACGAGTCTAGTTCAGAAAGCCAAAGCCATTCAGATATCAACTGTTGTGAAAATAGTGAGTGCTCTTGCTATGAGCAAGATCCCTCTGAAAAAGACTCTGATGAGAACCTCCTAGTCCTTACAGACTTAGAACAATTCGTTCTAGACACCTTTGACACGGTTCGTGATCCAATAGAGAAGGAAGCCATCTTAGAAAAATTCTTATCAAGAATAAAAACCAATAAAGACAAATTAGTAAAGGACATTCAAAATAAAAAATATTTGTCAGTAGACAAAGTCTTCAAAAGGGTCCAAGATTACAAAAAGAAAGATAAACAATTGGATTTGAATGACCTCTTCAAAGAACAAAACTTGCTCAAAGCAGAATTAGGAAATCTCAAATTAAGAATGGATATGATAGAGTTTCAGGTAAATAATAATCAAAACAGACAAGATGCAGGGACGTCCATGAGAAGAGAATGCTCTGGAGAAATTATCAACTCAATGGAGAAATATGTCAAGCAAAAATGGTATGCTGAGATCCTATACAAGGTTGGTAATGATTTGCAATTCAAATATAAAACTCTAATTGATTCAGGAGCAGACGTCAATTGTATTAAAGAAGGAATCATTCCGACAAAATATTTTGAGAAAACCACTCATAGAGTTCATACTGCTGATGGAAGTTTGCTTAAAGCAAATCATAAAATACCAAATGTATGTGTCTGCGTTAATAACGTTTGCATAAATATTTCCTTTCTGCTTGTTAAAAATCTAAAACAAGGAGTCATATTAGGGACACCATTCTTATCTTTAATTCGACCATTCTGTGTAACCGAAGAAAGTATCCAATTCAAAATTAAAGGAGAAGAAGCAGAAATAAAATTTGATTACAAACCTGAAGAAATCCTTTTAAATTATAAGCATTCTATTAGTGAACTATCGTGTTCAAAAGTTAATCAAAAGCTTATAGGAAGAACCAATAAACCTAATAGCTACAGGAGAAAACTGCATGTATGACATAACTATGGCAGCAACCTACCCACATTGCTTGGGAAAAATGAGAAGAAAGCACTAGCTAAAGGTGTTCAACATCTAATAGTACACCATAATGATTTAACAAAAGAAAGACATGCAGCCATCAAAACCCCTTTGACTTATGAAAAACCAAAGACAAGAAAACAAGGTTTAGTTGATGACATATCCTACCTCTCATACAAAGACAAAAGGAGAAATTTTGGCTATGCATGGGTGCTGCACCAAACCCCTAAAAAATTAGCATCCCATCATCACTTTCTCCCAAATAAACCTATCAAAGCAAGCATACAAAAGCATGCTACAAGATTTCAGCATCTTTCGAAGGATGGCAATCAAGAAAGTCTAGCAAGATGTTTTCTACTAATCAAATTGTTTGTGTGCCTAATGAATTATAGGGAGATGGCTCCACAGAGCAGGAATGACGCTCCTCATATAAGATACGAGTGGCTCACGAGCATGAGTTCGTGGAGATTGCCACAATTGAATGCTGGAAATCCAGATCGATTCAACCACAACTTCCCAGCAACGGAGATGCAACAGGGTTTGCTAAACCTACTTTGGCAAGCCAGAAATAAAAGAGAAAAAGCATATGCATTAAATGGGCTGGCATATTATTTCAATTTTATGCCCAGAGACTCCAAGAAGATGCTTGAAGACTCCAAAAGAAAAGAAGTCAGATCATCTGACGATCAAAGTTATTCTTCTAGAATAAGAGACAAAAGAATGAAGACAAATGGCTTTTTGCCACAAGAAGAAAAATCATTTGATCTAGATACTAGATCATTGGATATCTACCCAACGGGAGAAGGGTCTTCCAAGTTATTAGATCCAAATATTGGGTCATCGTCATCAGGTATTCTCCCCAATGAGAGAGATGAAGGCAGAATGCAAGAAATGTTTCTTCAAACAAATGGTATACCACAAAAGCCTGAGCCTCAAGTATCCACAGATCCTTTGTCCCATCATTATATCAAAATAGAAGACCTACTCAAAAAATTTCCACAAATCAGAGCCATTACGTCTTCATCAAAACAAACCACCACCTACATGAGAGCAAATCCCAGAAATCTATGTCATCCCACCAGTACACCATATGAATATCTTATTCCCAGAATGAGCTTCAGAACAGAGCAAATACTATCCTGCTTGACACAAGATATTCAAGACATCATTTGGGAAAAATACACCCAAAGACAAATGTCGGTATTCCTTTCTCTCCAAGACTATTTCCTCGACTTATATGAGGGAAAAGAGATTAATCCCGGCATCAGAGTGGATATCCAAACACTTCCAATCATCCACCTAGATGATAAGTGTTTGATTCAGCCATGTCATAGATACGCAGTATTGAGGGCCAACATAGACCTCAAAAACTTCAAGAACTTGGAAACCGAAGGCCATGAATTCTTTTCACTCCAAACTATTTTGGACCATGGTCTACTACATGAAGTATATGGTACATTGGATCAGATTCTTCGGTCTGATCTTGGAATCACAATTAAAGAAGTCTGCAAGAAGATGACATACTTCAAGGGTAGATTCAAAATTACCCTCTACTCTAATCCTCCAAAATTGACGAAGACAACAAGACCCGCACTACATGATGTCTTCATCACCAAAGGAAACTTTCGTTTTCCTCCCCTGACGAAAGGATACTTATCTAAGGAAATAAGGGAATTACTCCTCAACAAGACAAATCATGAGAACTGGCGATGGTTCAGGGAAGCCATAGAGCTTGAAAACAGTATCTTCCTTGATCCAGGCTATCATATGATTTTCCAGAATAAAATTATGAAGATCTTTGTGGAAGGACCTCCTGAGGCACCACAACGAATATCCAATGTCGGACGAATCATAAAACCAGATTATGGAGAAGACTCTCCAATCAGAAGGGATTATCGCAAGATAGTTCCCTGGTATGAAACCTACCAGCCAGACGAGATTGATGGGATATATTCAGCACCAATGATCACAGATGAAGAAATTAGTGACTAAAGGAATCATTGCGCAAGAGAAGAATATCCTGTCATCTCAAAAGTGACCCAATCACTATTTCAGAAGGAATATACACTATTCTTGATGGAATAAACTTTATCAAGTCACTGTTACAAAAGATGTCGGCAATCAAGATACTATTGCAGAAGGAATCTGTACTATTCCAGATGGAATAAACTTTATCAAGTTACTATTATCAGCACTATACAAGACTGAAGCGACAGGCATCCTTATCGCCAACATGAAAGGGCAAGCCTCTATAAAAGGAGACCAAGGAGAGCTCAAAGGGATCACCAGTTGGGCCTCAATCACCACTCCATCACGAGTTGGATCACCACTTCAATCACCGGTTCCACCTCCATCACAACCACACCACTGGTCGAACACTTCCACCGCTTCCACTTCACTCCACTCCACTCCATCAAAATGTAGCCTAATTATGCAGTAGTAAGAGTCATATGTATCCTAAATAAGACTCGATCTTACGAGTCAAGTGTGAGAGTCAGTCAGTATGTAAGAGTCATCTGTAAGAGTCTTATGTATCCTGAATAAGACTCGATCTTACGAGTCAAGTGTGAGAGTCAGTCAGTATGTAAGAGTCATCTGTAAGAGTCGTCTGTGTGTCCAGTCTGTAAGAGTCGTCTGTAAGAGTCATGTGTCAGTCTGTAAGAGTCGATGCAAGCTACGTGCATATATATATATATGTATATGTATATATATCAGCAAATAAAGAAAATGTGTGGTCCAAAAACCATCGCTGGTCTTTGACTAGAGCTATGTTTGGTGGCAGATAGAACGTCCACATCGTATCGGGGTGTCATCACAAGATTCTATCCAGTGCACGTAGTGTCACAAGATTCTATCCATATGGTCGGTGTCACAAGGTCATATGAATAGGTTGCATAGATTAACAAATACACAAGAGAATAGTTTTGCAGGGTGACACGCAAGTGCGCACTCTTTTACATTGGTTCCTCGAAGCAGGCGTAGCAGGCCTCTCTTTAACAAACAAGGTGAGATGACACAGTAGGCTACCTACTGTACCAGTTAACCACTTTGATGTGCTGTTCTCAGTTCTCACAATAAAATGTCTCTTTAACGAACTAGATCATACCACTGGTTCAGAAACCAAAAGCAGTTTACTCACCACATGACATAAGGTTTGATCGGTGTGTGGTAAAATATAATGTTCTGTCTACCCTGTTTCCATACCTTGTAAATTTCAGTGCTGAAAATCCGTAAAAGAGCACATTGTTGTTCTTTCCACCTTCATTTCAGGCTACTTATGAGCCAGCCTTACAATCCATGGGCATCATGGTGTCCACAAAAGGACAAAAAGCCGACAAGAAATTACGTGTTGGTCAATAGTCATTGCCAGTGGCTACCAAGAAAAAGAAGCGATAAAATGACCTTTTGCATTTTGCTGAAAGCAGCTTTCCTACATTTTCTGGTACTGATGAAAACCAAAAGGGTGCGAACACATTGGAAACAATGTTTCATGGGATGGCAGAAGGGGGGAAAACATAACTGGGACAGCAGTATTGCAGAATTACATAATGCCATAACTGAATTAGAAACGGCCAAGTTACAGTAATGAAAGCACATTTAACTTAATGGTAATACTGAGGAGGTTGGCCGGTTGCAGGAGCACCTGCTGGTCTCTGCTGATTTCCAGGCTGCATCTGCTGCGACGGATGCATCTCGTGAGGAGGAGGGGGCGGAGGGGCAGAGAAGCCCCCTGATGCTGCATACTGCAGCGGGGCTGAGTACATCTGGCCTGGATAAGCTCCTGGAGCTGGGGGGTACCCTGAGTTGCCAGGAGCTGGTGGGTACACTTGGTTGCGGGGATTCCAATTTGGAACTTGTCCCTTAGTGCTGTGGTTTTGAGCAGGGACACCAGGTGGTCCGTATGGTCCAGCTGCTTGAGGATTACCTTGCCACCCAGCAGATGTAGCTGGTACGCCAGCTGATTGGGGTGCTGCTTGGTGTGCTCCTTCTGGGATTGTGTAATCCCTGCTTTTGTCACTATGTGCCTGAAGGACAAAGAGATGTATGTTTTCATGTGGCAGGCAAATCAAAATGGGAGTTGTGTTACAAAATGAAGGGTTCTACAAAGGCAGTAAATCATATTGTCCAAATGGTTTTCATGCCCAAAACACACTAAACAAAATGAACCCATTATACCTTTACATTGAGATCAGTATGACGAGAGTATGACAGGTGAATCTTACAGTAGCCACCATCGTAGATGCAATGCCCTTCCAGTGCTTCCTTCGCAACTGTAGCTGTAGTTACATCTGTATGGCAATGTGATGAAAGAATCAGGTAATGCAATAACCATTTCTACATAAAAGCGACTCACATGTTTGGGCAACACAGAAAATGAATGCTAGCATAACTAGATTAATTGGTTTCAGCAAAGGGTAATAGCATATCTGCATTGTTGGTTCACAGAACTTGATCTAATGATTGCCCCTTTACCCCAAAAAAAAGAGCGGGTGGAAGAGAGAGTGGGGAAGCAGATAGCTATCGCCAATAAACACCAACTTTTGTTGCAACATATCTAAACTACAACAGTCCAAATTAGAGGGGAAAATCAATTAAAGCAGCGAAAGGCTAAAGAAAGACTAAAGAATACATGCAACAGCCAGAGGAAATAGAAGATAAACTATGCACCATAATGAAGCTTCTTTGCAGCCTTGACTTAAATCACTTCAACATTGTGCATTTGACCATTCGGTGAATAAACATGAGTACTTGAGCAAAGGACACAGGCTTGTATGAAATTTAGACTTTTAGTGACGGCCAGCCAACCAAAAGTGGGTTTTCAGGTATCTGTGGTTGTTCAAAATATTGGAATGGGGGGTACCCTCTGCCACTTGTCTGCTAGTTCACAAGACAACAAAATGAAATTTAGACTTTTAGTGACGGCCAGCCAACCAAAAGTGGGTTTTCAGGTATCTGTGGTTGTTCAAAATATTGGAATGGGGGGTACCCTCTGCCACTTGTCTGCTAGTTCACAAGACAACAAAATGAAAACACTTGTTCAGCACAAAAACGATGCAATACTTCATATTCTTCGGTCCGTACCAGGGTACTGAATCAAAGCTTGTGTTCCACCGTTCTTCTCAAAAATAGCAATTTTCTGGACCGCACCGAATGCAGAAAAGACCTGAAATTTAATTAATCACCATTAGCACAAGTTAAGCACACAGAAACAAAATCTTGGAGCCTATTTGAATAAGTATTGTCCCAATTTTACTCACGGTATGGAGAACATCCACTGAAACAGCATATTGCATATTCTCAATTGACGCAAGAAGAACATTGCCCTCAGCCTCCACTCTCCTTCCATCGGCACCAACAGCAGGCTGCCAAAGCATATCAAAGGGAAATTCGTGCAAAAACAGCAGGGTCATACAAAATGGCAAAACAGACGGGATTAGATTAGAATGTTTGTGATCCCTCACGGAAGGAATACCTGCAACGTACTATCTATAGCAGAAGAATTAACTGGAAGGTAAGGGTTGGTGTAATCTCTGCAAAATAAATAGAAAAAGGACCCTTAAAACAACGGCGTACTGAAAACAAAAGCATGTTTTTAACAAGATAGCATCTAAGTAATTCAATATATACTAAAAAATTCTAGTAAGGTAAGAAGGAGCAAAGATGAAAAAGGTGAGCCCAGTGAAAAATGCAGAGTTTTAGATGTATTTTTGTACAATAGGCACAATCCAATAGAAGTTCCAGACAAATAGCCCCAGTGGGCAGAGGTTATAAAAATGGAAAGCCATGTGTTATAGTGTAAGACACCCAATCTAGATGCCCATGGAATGAGAATCTCACCAATTGTGATAGAATTATTTTTCTCACTGGCACATAAAGCTCTCCAAAACTCCAAGTCTTGTGATTTCTATATAAGGATTCATGACTAATATGATCTCCTTAAGAAAGCAACTTGATGACATTGGCCTAAAAATACTTGCTGGTAGTAATATTGTTTTACAAAATTTCTTCATAAATAAAGAGAGGTATCCTATCCACCCATGCAATTTCATTCCCCTCTGGTCTTCCCGATTAATTTGTTCCAACAAGTGATAGTACGGCATTAACATTAGGAATCTACTCTTCTTCTTTCTATCTGAGGTAGGGAATCTACTCATTTAGCAACACCACGAGCCAGTGAATGATCAAATGACTTGGAGGAAGACATATAGAGATAAATCCTTTTTCAGAAATAGCAATAACCAATTAGCACAGGGTAAATAAATTATAAAAAATACCTGCTGCGGTGTGATTGGAACTTAATGTTCAAATCCTTATGTGCAGAGAAAGAAATTCGCAAGTGGCAGGATATTACATGCTCTGGAAGCAAGTACCTACATTACATCAAGTCTCAGAAACTCAGCTTATGAGGCACAAGAAAGTATAAACATTATTCAGCGATGGATTATACAAGGAAAGACTAAGAGATGTCACCTTGGAATGCTTCTTCCATCTAAGGCTTCTCTTGCTGCTGAAGCAGTGGGTGCATCAGTATACTGGATCAACGCCTGTGGGAAAATTAAATGGGGACTTTGCCTTTTGTAATGAATCAAGTATTTGAAACAAAATGAAACATGAACTGACCTGAAAACCTGCAGCCTTCTCGAAAGTGGCTATTTTGTGAACAAATCCAAAAGCAGAGAAAACCTGAAATACAACAGGAGAAAAGGGTCATATATATGAGTAAAATAAGAAAAATTGTCCACCGATCTACCGTAAACAATGGCACATATAAACATTGCAGGATAGACACTCAATTATTGAATATTCTAATTGCCATGATGAATGATGCATGAACCACACTTTCGAAACAAAGGAATTAACTCTTGAAGCTTATCCGTTTTCCACCACAACACAAAGGGGAAAGTCTTAAGAGAAAGAGACATCAGCCATTGAATGAGAATTAAAATGTACTGCTAACAACTGGCTGGAAATAATCCCTAGCAAAATGATCTCAAAAGAAGCACCAAAGAGATACTAATCTTCTAAAGGTTGGGAATTTAACCTTTCATCAATAACTTGGACAAACAGGGAGGTGCCCTACACCGGAGATAAGCACGATGATGAAGGATAATTAGAAAATGGCATCCTCAAGATGGGAGTTCATAAAAACTTCAAATGCATCAGTTAGAAGACAGAGGCAGCAAAACAAACATGGTATCTCTCCAATTGCAGGTGTTGATAACGACATTTTCTCCGTGTTAACATGGGCCTGCTGATTCATGCAGAATACGTTACTACGAAATGAACAACTATGTAAAATCTTTGATTTACAAGGATCAGGTCAGGTAGACTCCCTTGGATATATTTGGCCAATGACAATCAGTATAGCACCAGGCACACTTAAATTTATAGTTGTCTTACTATTCCACCCATCAAAGTATTTTTAAGACGGAGTAAAAAATTAAATTTAGAACTCACCAAATGGATCACATCAATGGTAACATCAGTAGCTTGAACACCCTCTATGGTAACAAGCAACACATTTCCAGCAGTCTCTCCAGGGCTCTTGTTGTTAATTATTTCTTGTCTATTTGAATACTGAATGTAAACAGTTTTGCCTCGGATTTGCGCTGGTTCCGAAGATGAAGCAAAATAAGAAACCATTGAAATGGCTTGATTAACATCGGTCTGCAAAGAATAAATAGCTTGGCATAAGTAATCCTAGCATTATTGATTTCAACATCTAAAATATTTAGTCCTAAAGATCAACCAGAAATGACCAAATGTACACACTAATTTGATTTCTAACAAAAGAAAGTTTCCAAATTATGTCTGTCTTTACAAGCTAGCCAATAATATAAAATTATCATATTTGAAAGCCATCAGTGCCACAAAATAGCACTCTGCTCCAGTAATTCTAGTGTCCCCACTTACAACCACAAAAGAACCTAGCTGCACATGGTTGGTGATATGCTAGTATGCTACGCATCAATTCAACATATTGATATAGTATAACTTTCCACTACTGTTACAACTAAATTCCATTTATTCCAACCAGAAAATCCAATCATCCACCTCAGAACCCATCCAACTTCTGTTAAAAAAAATTCAAAATCCAGTCTTGCACGTATTCCCAGCCATCAACCTATCAATCCATATGAATCCTACAGCACCTCCCACTTCACCAGTCCCATGGCGAACCAGACTAAGCCAAGTAGATGTGCCGATAGTGTGTGAGCCCACTAAACCTCTCACTATGCCTGATCCATAAAAACTCAACAAACCGTTAATCACGTATTGGCTGATCCCACATTCCCACACCAAGTTAAATCCGGCGATGCTTGATTGGCAGCCCAAATAAACCAATCAGGTGTGATCTGCCATATACACTAGACATGTATAGGCAGGAGGCTCTGCGACCCCCTGCAACAACAAGTCCATATCCGCAGCGCAAACAAAAATTTCCAGTTTTGCACAACTAAAAGCTAGCTAGATCCGGTGATTTCACCTGCAACTACATGGGTGATCGTGCCAATTAAACTAAACAGAGCATCTAGGCTCAAGCAGCGAGCTAATCCGGAATTCCCCACCGGATCGGGGAGATCGACGGGGAGGAAGGGGGGGTTGGGCACTTGGGAAGGAGGGGTGGTAGGAGGTCTTACGAACTCGACGAAGGCCTGGTTGCGGTTGGCGCCGACGCCGGACTTGGTGTTGACGATACGGCCGAAGGGCTTGCAGAGCTCGACGAGCTCCTCCTCCGTGCACTCCCACGGCAGGTTCCGCAGGTGCAGCACCTTCGACGGCGTCTGCGTGTACCTGAACTGCTGCCCACCGCCGCCGGCCGACGACGACATCTCGCTAAGTCTCACGTGTGAAGCTCGGAGGACGCGAAGCTAGGGTTCGGCCTTGTGCCTGTGGGGAACTTCTGTTTGGTTCGCGGAGGAGCTCGTCGCCCGAAATCCATAATTTACAGGCGAACGAACCGACAGCGCTGACACGTCTTTCACGTGCGGCCTGCCACTCAATTTCTCTTTCCTCTCGTAGACCAGTTAGATTTTTTAACAGCTTTTTCACTATTTAATACTATAGTCTAACTAAATAACTAGCTTTAGAGCAACTTTTACCAATAGTAGCTCTAAATTTTACAGTATAAATTTAATTGATTAGAAAAGTTATCTACCCCGACTTTTTACAATGTATTGAAGTTTTGGAGTTCATTTCCTAAAATTTTGTAGATGGTTTGAATTAACCCAAAGTCATATGTTTATTTTCTCACAGCCTTAGGTAGCTTTTTCAGATAGCCAGTCAATATCAGCTTTATCAACAGCCACAGCCAAATCAAATAGTCCCTCATTTTCTTTCTCTCCCCATCAAAGCAACACCAAGATTGCAACCCGAGGCTTCTACCTCCTCCATTCCCTCTCCTTCTACCACCTTAACATCCATCACCGAGAGAGGCGGCCATCACTCGCCTTCCTCGCACTTCACCGTATTTGTAAGGTCAGGAGGTAGGTAGAGGTACCTCCCAGATCTGAGATTTTTTTTCCTTTATTTTGCTTTTTGCTTTTTTCTGAATTTTCAGGTGGAATCTGTGATGCTTTCAACTGAAAGCTCTTTAGCAACTGGTGGAAAGCTTCGTGTTTGTTCATTTTGAGGCTTTTTTTTGGGTTGAAAGCTTGAACCATTTTTTCAATCGAAGTTTGTATTCTTAGAGTTGAAATTTGGGTTCTTGGGTTAAAAGCTTGTACTTCTCTGGTTGAAAGTTTATAGCTTTGGAGTTAAAATTTTGATTTTTTTTTATAGTTGAAAGATGCATATGGTCCGGTTGAAAGTTGACTTTTTTGTCTTCTCCAGCTCCAATGGCTGCGGTGGTGCCACTCGTTGACCACGAACTACATCGAAGCAAGAGCAGGATGTGAAGGGGGACACACGGTGTGATTAGGCCCCATGGGAGAAGGGGGAGATGCGGGAAGGAGAGAAATGGTGGGGGCGTTGCGTTTCGATAGCTCACGCCGCTATCGGAGATCGTCGTTGCAACGAATGATCACTGATTAGAGACGCCCTTTGTAGTCTTGCGGGAGTGCGTAGTGAATGAGTACTAGCCCAGCACACCGCACCGTATCTATGGTGACACTAGCAACGAGCTCATCTGTTGCTACCGACCGACAAATCATGCTACCCCTCCGTTTGGAAATACAAAGTGGATATGTATTTTAGAAGATTTATCTCTAATTAATAATTAATATTTAAAAATATTTTTCAATAATACCAATCTTATATAACATAATTTACGGTGAACTAATTATTGGTCAAAGATGAATCTTGAAAAACATGTGGGCCTTATATTTTCAGACAGAGAGTATATGTTTGTGTCGACGATCGGTGAATCATCGATCTTACGTAATACATGGAGGAGAAGGAAAAGGAAATAGGGGATCGTTCCAAGTAAGCTGGCCCACGAACTAGGCCACCAGCGACAAATGTTTTATACAGGTTCAAGCCTCCCTTAGGATAATAGCCCTACGTCCTGTTGGTATATATTGATCTCGAGACAAAATACAAGAGAGGATGTCTAGTCCTAGATGGGATCTACAACTAGTCTGAAGTGGTTGTCGAGGCATATCTTCTCTTCTACTAGCTTGAAAGTCGATCGATCTCGAAAGACTTGTGTTGGCCCTAATTAGCTTGTAAGACTTCTTAAACTTGTTCTTCTTCAAAGACCCGCAGGATCCTTATATAGAGGGTATGCCATATCGTAAAGGATATGGACTCGTCCTCAAGTATGATTCCTCTTTCATTAAACGTCGGGATTGACAGCCTAGTTTACGGAGTCCCGGATACCTGAGAGTGGTTTCCTTATCGTGGTAGAGTCCTTATCCGGGGTATAATATTTCCTGGGTAAGCAGGATACTTCTTAGTTGTGTTGTATTCATATATAGATACGGTTATCGTATACAGTAGTTGCCCACTACTCATCGTCAGTTTGCGAGACTATAGTCTAAACTGAGGTGTTGTTTGATATATCTGTAGTATTCTTGTTAGAGTATGGTGTTTTTCCAACATAGAGTTAGGTGATCCTGCTCTGATCTCTGCCGTTGGCAGTAGAGTAGACGGTTGGTGTAATCCCAAGGTAAACAAACTATTCTCACAACTGGTTTCTTTATAAGAGTAATGATAATGAATAATGATAGGCTCGAGCTTCAAGAGGAGTATCGAGTTTAGAAAGCGAAGATTTTTCAATTAAAATAAACTGAGTTCTATAAAATTCAAGTGAAATTTGTTTCGAATTCATGCCTGGTAGAGGCTAGCAATTAAAGGAACTGTAGTGCAATTGATCGAGCGATAAAAACACAGAGCATATTTCATAACAATAGACATAGTAATGTAATTTTAGCTGCACTAAATGAGTGACAACCGATAATATACATTTCACAACAATAACACGTATTGGTTGGCTACACCAGTGTAAACTTGGTCTAAAAAAACACCAATGTGAACTCAAAAATAGTTGCCAAAATTTAGGCAACACATTTTTGGCTTTAATCTTCGATGTGTGACGGGGGGATCTCCCCGGGTAGGCCCAAGAAGTAGACTCGGCCGGTGTGGCCGGAGGTGGCTCAAGCCGGGTCCATGAAGTCCACTCGGTTGGGCCGTCAGTGCATCGTCAGGATAAGCCTTACCATGACGCGTTCAACCAACGGCACCCGATCGACGCGCTACTACCAGAGGCAACGTGCGCGGTCAGCGCGCCAATATAGTGGGAGTTACTCCGCACGATCTGCACGGGCTAACCGACTCGGCGGTTATAGTTATCCAGCCTCGTCAGTCCTATATAAGGTGAGGCTAGGGCCCCTGGGCAAGGGGTTAGACAGTTGGCCATTGCTTGTCATCTTCTCATACTTGTACGCATTACTCTCCACTGTACAATCCTCGCACGAGGCAAGATCAACAATCCAGCAGGAGTAGGGTATTACCTCCATAAGAGGGGCTGAACCTGGGTAAATCTCTCGTGTGAACCGCCTAGATCGTCCGCTTGCGCCCCCAAATCCACAAAAATGTATATTGCCGCGAAATCCCCGCGACAATGTGCATTTCCTGAGGTTTGAAAGATTCTAAATATATTCTCACATATACGTACGAGAATAAACTATAAACCTGTAGCAAAAGAAATAAGGGAAACTAATAACCTAGAGTTGGCCGACCCCAGTTTGGACCGTAAAATAGAGCACAAAAATTGAAGAATTAGAATTAGATTGAATAATTATCTAACTGTTTGATTATACCATACTAGTAGGGTGCCCGTGCGTTGCAACGGAACCTCAAATAGTATAAAAACGCAACGGAACCTCAAATAGTATAATAACATCTCATGTTCTAACCAAACCATAAGTCCATAACAAAATATACTGTTTTGCCTTACAACGATCTAATAGTAGAGTGCTCGTATAACACACATACATATATATAATAAATTTACGCACATGTGTGGGGAAGGAACAGCACCAGCAAATCAGCTAACTCAAAACGTAAAGATTGGATTCTATTGTTTAGTAAGATAATAAATTTCAGCAGAGTAAAAAACTAACTCAGAACGTAAAGATTGGAATATGTTTAGCAGAGTTTGTTGAAAGTTACGTAAAGATTGTAGTCTGTTTAGCAGAGTTTGTTGAGAGTTGATTAGAGGAGAGTGTGACACCACCATCTCCACAGCCATCAACTTAAATTTTATTTTATAGATAGTAAAGAAAGTTAAAATTGAAACTGTAGCCCAATTCCAAATGTACGGGCTAGAGCCTTCATTATAAACCACGGTGGAAGCGGCCCTTTTGGCCCCGCGGAAATCGCTTTAGCCCTAGCCCCGGGGTTTCGCCCGACGCCCCGAATACCTGCTCTCTGTTTTCGCCCGAGCGAGCGCCAGCACAACCTCCTTTTCTCTTCGTCTCCGTCACCGTTCACCAGATCTGCTACCCCTTCTCCGGCGGTCGTCCCGGTGAGCTCTCCTCCGCCTCTTCTCCTCCCTCCATTCGTTTTCACCGTTTGCCCAATCTGCGCCCCCTCCCCCTGGCTGCCCGCGCGGTGAGCTCCAGCCGGATATCCCCCGTCAACATCCTCGTGGGGTATAATCCGTTCAGTTTGTTGCGGATTTCTTTGCTGCGTGGTTGAGTAGTAATCCTAAAAGCAGTTAATTTTCCAAAAAAAATAAAAAAATTTGGGGGTTCAACTGAACCTCCATGCCCCTGGTCTTGACGGGGAATTTACTTAGTTCGGTTCCGTTAGATGTAGCTCCGCGAAGTGAAGTTTAGGGCAGTTATTTGAGCCTTCTTTGCACAAGGCTGGCGCTCCTGTAAGAGAGGTTTAGGGCCTCTTTGATTCGCCAGAATTTTTCCTGTTTCCTGCGGGAATTGAACTGTTTCCCGTGAAATTCCTGCACAATTCCTGTGAAAATCCTGCGAATCAGAGCCCTTACCCTGTGGACGGAGAGAAGGAGCTCTTTTGAGTTTGGTTTCGGTAGATGCTTGCGTGTTTTACTGTGTTATGCGCCTGATTGGAATAGTTCTGTTTAGTTGTTGGAAAGATTTGTTTTGCAGTTAATTCACCTGTTCAGAAAGAGGCTGATGTAATTGATTGGGTAAATTATGAATTGAAGAGACCAAGATGCATTATTTTCTTTTCTAAACGGATATTTTTTCCTTTTGAGATGTGTAAACGGATGTTGTCTGTTTAGAAGCATGTATTTGGTTTCCGTATTCTATTTATTAAGGATTTATAACTGGGATTGATTTCTTCATGTAGATTTAGCAAGCTTACCGCAATCCCCTAGAGTCCACCTCAAATCCACCTGGTGGATTTCAAGGGTTGCTTCATTTTAATTGTCCTAACGTGGACACTCAACAAATGTAGGGACGGGTAATGCGTGCTTCTATTAGGAAAGCTAACATCCCTGTTGAATGGTATTGGAGGGTCATAGCTGGTGCCTGGTAGTTGGGTTTTAATGTGGAAAATCATTTTATAAAAGATTACCATCTTGATGAGGAGCTTTAGTTGTACCACATTACATGCTATTTTATTATGGGCATTGCAGATTGTTATTTAAGTTTGTGTTTATTTGTCGCAGTATTCTATGTTGCTGACTGTTTTATCTCTTGTTTTAGATCATGGTTGGATCTGGGCACCGGAGTAGTCATGGAAAGCGACACTCTGATTATGCTGAGAATGGAGGTGGCAAGAGAAGACATCCTGGTGATGACACCTATGCTCCTGGTCCAGATGATACTGTCTATCGCTATCTCTGTGCTTCTAGGAAAATTGGGAGTATCATTGGGAGGGGTGGAGAAATTGCCAAGCAGTTGAGAGCCGATACTCAAGCTAGGATTAGGATTGGTGAGAGTGTCCCTGGCTGCGATGAGCGAGTCATAATAATATTTAGCTCAAGCAGGGAGACGAATACCCTTGAAGATACTGAAGATAAGGTTTGCCCTGCTCAAGATGCTCTCTTTAGGGTTCATGAGAAGCTTGCCACTGATGATGGTCCTGGGAACGAAGAAAATGAAGAAGGTTTAGCTCAAGTTACTGTTCGCTTGCTTGTGCCATCTGATCAGATTGGATGCATTATTGGAAAAGGTGGGCATATCATCCAGGGAATCCGCAGCGACACTGGTTCGCAAATACGTGTGCTTAGTAATGAACATCTCCCTGCATGTGCTATTAGTGGTGATGAACTTCTCCAGGTTGGTCAACGGTCATTATTCCCATCTATTTCCTGCATTACATGTACAGGTGTACTACTATAGGCACATTTATCTCTATCCTGTTTATATAGTACATGTGGTATCTGTAGTTTTACTAAATGTCTACAACAACAAACTATTACTTGCTACTAGCAGTAGGCATTTCTTATGGTTCTGGCTGTAAAGTTCTAAGTTGAACGGAAATGGGAGTGTCCCCTAAATGCAAGGAAATGTTTTGTTCAGTTTAGTTTAATATATGCTGGATTGTTACTGTGAAATCGTCAATATTAATAATGTTGTCATCGTTTTTGAACCAGATATCTGGGGATCCAATGGTTGTTAGAAAAGCACTTCTCCAAGTGTCATCTCGCCTCCATGACAACCCATCTAGGTCACAGCATCTTCTTGCGTCCAGCTTGACCCAACCTTTTCCAGTGGGCTCCCGCCTTGGTAGTTCCTCTACTGCACCAGTTGTAGGGGTTACTCCTATGGTTAGTCCTTATGTAGGATACAAAGGTGATATGGTAGGAGAGTGGCCTTCTATATACCAACCACGGAGGGAGGAGAGCTCTGCAAAAGAGTTTAGCTTGCGTCTGCTTTGTGCTGCAGCGAACGTTGGAGGTGTAATTGGAAAAGGAGGTGGAATTATCAAACAAATTAGGCAGGAATCTGGAGCTTTTATCAAAGTGGATAGTTCAAGTGCTGAAGATGACTGCATCATTACAGTTTCGGCAAAGGAGGTAATTTCTTTCTCCTTCGGTTCTTGTTCGATAAGCTTCCGTGCTTATATTCAGTTATATCTCCTGACTCCTGATTAATTCTGATTCTCTTTGCCATGCAGTTCTTTGAAGATCCTGTCTCTCCAACAATTGATGCTACAGTTCGTTTACAGCCAAGATGCAGTGAGAAAATTGATGCAGAATCGGGGGAGCCATCATATACAACACGTTTATTGGTGTCAACATCACGAATTGGGTGCCTGATCGGCAAGGGTGGTTCAATCATTACAGAGATACGGAGAACATCAAGAGCAAACATACGTATCCTTTCTAAGGAGAATGTTCCAAAAGTAGCATCTGAAGATGAAGAGATGGTTCAGGTAACAATTTGGACTTCTGATGTTCTTCATTTTTATGAATCCTTGTTGCCCACAACAAATATTTACTGTTGTAACTTGCCTGTACAACAGATCAGTGGAGACCTTGATGTTGCAAGACATGCTCTTGTGCAAATAACTACAAGGCTGAAAGCCAACTTCTTTGAAAGAGAGGGTGCTTTATCAGGTTTTCCACCTGTGATCCCTTATCATCCTTTTCCTGCTAGCGTTTCTGATGAGCCAAAGTATCTAGGCAGAGACACTAAGCCTGCTGGGCATGATTATCCATATTCAAGTGGATATCGTGCATCAAATGATATCCTTCCTGTTGACAGTTACGCAAATTATGGCAGCTCCCAGGTATAGTTTCCCCTTTATTTTGTAGTCATCACGAATCCTAACAACAGCTTGCCAGGTTTTTTATCCCATGATATAAACGGAAACTTTCTCTAGGTCTCTGGAGGAGGCTATGGAGCTTACAGTGGGTACAGTGGTCGTTCTGGCAGCAGTGGGTAAGGGTTACCATATTATTTTTGAGGCACCATTAATCCAGTATGCATATTTGCTGCATTGATCACAATTCAGTGCAGGAAATGTTAATGTTCCTTTACATTAGGATATCACGCTCTCTAGAAATTAAATTATGCAAACTTGGCGCAGGCCAAGTCTACTTAATATTTCATTGATCTTTCTTAATATGTATCCTTTATTTCATATATATATTGCTCACTTAGCACTTTCTAATACTTTTTAACAGGTTATCTGGTCCTAGTTATCTCTCCTCTGGAAAGCGCTATGGTTATTAGGATTTAGATTGTGAAATACAACAGGTATGGTTCCTCCTCCTTGTGTTGTCATGTACAGAATGATTACATGATCAATACTTGCTTCTAACCACATCTGCCTTTGAAACACATTTAACCCAGCTCAGCTCGTCTGATGAACCTGTTCGTTTCACCTCACCCATCCCTTATAACAGCCAAGACAAATGAAGTTTGGAGCCTGCTTATTGGATCCCCTACCCAAACCAGATGACTGACAGTATGGCCCAACCTGGAAGCTTTGCCTGAGAGGACCTGTGCGGATGCCATAGACCATCTGATTTCCCTCGCAGACTACATTTACTTATTTTCCTCCGGGCCTGTGTCTGATGCCCTACCGTAAATGTTCTGAACCTATGTATTGAAAGATCACATTTGAGACTCTGTACTTGTTGTCTTGAGACCTGCTTCAGCTTAGTAGTTTGTGTCGAGAGACTTGGTTTCCTATTCGCCACCAAAACTAGGAAGATGCTACTTGCCCTTGCTTGAAAAATGTGGATTGCTTCATCATAGATGCACGTGATTGTCATTCTTAGAAGTAATAGTTCACCTGAGATCATATATACCAAGACTTGTTCCAATCTGCAAATAGTTATCACGAGATGCCACTACAAATTACAACTTGGAATCCTGAATATCCCCAATGAGTTCAAAATGTGCTATTATGAAGTCTAATTTACCTATAACTAATTTTGGCATGATGTTCTAAAGTATCAGCTTTTGCTTGTAATGATTTAGATCTTAAGTGTCTTAACATGTAGGCATTCACATGATCATATTGTACCCTTTGACCTGATATGCACGTGTTACTCTGATGCTCAATTAAGTATTGGCAAGTCACGAAATTGTGCTTATGCATTATCATGTCGGATATTCTGTGCTGAATTTTGTCTGAGGTGTATGGATGACAATGCAGTTGCAGTCCCAACTTTACCAGGTTCTACGTAGATGTTAAGTCCACAGGATCTAGATTCTTATCAGGTTTGAGTTTCTGTGTGTTTGGAGTCTTTTCTTTATCCTTGTTAACCAGGAAGGTGCAGGAGCATACACAATTCCTGGAGTTGAAGACCATTGCTGCCCTACTTTGCACCGGTTAATATTTTCATTATCTATATCTTTGAAATTGTCAGTAGCAGGGCAGCTCTTGTATTGTCCATTTATGTTTCTGCTAATCTATGTATGTTAATGCAATGTCTTAGTGTTAGATTTTGACTGGTATAATTAGTTCCATTCAATTTGATCACTTGGGCTATGGTGAAGCTGAATATTCTTTTGTAAGAAATCTACCTGGCTGAGCGCTTTGTTGATGATAATTTGGGTGATCATTTTTTAATGGGATTTACCTAGTTATTTCTGCCACTGCAAATGGTAAGGGGAAATTAGCTGTTATATTGCAGACATGTACAAATTGGAAAACACAATTCCATGTGAGGCTGATAGGTGGGCCATGAGGCTTTATGTTATTTTCCAACTTGATTTATCTTGCCGTGACACCGAGTAATTTGCGCCATAATGAAGTGAGTTTCGACATCCCTTTGAAGCCCCGAACAATCGGACTCTCGTTGTATATGGTTCGATTCAGGAGCATCCACATTATCATGTGACAACTGCGAATGAGCACGCTTGAGCACCGTCAAACTGATAGTCATAACTAACTTGTGTCACAACTTGGATTATCGAGTAAATTGCATCTCAGGTAATCAAACTTGAAACTTATACTGATAGTTCAGATAGATTATTAAAATCGTCAAAGCAGCTCAAGTGATAGACAATGTATCTATTGTTGGTTATAACGCTCTTTGAGAGCGGTCCATAAGGCTAGTGCATCTTCCTCCATGAGATACTTATTTTGAGGTCGGGATGGAGATGATGCCGGATGAAATGTAAAGCCGTATATTTTGTTCTTTCTGGTAGAGCCTTCTTACTTTCTTGAGGAGGATTTATGGTAGCACCAAGACCACGACCTAATAAATTGATTTTAAGGTCCATGGCCTAAGTTAGATAGTTGCTCCTATCTAGGGCAAGTTTAGTAAAATCCTTCTTGGATACGTCTGCCATTATCCTGTATGAAATGATCGTGCTTGTATTAATTTACTTGAGAGTAAATTAAAGAAATTTTGATGATGCAAAGAGTTGCGCAATATTTAGGTCAAGATGATTCTCTAACGACCTAAGTGTAGATCTTCATTATAGTATAGGCGATAGAAATCGTTGCTAATATTTTTAGACTTCATTTATGAGGAAATGAGTGATATTATAATCACCGCAAAAAATGTAGACTCTATACTTTGAATTTTGGTTATGCACTTTGAAGTTAGTCACCGCTCGTGGTGTAGACCTCGTAATAATGGGCGAAATAAATCGCTGCTATTATCGTGGACTCCGTTGCAAAAAAGGGCGATGCTACAATTGCAGCCAGTGATATAGTCTCCATTACCTTATGCATTTGTCAAAATTTTAGAAGATAATCACTTAAATATGCGCAAATTTGTATAATTTTCTGTAAATTTTAAAGCAAAATGAGGCTTTAAATGAGAATTTATGAGCGGAATTGTTAATATTTGCAATAATAAAATAAAGTAATTGCAAATAAAGAAAAATTGCATACTATAATATATTACGGAGGTAATATATAGTAAATGCATGATTACATATTGAGATATGCAATATATTAAGATCTGAGAGTCTGAAATGCAAAATTACATAAAGCCTGAGGGCTAATATGCAATTTGGTAGAAAACTAGGGCTAAAATGCAATTAGTAGTAAACCTGAGGGTTTTACTGCAATATTTTCAACTAATGTTGAACATTATGTAATTATACGAAAATCTAGGGGCTTAAACAGAAAATATACAGCCCATGATTTTTTTTCAATTATCCTGCCCGAATGGGCCTTTTGGCTGGCCCATGAAGTCGGCTTGCCGGGCTTGCCCAGATGGGCTTCTCAGCCACGGGGCCTGTTGGGCCCTTAGGGCAGGCCGGTTGGCCCTTTTTGGCTGGATAGCCCGCATAACCCACCCGAGCCCCTTTTTGGGGGTTTTCGCCTGGGCGGTTAGGGGAATTAGGGATTCCCCTAACCGCCGCCGCCGCTCGTTGCGTGAAGGGGGGAGGCGCGCCGCTGTTTGCCGTCGGAGGGAGGCCGCCCGGTTCGAGCGCCGGGTCGTTGAGAATGGAGCGGACGACGCCGCCGCCGGAGGGCGTTTCGCCGGGGCTTAGAGCCCGTCCATTGCCGCCGTTGGGGGCGCCACCCGGGGCGGAACGAAACGGCGAGTCGGTCGCCGCCGGAGCCACCGGTGCCACGCGGTCGTGGAAGGCCGCCCTCGCCTGGGGCTGCTCGCCGCTGCTTGTCGGAGAAGAATCCGCCGGGAGGACCCATGCACCGCCGCCGCTCACATCCGGGAAGAAGGGGGACGGCGGAGGGGCGGCGAGCGCCGGGTCTGTGATGGCCTCATATGCCGCCGCTGGCAGAGGAGGGCGGACCGGGCTTGGCCATGGCCGCCAAGGGGACGAGGCACGCGGTGGGGATGCTGCATCGGACGCGGAGGCTTCGGGCGCCGGTGGAAGGAGGCCCCATGGGCGCCGGTGCTGAACGCGCGAGGAGCTGCCGGCGTCAGCCGCTGCCATGAGGGCGAGGCGACGAGCTCGTCTGCCGGTCGGGGCCAGCATCGTCGTTGAAGATGTGGCATTCTCCAAGAGACGGCTCGGCGTAGAGATACGGGATGCCATCGTTGGAGGATGGAGCGCACAGCGAGGACGGCATCGACGGCGAGCACGGCAGCGGCGCCGACGAGATGGTCGAGTCGGCGGAGGAAGAAGCGAAGAAATCGCGACGTCAACCGTCGCGAGCAGGGTGAGGATGTTCTGAACGATTTGTTCTGCCATGTTGCTCACCTTCTTCTTCGTGTTCTTTGCTACTTCTCTGTGCTTCTTTTTTGATTGCTTGCTATTCTTTTCAATGTGTGGAGATGGCCAAAAATGGCTTGTTGATGGTGGAGCGAAAGTGCGTGATAACGTGTTAAAGTATGAAATGGGAAAATAGAGATTGGACAGAGTTTGGGCACAAATCAAAGTGATTCTCACATTCATCATTGATGCTTTACACATATATATACAACTTGAAGAGATGGCAGTTGCTCATTTGAAGTGTCATTAGCAACCGCTAATGACGGTTGTAATATTGATCATCGTCGAGTCTGTTCTGAAGAGACGCCTGTTCACAACATCTATCAATAGTGAGTCGTATGTAGTGATTTGATTAATTGTCAAGCCTCTTGAGTCAAGTATTCAATAGACGTTGTGTGAGTTGTTTATTAAGTCTCCCAAGTCAAGTATTTAGTAGACGTTATATGAGTGTGTGCATATAATAGTGGGGGTGAAGAAAAGATCGATCCATTTACACCTTTTGGCGAGCTAGAGATGCAAAATCAATGGCTTATTGGAACTAGTGTGAAAAGTTCTATAAACCCCTCGGCACAATTTACGCGGGTGGTTGAATTATTGGCGATTTGAGGATGTTGTTCCTAATAAGTATCACTAGACCATAGAGGCGCGCGTTGCGGCGCCTGTTGCTAAATAGATAATAATTAAGAAAGCATAGAATTGTTGAATAGAAAAAAAATAAAATATATAGAAAGCATGTATATATGAAAGGTTTAAATACGTAAAAGGATTCTGTTAAATTTATATTGTTGGATTTCTTATGTTATGTAGATGAAAGGGAAGATGATAGATTGAATTGCAAAAGAGGAAAAAGTTGGAGGTTTTTTTGTTGGCAGGAAAATGTATCGGTGAAGAAATTGAAATGGAAATATAAAATAAATAAAGGCAGGACATACAGAGAACAGATGAGACTAACGTCCTGCAGTGCCAAACAGAGTGTGATACATGATCAAGGTTCTACATTAAGATGGGCTACATGATTGTTGTCGCATATATTATCTGGAAGGGTTAATGGATGGATCAGAAAAGGACTGGCAAAAATGACAACATTTAATATCTAATATAACAGAGTAGGAGAACTGGCATAACAGAACGCTGAAGGTCTTCATTGGTAGTGGTTGGGTTACTGTAGACTGTTTTCCATAGAGCATGTGAAATCTGACCTGTGAATCAAAAAACTGTGTAAATGAACAGTGAATTGTCGAGGTAGAAAATAGTGTGTATTGATCAATGGATAGAAACTATATCTGATCTATGTGGGGAAACTAATCATGATCAGCACTGCAATTAATGCAAGAATCGAGCAATATATTATCTGTTGCATGTTGGATGTGCACTGTAGGTAACAAATTATATACTATATTTAGTATAGACAGCAATTGCAGAAAGTAAACGATGAATGAGCAGCTACTATGTGAGAGATAGACATATAAAGCTGTGATGATTAGCAATTTTTTCAGATAAAGGTATAAACGGTTTTGATGTGCTATTCAGTTAATGTCAGTCTTGCGTTTCAGGACATATAGTATATATCACTGTTATTATAATCGGTAAGCTGGTCAAGTAAAATATGTATTGTGTTGGCATGAGAGATGTCAATGCTGTAGCATGGAAATATGCATATTGAACTGATTAGGAGTTTGTATCTTGTTCTTGTTTTGGTTGTTCAAATTGCCATTTTAAAAGCGGTACAATATAGAACCATATATCGTACCAGATAGTGAGTGTTTTGATTATTATGTATGGAACTGAAGAATGTAGTTTTAGAGGAAGGAAAAGTCATATTGTGACAGAAGAATCGATGGCGTGAAGTAACAGTGAGAGCACTGAGTGTCAAGCATATGAGATGTTATTGTTTCTAAAGTGTGATGCGGTCTAAGAATTGTAATAGAAAAGAGGGAAAACCTGGTATTGTCAAAGAACATGCATGGCGAGCGCTAGGCAGTCTCTTTTAATAGTATATGTGAAGATACAGATGTTGCGTGTTTTGAGACCGGCAGCGTGCACAAAACTGGACCAGTTAGTTGTTATGGTTGCGCGTTTATCTTGTCCCATAATGAGCCGAACTTGGTGCGTTGTATTCCTGGCCATATCTGTGATGCTGAGGGTGTCAAATGGCTCACTTAGGAAGCTTTTGAGGTATGTGGCTGTGAAAGGCACTGAGAAGTACTACAGAGATAAAACGAAGAGCAGTGTAAGAATATTGTATATAGTATTTGATCGTAATAAAAAAGGGAGAAATATCACCATTTTTTTGTTCCAGCCAATGAAAGTTTTGGTCATTGTGCATACATAGTGTGGAAAATGTTGTTTTGTAGTGCCAACTATTTGTTGTAGATAGCGGACCTCTTTTCTTGTCATTTGCACCTTGTTGCCAAATATGCAAACACTGTTGTAACCTCCTACAGATAGAGGACCATAGGGACCTAGACAAAACAAAATAAATGTATGATAGTGTTGTAATGGCTGAGTGATAAGATCATTAATATTGCTATAGTACCTTGTTTTATAGTTTTCTTTGACAGTTTTGGTTTTGAACTGCATGAGAAGACAATGAAGGATCCTTATTGTTGCAAAGGTCAGATTCTGCATAAGAGACAGTTAAATGAGAAGGTGACCATTAACATACATCTAAATAAAAGATACTGTAGGGTGTAAGTTATATATATGAACGTACCACTGTCATCGCTAATGTCAATGATATCGTTCGATGCTTTAGCTTTTGCCTTGCACTTCTCATGACGAAAGCCATGAAGATATACTGTCACATTGTCAGAAGATGTATCGCTTCCTGGAGGATTTGAAGCTGCGAGGTTCAGACCATAGATATGCATCAAAGTATGCATGGAAGATGGAATATACTATACCAGGTGTGTCCGATTTAGGCTGGCTCCTTTCCATGTTGATGTTCATTTATGTGATGTGCTGTGAAAAAATTTGAACATCACAATCTGATAATAGATGAGAGAATGTATTGTTGCATATACATTGCACTACAAATATGGTAGAAATTAAGCACTGTTTTAACTAACGCGACAGAGGATTGGGCTTATACTGTGTGTGGCACAGGTATACTTCTGTTGGTTGATTGACTTTTCGTAAAAGCGCAGTATTTATGTAGGTTTTTATTAATAAAAAAGAGCATTTGTGGTATGTGAGATAGATTTGCTAGCTAACGTAAATAATATGAAACAATATGTATGAATTTTCAGTAATCTAGAAACTTCCGTACACCGAAGAGAGTAAGATATATCATCAAAGCTGAATGTGCAAAAGAAACGAATATTGAACAGTGCGGGAGCAGTTAAATAGAAAATGAATGAGTTGGATTGCGGTATTTATATACAGATCTGGAATCAGAAAAAATAGTACCATGTAAACAGGAAAATAATGTGAATCTGATGATAAGTGAACATACCAAATCTGTCTATATGATAGGACCTGATAGTCAGAAGAAGGGGACGTATGCTAGGTCTGCTGAGAAATGGCGGTAAATCTGTAGAGAGGGTATATAAACAGGATGAATGACAACAGCCGGAAAGGCGAAATAGAAATAGAAATGTGACTGTAGAGAGTAAGGAACTGAAAGTAGGTGAACTATTCAAAAGGAAAGGATGAATTAATATAGATTATGCAATGCGTTTGGTTTCGGATGAAAGAACAATATTGGTAGGATGTAATATGAAAGGGTTGGAATAGAACAAGAAAAGGGAATCGATGGATGGGAATCAGAAGTCAGGAATGTCATCGAGGAACACTACAGCAAAGTGAAGTTCAGAGGAGAGGAATAGATGGGCGGAGAACAATACCAGGAAGACGACTGCTAGTTGGACATTGGGACGAGTGGAAGACGCAAGGAAAGGGTTGAGGTGAGAGACCGTCGCTGAACTATATGACTACTTTGTACTTATCTAGGCAAGATGGCCATTGGATGACCTGTCGGAGCATTCGAGAGAAGCTAGTTTGGAGCACTGGGGAAAGTTCGTGGATGGGTTGGTGGTATGGCTATTAATTAGATTGCAAAAGCTGGGAACATGCTGGCGAATTTAGGTTTCTTGGTCTTGGGCCAGTGCTCTGTTATTGGACTTGTATGGAATGGGCTAAATTAACAAGCATGGCCCATTTGTTCTGGAGCTGACGATTCCTGTAGTGGTGTGGATCGATAAACCGAGCGTTATTAGGTGCTTTTGGTGTGGCAAGTTTAGGAGAGAAAGAAGAGAGAAGTATCGAGGTGTTAGAGGTGGCTGCTGCAGACTACACAGATCGGGACAAGGAAAGTACGAGCAAGGGGGCGCGATGGCCAGTAGAGCAAGAGGTACATCGCTCTGCATCCAAACCATTGGTTATAAGAGCTGGAATGGTTCTATTTAGTAGTTTTATTTTCGTACATTTCAAGAACGTGTAAGTTCTAGGGTTTGACAGGATCATTGATTTTTGCCTTTGGATGGAGTAGGATATTTCTGCTATGTGGTAGTATGTAGACCATTTGTGAGAACGGATTTCGTGTAATTTTTGTTTTATTGTTGGATTCTAATTTCAACATCGGCTTGCTTTTGTTTCAACACGATAAACCGGTTCTACGTAGTAAAAATACTGCTGGATGGAGATTGATTGTGGTAAAGCACTTACAGTGGCTTGCCGATTTGATTCAGCATAGGTAAGATTTGAGAAAAGTGCAGGAAAAAAAAGGCTCCCGTGGTTTCCCGGTCTGGTTCTGGTCCTTGGTGATTCTGGAATATATATGGCCGAACTGTGGCAAATGCTGAGTGCCCATGCTTTGGACTGGGAATAGCACTGCTGCTTTCAGTTTTCAGAAATATGTAAGCACTGGTTACCTGAAGATTGTTTGGCTGTGTAGCTTTTAGGACTTATTATGTGCTTATTTGAGCACCTGTGTTTGCTGATTCAGAAATATACGTAACTGATGTATGGGAAATATTTAGTGGTCATGCTTTAGGTTGTAAATAGCACTAATGTTTTCAGTTTTCAGACATATATATGCGCTGGTTAGCTAAAGATTGTTGAGTTGCCTAGCTTTTAGTACTGTCTATGCACTGATTTTAGGACTGGTGCTTGCTGACTCTGAGATATATATGCGTAATTTGTGCAAACGGGTCAGTGCTCATGATTTAGATTGCAAATAGCATTGTTGGTTTCAGTTTTGAGATATTTATATGTAGTCGTTAGCTCAAGATCGAGTATTCATATGAACTGATATGAACTGAGTTAAGTGATCTGTAGATGGATTCAACATAGAAACTAATTCAGATGAAGTATGGTCTTTTTGATTGAAAGCATCTATAGATTAGATGGTGTTTTCTAGATTCTCCTATTATAGTTTATTTCTGAGCTTTGTCTTCTAGACAGTATGGACAATCATCGAAATACATATCTTGCAGGTTGGTCTTGGACAGTAAAACGAATAGAGGATATAGCTTCAGATATGCAGAAATTAGTGGATGATAATCTTACTCCATTTGGCAGTGATCTGAACACTGTGCTATTTGAAATAGAAGATCTTGCAGTGTATCTAAATGAGGTTTCAATTCATTCGAGCGAATTGCTTGAGGTGGAGGACCTAGCAAGGAGAGATCGCATGATTGAGGAGGACGAGAAATGTGTAGACCTTGAGGATCTTCGAGGTATCGACTATGAGTCTGACCATAGCGGTAGAAGGCTGGACTGGGAGTACCGTGATGATGAAAGTATTTATTCTGAGTAGTTATCAGGATAAGCCGTATGGATGGTAAGGTAAGTATTATGTTGGTTATGTAGTTTGCAAACGTGTTGTACTGTGTAATTAAGAGTTGCATATAGTTAAAGACCTAGATATCTTTTGAACCTTGGTTTAATGTATTTATGTGCACCGTGCTACCTGTGTTGTATGGAACTTAGCCTAATGTACTTCATGGATGTGAGTCTGTTGTGGTTGGTTGTGTTTAATGTATGGTGTTATCTATCCAGTTTGAAGTATAAGCGTCTGACTTTGTGTTAGTTGTTTCTGCCAAGTAATTGAAATTTTGTTAGGCTTGTCTAGTTGCTGGCTATATGTATTATATCAGAAGAAATCTATTGAAATTAACCTGCGTTTCAAAATGTGCAGCAGGGCGACCCAAAATCTCTGGCAGAAAAATGGAAAAAGATTTTGCAACTATCTTTTGTAGGTATCATATTAGCACGATGCTATCAATATTAATCTAATTTCAGTTACGGTCTCTAAATATGCTGAGCAGTGTCAGTGTCTTGGCCTTTTGGAGGAAATAAAAGAAATGCTAGGAGAATAGATCTTTGATCTGTCTTTTAATAGGTTCAGCTGAATTACAGATGATATAGCAGCTGAAGATTAAACATAGATCCATTAGGAAACACTTTTTGGAGTAGAGCTAGGTATGTTAGGTTGTAGATAAAGGCAGAGTATTATACTTCGGCTAGAAGCAATATGGATACATAAAACAATAAAAACTTCAGGTTCATGAACACAGCTGGGTACTGGATGAAAAACATTGGCAGTTTGGTACCTATCTAGAGAGTCTATCATGTTGGCAGGAGGAAGAGCAGAGCGGTCTAATATAGAAGAGCCACATCCTAGCATATTAGATGGCAGGTTCATGAAACCTGTAAGAGCAATAAGAGAAAAGAGATATGGTTTACTGAGCAGTAGCAAATATATAAAAAGATGTATGATTGAATAGATCTTGGTAAGATTGCGGTATGTCTACATTACGTACATTGGACAACGAGGAAGGACGCATGGTCCTTGTAGAAGCCAGCTTTGCTAGTTTGAAAGCAAGCTTTTCTTGTTGATGAATTGGAGGAGCCTGTCCTGTATATTGGACAGTGGTATTTTCAGAATCTGTCAGCTCATGCTGCGAGGTCAATACCTTTAAAGGTAAAACGTTGGAATGATCAATGCAGATTTGTAGGATTTGTCGCAATAGATACTCATTGGATTCTTTTAGAAAAGAAATGTACTCTTGATTGGCTCTATTAGTTTCCTTCATAATATCTTGGAACGATATGCCTGCTGCTAGCTTCCTTTCTAGAATAACATTTTGCTTGTAGTTGGCATCATCAATAACAACGTGGTTCAACTGTAGAAGGTGAGTAATGACTGCTTGTGCTGCACTTTCCATTGCATGATATGTTGTCCGACATATATCACCATAGAAAGTTTGCTTAGTTTCGAGGACATTAACTGTACTTGGAACCATATCAAGCTCTATCCATCCTCTAAGATATGACGTATCTTCAACGATAGTGCCAGTTGAATGTATTGTAAGTCCAAGTGATAGTGCTATTTCAAATAGGAGGACCTGTCTAGATATGTAGGCCTTTTGGTGTGCTTGTAAAGGCAAGCAGAAAACATAGTAAACTGTAATGAACAAGGGAAAGACACATGATATATGTGTGAATGAAATGTATGAGAGGAGAATGGAAAATAAAGAAATCAGATGAGTAGCATGGTCAATGGTTTGTGTGCATTGTCTGTATATATATATAGATAAGAGAAATGGAACATAATATATATGTATATATATCAAGGGAAGCTGCTACTTAATAACAAAAGTAAATGACATCCGATATTCGACAAACGTGGTATGAGTTAGTTAAATAAACTGTACGGAGGTCATAATGCAGTAGACAGTAGAAAAACCTTGAAAAAGGTAGTCAATGAGCTATTACCCCAGGAACTTGAACAAATAATTCTTGTCCGGCAGGTATGTTACTGGGGTTAGTTAACATAAGTCCGGCTTGATGGAAATAATTTTGTAGTGAGCTGGAAATGCATATAGGTCGAGTCTAGAATCGAGGACGCTGCGGACTGGCTGGAGGTGAAACTGTATCTAGACCAATACGGATAGGGAGTGTGTCGGTTTCCATACTGTATGTAGCCATGGTGGACGGGCACTGCAGAAATTAGGGATCAAGTAAGAATTGCTAAGCACGCTGGAAAAAATGACGAGCAAACGCATACCCCGTCTACTGAAGCACTGTCAACGGTGTAAGGTGATGAGCGGTGAAGACATGTCGACGAAGAAAGAAGCAGGGGTTTGTCGGAGAAGTTCTGCTGCTCTGCATTGCTCATGGCTAAGAAGAAGTAGTATGTGGCAGGTAGCAGGCGAAGGAGACGAGGAGGCCTAGAGGAAGAGGTAGTGGATATATCAGTCATCGATGGGGGAGAGGGCGGAGTAAGCAGAGTGGACTGTAGCGGCGCACTGAAATGCAAAGCACACACGCATAAGCTGTTTTTCGGGAGAAGCAACGAGAGAAAAAGGCTCAAAAGTTTATTTTGATAAGGCTCCTGCCATGTTGTCTTATGTACAGTATATCATTTGCGCTAGAGGTCCACAGATGTGTCAGTCTATAAGCTGAGTTTCACTGGCATTTCTTTGAATGGTGTGCAGAATAGGCAATGACAAGTATAATTAACTTAAAAGCAGCTAGTAATGGAAGGAACTTGTTATAGAATATAGCCTAGAAAACTTATTTGTTTTATGGTAGGTTGATAGGACAGTGCGATGAGCCGATGAATGGAGGTACGGGCGAAGGACAGACAGTATGCATGGTAATGCACGAGGTGAACCGAATGACGATGGAATAAGATAAGTTAAAGAACTAAGGTATTTCAATGCGAGTTTCAGCGCAAAATGAACACGAACGGAGAGCCATTAGGAAGTTAGGAGAGCCGGCATGCAAGAAGGATGTGCAGAGTTTATTAGGGAAGATAAATTACTTAAGACGATTTATATCTAACCTGGCGGGTAAGATTGAATCGTTTGTCCCTTTACTTCGGCTAAAACACGAAGCCGAGTTCACCTGGGAGGGCAGAGCAGCAAGACGCCTTCAATAGTATTAAGAAATACTTGTCGAGCCCTCCAATACTCCGAGCACCTAAGTCGGGAGTTCCATTCCGACTGTACATTGCTGCACAAGACAAAGTACTCGGCGCAGTGCTAACTCAAGAAGTCGACAAGAAGGAGCACATAGTCGCATATGTAAGTCGCCGACTACTCGACGCCGAAAGTCGGTACGTATTCATCGAGAAGCTATGCTTATCCTTGTTTTACGCATGCACCAAGTTTCGGCATTATCTACTTTCGAGTACATGTATAGTGTCTTGCCAAGTCGATGTGATTAAGTATATGTTGCAACAACCGATTCTTAGCGGACGAATTGGAAAATGGGCTTATGCATTAATAGAGTTTGATTTAACATATGAGTCGTTGCGTGCCATGAAAGGTCAAGTTGTCGCCGACTTCATTGTGGATCATAGGGTTAAGGATGAAGATGTTAATTACGTTAGCATATGCCCATGGAAGCTTTACTTTGATGGATCGGTTTGTAGAAGTGGGCAAGGCATTGGTAGTGTTTTAGTTTCACCAAATAATGTCATTTATGAGTCATCGGTCCGACTAGAGTGTCCTTGCACTAATAACCAGGCAGAGTATGAGGCACTGTTGTTTGGTTTGCAAAGCCTAATAGATATGGGTATAAGAGATGTAGATGCTTTTGGAGATTCATTGCTAGTAGTTCAGCAAGTCAATGGAGAGTTTCAATGCTTTAATGGTTTGTTGAATAGCTATTTAGACCGGTGTTTAGATATAATCAAGCTTTTAGATACGTTTAGTATCAATCACGTCCCCAGGGAGGAGAACTCTAAGGCCAACTATTTGGCATAGCAAGCATCCGGGTACCAAGTCAGAAGAGGGAAGTTCTTCATATCTAGGGAGCCGATGCTTGTTGCTGTCAAAGGCCAGGCCGACTTGCTGGAAGTCGAAGCCGACTCGTGTAGGTCCAGTACCGACTCGGAGGGCAACAGTTTAACACAGGCTGCCGAATCGTTAAGCGGTTTGGAAGTCAATGACTGGAGGGCACCTTTAGTTAATTACTTGAAAAATCCGAGTCAAACAAAAGATAGGAAAATTCGGCGGCAAGCTATAAAATATATCTTGTTTAACGACGAGTTGTATCGCCGAACAGTAGATGGAGTATTATTGAAATGCTTAGACCCCGACCAGTCAAGGGTAGCTATGGGAGAAGTGCACGAAGGGATATGTGGAACGCATCAGTCGGCTCCCAAGATGCAATGGTTACTGAAGAGGGCAGGATTTTATTGGCCGACTATGTTAGAGGATTGTTTTCGGTACTATAGAGGATGTGAAGCATGCCAGAAGTTCGGGAACATACAATTAGTACCCGCGGCTAAGATGAACCCTATTATAAAGCCGTGGCCATTTAGAGGATGGGGTTTGGATTTCATTGGGGAAATACATCCTGCTTCGTCGAAAGGTCATCGTTTTGTTCTTGTAGCTACAGATTATTTCACTAAATGGACCAAAGCAGTTCCTTTAAGAAATATGACTCATAAGGAAGTGACTAGCTTTGTTCTAGACCATATCATTCATAGGTTCGGCATCCCTCAGACTCTGACAACTGATCAGGGTGCATCCTTTATGTCTCACCAATTCAGTGAGTTTGCCGAGTCCTTTGGGATCAAGTTGTTGAACTCGTCGCCTTATTATGCCCAAGCCAATGGACAGGCCGAGTCCAGCAACAAGACTTTGATCAAGTTAATAAAGAAGAAAATCGAGGAACATCCGAGAAGGTGGCATGAAGTCCTTTCGGAAGCGTTATGGGCCCATCGAATATCTAAGCATGGGGCAACCCGAGTGACACCATTCGAGTTGGTGTACGGGCAGGAAGCAGTGTTACCCGTGGAAGTTAAATTACAAGCTCTTAGAATAGCCAGGCAAGACGACTTGTCGACTGAGGATTATAGCCACCTGATGATAGATAAGATAGATGATGTTTCGGAAGAAAGGTTGAAGGCCTTACGAGAGATCGAGAAGGAGAAATTGAGAGTTGCGAGGGCTTACAACAAAAGAGTAAAGGAAAAATCGTTTCAGATAGGAGACCTAGTATGGAAGACGATTTTACCTATTGGAACTCGGGACAACAAATTCGGCAAATGGTCGCCGAGTTGGGAGGGTCCGTTTAGAGTTGTCGAGATAGTCCCCGGGAACTCTTATTTGGTAGAATCTTTGCATGGGGAATGGCTATCTAAGGCTCTCAATGGGAAGTATCTGAAAAGGTATTACCCGAGTGTATGGCAAGCAGCTTAACAAAGTCTATGGCCGATATGACTTTTAGAATATCGCCCTAAGCTACGGTATAGTTCGAAGTGTTTTTGGCAAATGCAATTATGCCAAAAAGCAGGGGGGCATGTGTTTACAGCGTAATTTGGCTCGAGGATTTATTTGGTTGGCCAAATTAAGTATTAGGTTTGCTGGAAGTTGAGATAATGAAGCTAACAATATGGATGTAGCATTCACTCTTAAATGCAGGATTAACACAGCCGAGTGGTTTGGACGCTCGCGGTATCCTTGATACCGAGTGCTCGTGGCGCTTTCCGAGGGCCCCCGAGTGCCCGTTACATCCCGAAGCTACAAGGTGTTCGCAAGGAATCTATTGGAAACCCAAGCAGTTGGAGGTGGCCCCGAGCACCCTCGACCCCGAGTACTGGTGATCCCGAGTGGCCTAGCCTCGAGAAGGTTCCCCGTCCCGAGGGATTTTTCCCCAAGTACTCGACCGACCCCCGAGCGGTACAAGGGTCATCCCTGAGCAGTCTGTAGCTTCCCCGAGTACTCGTCACAAAGATGAAGGTGCTCGTAGAAGTTCCCGAAGATCCGGGTAGTCGGAGGCGCCCCCGAGTACTCGCGACCCCGAGCGTCATCAGCCCTGAGCACCATCAACCCCGAGCACTCATACTCGCGGTTCCGAGTACTGGTATTCCCGAGTACTAGCGGACCTGAGTACTAGTGGACCCGAGTACTAGTAGTCCCGGGCACTGGTAATTCCGAGTACCAGCACGTCCGGGTACTGAGCACCCGGGCCCACGTCCCCGAGTACTCGAGTCCCCGAGAAGATTCAAGTCGGACGAAGCCGGATCCCAGTGGAATCAAGCCACGACGCAATCAAGTCAACCCGACGAATCGCCAAGATCTATCCGACACGGAGACTTAAGGAAGGGATTGATTACGAGCTCGGAAAGATTCTCGGTTCGTATGGGAAGATGCTTCGTACCCGGGAAGGAGTCCTGAGCGATGGAAAGTTATATGTATAGTAGATCAGGATCCCTTTTAAATAAGGAAAGATTGTATATCCGTAATCAGTTAGGATTAGGAGTCCAGATCTCCTACGGGAAGACCAGCCGCCCTATAAATATGTAAAGGGTGACGGCCGATTGACAGATCCAACAATCGATCAAATCAATCTTTTATCTTTTATCTTTTACCTTTTCTTAGCAGTAGATCTTTGCTGTTTTGCGCCGGAAAACAGTCGTTTCTTCTTCACGTAAGTAAGAAGATCTTTGTTGCTTTGCTCGGAAAGCAATCGCTTGTCGTACGCGTAAGTACAATAGTTATCCTTTGTTGCTTTGCTCGAAAAGCATCCGTTTATCGCACACGTAAGTGCGGTTGGCGACTCCCATTACCTAGGTGTTTCACGGATCCAATTTCGTGCGAACAGGTCCGTCGACCAATTTTATCACCTTCTATACAACCCTGTCCAACTGCATCACTTATGGTCTGGAACTGTTCAGATCTAAGTTCATCCTGTTTTCTAAGAAGATACCAAAGTCTATTTTCTTCTAAACAGGCAAAGCAATCGACCTGGAGCTGGAACGTAAGCCTGCCACAGCATGTATATGGATTGTAATGACCTGGTTTGTAACGGCAGCAATAGGAGTAATAATCAAGCATTGTTATGGTCTTCCGAGTTTTCTCATGCATCAAATGAGCATCTGTATGCTCAATACCTAATTGGAACCCATAATTACCAAAAGGAAACAACAGAGGATACTGTAATGCCATTAGCGCTGGATGCAGGTTGGAGACATAGTGGAGGCCATGGTCCTTATCATGTACTATTATGTCACGTTTATATGTATCAGCAGAAAAGTCACCCACAAATAACATAGCAAGATCATCAAAAGTAGGAAGACTGTACTGCACATCTCTATCAAATTTAGGAGCCATAATCCTAATAGCCAAGCGAGGAACAGATTGATCACATAAATGGTCTCTAGCAGACCTAAATTTTTCCACAAGTGGATTTACCTCATCAAGCATGGAAATAAGAGAGCGGACAATGCGTCGATCTAAATGGCCATCTCAATCGCCATCATCAGCCAGGGCAGATATGCGATTTTCAATTTCATTATCAGTATCATAGGTGTATAATTGTGCAAATTTAGGCTTCTGACCATCTACCGGCAGTAATGTGCCTATTCTATGGTGCACCTGACCATTTATACGAAAAACATATGGACCTCCACCATCATTGATATGCTTGTCCACTTCGGCCCCAAGGGATGTGAAATTAAACAGACAATTGTACTGCCTTATATGTGCCATAAACTCACGACTATCATGTCCACCATCAAACCGCATAAGATGAGAAAGGAAAGGAGGTGGTGGTGTAAAGGGAGCAATATGGATCCTGCCATTGCTACAACAAGCAGCATATACAATCCGCCTCTTTGCCCAGTTGGAATCTCTCTGCACACGCTCAGCATACCAGAAAAGGGCACCACAGTGATGACATTTGTAACACGGGCCTCCTAACCATGATCGACCAGGAAACGTAGCTAGATAGTTTTACGCATAGAAAAATCGAGAAACAATACGTGAGATAACAGGCTATTACATCTAACTTCTAAGCACGGTGCAATATACCAAGGCTGAACAATTGGGAGTCATAGAACCTTTTAAAGCTTCCATATATGTGTCAGGCAAGGGTAGGTTTGGACAGCCATCAGCACCACACGGCACAAGTGAGGCTGCTATCTTTTTCTGTCTTTTAAATTTGACGCCATCTGCTCTGTTTTGCGTTGCATGTGAAGGCAGAAACAAAGGGAAGAAATCATCCCCTGCATATCCGTAGGAAGCAAAATAGAAAAAAGGTAACGGACCCGAACAACGGAAAGCAATAAAACAAGAGAAGGGAGAGGACAGACGCACTGCCTCTCTTTGGTACGACGTTATGCACATCAAGCTGGCCATGCAACGCGGCTGTAGCCGGCTGAAACCTCGGTCGCTTATCGGAACATAGAGTACTATTCGACCGTCGATCAGCCCTAGGATCTGCACGAAAAGGCCGCCTACCCATCGTGTACATCTAACTGGTACGTGCCTAATACACCGACACCAGAAAAATCCAGGAAATAAAATAACAGACCAGATGGGCAGTTAAAGGAATAAACCAAAACAAACAAACAACAGCATCAAAAAAATAATAATAAATGCATATTTGGAGAAACTGACTTGTCCAGGAGCCATCGGAAGTCCAGCCAAGAAGCAACGCCGACAGCTTGCACACACAGAAGGATGCACACTAACAGGGCGCCTGCCAGACAAAACCTAGAAAAGGACAGACCAAAAGGCAAAATAAACTGTTCAGAACTAAGCAATAATAGCAACGTCAGGAACCAGACATTTATCACAAGCACTTAGCCTGCAAACAAAGATGCAATCCATTGAACAGGCACCGAGACAACCATGAGAATAGAATAAAACAAGAACAGGACAGGCATTCAATCATACCAGACATTAACAACGAGCAAAATGAGCCCCACAAAGAACAATACCAGAGCAGGCAAAAATCCTGAAGACGGAACTCACCCAGAAGTAGCTAGAGCAGAGACATTGCTACAGTGGAGAACCAACCAAGCAGAAGGCCAAGTGACAAACACAAGAAGTGCACACAAGCAGGTCTCTAATAATATATATCAATACCACACATCCACGGAAAAACCAAAGACGGAGCTTACCTCACAAGCCGGGTCCATTCGCTACAGCAAAGCAACCACGCTGGACCAATCGAAGAGAGCAGCAGTCTGACAAGTGCACTCAAATGAGCCCACTCGTTACTATCCACACAATCGTGGACGCGCATCACACGAACCGGAAGGAGACCAAGAGGCGTAATAACAGAGAGTGCTCTTGTTTATCACGGAGCGCAAACCCAAACGGCACAGCCCAAGCACCAGACACACCATCAATGAACGGCCTACCAATTAACCGCAATAGCTAAGCCCGATGTAATATAAGGGGATCTAAAAAGAACATATATACAGCCTAAGACAGCATAGCACGTAACTTGTTTTCCATTATGGCGCACACCCGGAATGCAGTAGGAGTCGCACACCCGAGAAACAATAGACGGTCTGTACAATTTAGAGATATATATAGTTAGTAGGAAAACATAAAAATATAATGCTTAGCAGCTATATAATAAATAAACCAACTATTAATTATTAACCATAAGTAGCACAATACGTACACATATTTACAGAAAGCTAAACTGGAGCACGCTGTGCTGTTTTGTAGCAAAAAAAAAGCCGACGATGGCTATAACCGTGTCTGCAAGGATCTTGATGGATTAACAAGCGCGGCAAGAGCAATCAGCAGTCTCTACCGGCTTAGTAAGAACAACATTTTCTTTTTCGATGAGTAAATCCAGGAGAATCAATCACCGGTCTCTACCAGGTTAGCAAGAACAAGCATGCACACCATCAATTTGCATAGTCTGAGCAACAAAGCACCACGAATCAACCTCTAGCTAAAACACCGACCATGTACTAACAAATGCAGAACCACAATTACTACGGTCGACAGCTACCAAAACCAGGACGGCAATGGTTTCTTCTCTACATCCGGAAAGAACCTTACACACACACAGGCAGGCATTTCTACATTACTAACGATGATGGAATGCCAAATCAGTGAGCGGGCTCCAACAGAACAACAAACACAGATACAAAGCAAAACCAAAATCAAAGCACCCGCCAGAGGCGGAATCAGCAACGAAACGAATCAGTCAGTATATATGAAGCAATCCACCAATCGCATCTCAAACAACATATCAATATATATGAAGCAATCCACCAATCGCATCTCAAAGAACATCCCCAAAGGACAATAGCGACCTCCCACAATCAACATCAACTCCATAATAATAGACGGTACATAAATCTCCGCAAGCCAGACAAAGCACCTATTATTAAAATCCAACAATCAAAGTAAGCCAAGAAAGAAGGTCCACTTCCCTTCCTGCCACCAGACCAAGAGGCACACCCGCACCGAACAATACAGCCACCAGCTCCACTGCCTCCATGGCCGCCACCAGCTCGCAGTGACCTAGGACCGGGCAATGAGGAGCGGGAACGACGCCAGGAAAGGCGAGCAGGAGGACGCCCGCTCCCGTGCCCTCCTCTATGCCCCGGCTGCGCACCACCGCTAGGATCTCGCGCGACCGCCGCCGCCACGGAACACCCTAGAAACCTAGAAGGAAGGAGACCACACAAAGCATATGGGAGAGCAGACACCAACACATCATACAGCGCCACCTAACGGGTCCTCACACGCCAACCCGGCACCCGAACCAACAAGCGGCCAGCGATTTTGTCCCAGAAAGAGACATCGCTCCGGACGGTCGCCCCATTTAGGCAATATATCCGCAAACCGGTAAGGACCGGCGCGCCCGGCAAGCAGCCGCCCTCCCCTGCGCCCACACGGACGCATCTGAGCCGTCCGTTCGTGATCCGACGTAATAGAACGCCAAATCGCTGAGGAGGCCCGGAGGGCGCCCGGTTTTACTGATACTAATAATAATAAGATAGTATGTACAATCATGACAGGCCTATTAGCTCAGCTGGTTGGGACGTCGTGCTAATAACGACGATAAAGGTCGCAGAGAACTGCATGAGCCAAACTTTTTCTTTTTCTGTTTTGCAGTCCTTGTTTGTATGAAACATGAGTATTCTCCCCGTACCTCCACTTTTTGAAATTTTCTTGGTCCGTATATATTCCAACTGAGGTTAATCGTACAAATGTTAGGTTACTAGATGACTCGCCATGCATCGTGAATATGGGCAGCCGCCATGCGCATCACAATAATCCTGTTAGCTTAGCAACCGAGGGTGGTGACATCACAACTCTTCATTTTGTACACACAGATTCACGAATTAGGGCTCCTTTGCAGATCGGGAGATTAGCTATGGGGTAAAGTAAAACCTACATGATTTAACTCTCTTATACTTTAGAACATGTTGTCGTTGTGAAATAGCACTATAGAGGGGATATTGATAAATCGAAGGCTGTATCATAATAGTTATGGGCCATGTACAACAATCTTATTAAACGATTTAAGCCATCCCGTGGAGCACGACCTAGTCCTACGTTGAGAGAGGAGCTCCGTACGCGGCAGTCGACGACTTCTCAAGGCTGCCTTTAGAGCTCTCCATCCATGACTCGGAGCTCTAGGCCTCCCTCGTTGAGATTTCTCATTTATGAGATAGATTATACATCCTGATGGTGGTTTTATATAGACAAGAGCCCCCATGAAAAATGATTTGCAGAATGAGTAAGAGGGGTAAATGGGTAAAACTTGATCAATAAGTCCATGATGGACTAGGGAGGTGCGATGATGCAAGTTCCATGGTGGACCATACCCTCTCATGCACCTCCTAAGACCTTTCACTTGTTGACTTTACTTTGTTGTGATGTAAGCTCCACGTAGGATTCGTGGGCCGACACATATAGAAAATAATTATATCCAAAGGAGCCTCCTTGAGTTGTAGCCATGGTAGTGGCTGCAGATCAACCACTAGATGTTGGCATAATTCCTTCTTTTCTTGGCTCTTGGATTGAATATCAATTGCTTCATTCTATGGGAAACTCCGATTGTCGAAGATGCACCCATCTTGTTGACGGGAAAAGAGAGAGAGGACTCTTTTAGACTTTTGCAGATCTTTTTTTTATTATAGATTTTTCTCTTCCCTTTTTCTGATTTTCTTGATACTCCTTGCAATTTTATCAAATAAATCTGCCTCAAAAGGAAAAAAAGGCTAGGCACCGGGGAGGCTGCCGACCATTTTTCCTCTTTTGGCTTGCGAGTGATACAAAATGGCCTCCATTCAGGCCTTGGGGCAAATGGTCTGACCCATTTGCTCGTCAACAAGCTGGACGCCCCTTGCTTTGGTCCAACCTTCTCCTCTCGGCCCAAGGTTGTGCGACGTGGCGCGTTGAGGCCTACTGCAGCGATGGCGCGACCGCTCTTCCCCTTTTGGCCCAAGGCCGCGCTGCGCACAACAGAGGGCCCACCATGGGGTTGATGCGGTTAGTGGGATCGAAAGGCAACTGCGGGCGGCTCGAGCCAAATTGGACAGCTCTCGCTGCACAGCTAGGGTTTTCCCCCAAGTGCCCGTGCGGTGGTCGCCTTTTGCATCGGCGTCGGCTAGCGGGAAAAGGCGAGGCAGTGGATGGGGGCGTACAAGACGCATGGACGGCATCGAGTGCGTCCACACAGACGTCAAGGCCCCTGGCCACCCTATAAAGCACATGTGCGCTGCTAAAGGATCAAGATGTCGGCCTAAAGGGGAGGGGTGAATAGATGACTAACAAATTTAACATATTTTTACCAATGCTTGTAATTATGCGAAGAAGAAGGTTATCTAGTGCAAGAACTATATGAGCACCCCTAAATACTAATAGCGCATGGAAACAACGCCACAAATAAACTTGTGAAAAGTAAAGTGCTGAATGTAAAATCAAGGGGAGAAAAATATGTTCTTGCCGAAGTTCGGATCCTTCGGGAAATCCTACGTCTCCGTTAAGCGACTTGGTCACAAAGATCGAAGCCGGCTCTCTTTAGACCTTTTCCTCGAGAAAGCGACTCTTTTCTTCCTTCTTGGTGTTCCTTTCCTTCCAGGAGGCACATGTCACACCTCGATTTTCTGAATCTTTTCAATTCATGTCATTGGGTGGCATAAAATCATCTCAAATCATGCATGAACACCCTACATGCGATAACGGCAACACACGCACATGAAACCCTAACCTGGTATATATATATATATACGCCAACCCTAACGGCAATCTGCAAACAAGTGTTCCTAAATCAAAGCAAATGGATTTTCATGTTCCCATATACATCATATGCATCATACCTCATCTCGAAACCCTAATCCCATAATATTTGTCCCTTTTCTCTAATAGATTCTTTTACGACGAGGCCCTAACTGCAACACCACCTGCTTTTCCAACTCTCTAAAAATTCCCAAAAAATTCTGCAAACACCCTTGAACCATCTTCAACCCGAATGTGAAATAATATGGGGTAGTCATGTTCAGAAATATTTAAGTATTACAATATTAAGGTTCAGGTCAAAATCAAGCCAGACTATGGCAAGCCAAGCGGCTCCCCGCCACTGCCCATAGCCGCTCTGGCCACGCACTGGCATGGCACAGTCTGCACACCGGCGACGCACAACGGCATCCCGCGCCGCCCGTCGATGCCAAGCACCATCCATCGAGTCTCCATGCTCTGCCTAACTCTCCTCATAGCACAATGCCACTCCATCGAGCCTCACATTGTCGCATCACTAGACTATGGCTAGCCAAGCAGCTCCCCGCCACTCCCCATGCCGCTTGGCCTATAAAAGGGAAGTCCAAGCTTGGCTCTTCTCTCAGACCCTTCCCTCTACCTCTTAAGGCCACAATCCGCCCAATTGCTCCCTACCCCTTTCTTCTTCCTCCATCGGCCGAACCCCTCGCCACCCCAAACGGTACCAATCCATCTCCTATACACGTCCCCGGGTCAATCCGTTGGCACCAGGGATTTCTTCTTCCCTCATTACCCTAGTTTGTAGCTTCAATTTCTTAGGAACACCACCATCGCGAGAAGCCCCAACTCTCGCCAGAGTGCCGCTTGCTGCAGCCGCCCTTCCTGGTCCCTCGCGGAGGCTCCGCCCTTTTGCAACCGACAGGTGGACCCACTCGACCTCTGACGACCGAGCCGGTACGCGGCACTCAACTGCCACAGACGCATGGGCCATGGGCACTCGGTCGGGCCCGTGGTCAGGTTTAATGAAGCGCCCCGATTGCCATTACGTCATCCTTGTCGGGAAGCGTATTTAAGCGGCATTAAAAGCGTAATCCATGTCTGAGATTGGTTTTCTATTTTTCCTGAGCCGATTTTCCCTTGGGTCGACCGGTTCACTACTTTTTCGACCGGTTTTTGAGAAACCCTCATCGGTTCTAATGTTTTAGATTTATTATCTAACTTTTGGTTCATACGGATTCCCATATTTCAAAAGATTTTAAATTAAAACCATGAAGACTAGATATAGGGTGTTTCTTTTAAACAACATATACACTGTATATGTTAATTCTAGAACTTCAAAAGTATGACCTAAATACTTTCCAGACTCTAAAAGGCCTCTGTAAGCTAAAGGACAATAAAGCACGAACTATTACTAGAATAAAAACTTAGGGAACTCATGTGTATATTTAATCGGGAATCCTTATTACATGTCGTATACCACTTGCTCAAGGTTCTCTCTTCTTTTCTTTTAAACCTAAAAGTCCAGAACCTTATAGGCCACTACCAACTTGAGTTCCACATATACCAAAACCAAGCCCCGTCTTGAGGTACGCATAAGCTTAAGAACTTAAAGGTTAATACCAGGGTCCATCTTCCAAAAATCCTAATACCCTAACTCGACATTTCTTAAACCGAAACACCCAATGTCTCATCGTGTTGACACCAATTTATTCTAAGCATGGCATACCATTTGGAATCTTATTTGAAGTTTCTCTGCTTGGTTGTTTGTCTGGCATCTCTTTCGACGTGTAGTTGACGGAGTGAAGTACGTGCGCTAGGAGGATCTGGAATCACCCCCGTGTCAGGATCAAAACTAGAAACTGCCAGGCAAGCATTTCTCGCCTTGACCATGTTGGACCCCATATGTGATGAACGTAAGTATTTTGTTTGCAAACATGCATGCTTTATGTGTTTCAAAGCTATGTTAAGCTAAGGATAGTTATGACCTATAGTTGCACTGCCAAGGATCTGTCATGATATACTTTTGTAACCTTAGCAATAGACACCGGATATTATATTTCTGGTAAGGTATTAGATATATAGGTTGTAAGCCAGGCTTAGGGGGTGTTTGGTTGGGCTTTTTAGCAGCTTTCCACTGGAAAAAGCTGCAGCCCAACCAAACGGCCAGCTTTTCAGCAACTTTTGCCAACGGTAGCTGTGGGCTTTGCAGTGCAAATTCAGCTGTTTGGAGAAGCTATCTTCTGCTAGCTTTTTGCAACATGCTGAAGCTTCTGTGCTCACTTTCCAAAATGCTATAAATGGTTTGGATCAATTAAAAGCCATATGTTCACTTTTTCACAGCCACAGCAGCTTTTCCAGACAGCCAGCCAACAACAGCTTTGTCAACACACTACTGTAGAAACCCCCTCTACTGACGGGCAAAAAAACCCCCTCTACTGATGGGCTGGGGGCCCGTTAGCCTGGGAATGTCAGTGGAGGGGTGACCTCCACTGACGGGCGGGCCGCCCGTTAGTAGTGGCTATGACTAGTGACGGGCTCAATTTGCCCGTCAGAGGTAATGTATCACCACTGACGAGCTCCTGGTGAGCGCCCGTCACTGGTTCCCCCTCGGCACTGACGGGCTTTCTTTAGGAGCCCGTCGGTAGTATATTTTCAGGGATAAAAAAATAAAATTCAGAAAACGACATTTCATCCACCCAGCCTCCACCACCCCGCGCCACTCGCCTGCCTGCTCCGGAGACCGCCGCACCGCGCTGCTAGCCCACCTACTCGACAGGCCGCCTCCCCGCTCGCGTCGCCTACCCGGGAGGTCGCGCCGGCACATAGGACAGGAGGGAGCACCGGCGGATGGCTGCGCCAGGGATGAGTCGCCGTGTGGCCAGGGTGGTGGAGGAGGCGGCACAGCGCGGGGTGGTGGAGACGGCGGCGACCACTGACACGGCGCTGGGTGGAGGAGGCGGCGCCGCGTGTTGTGGTGGAGGAGGCGGCGTCGCGCGGTGTGGTGGAGACAGCAACGACCACCGACGCTATGGCCGGCACGCAGAGCACAAGGGGGAAGAAGGAAGGGGAGAAGTGCGTTACCGGTGAGATGGCGGCAGCGGGGGTGGCGGTGGTTGGGGATGAGGCGGGGCCGGTGGTCGGGGAGGAGGAGCTGCTGCCGCTCGGGGAGGAGGCGCTGCTGGCGCTCGGGGAGGAGCTGCTCAGGGAGGGCAGCGGTCGGGGAGGAGCCACTCGGCCGCTCGGGGGAGGGCAGCGGTCGGGGAGGACGGTGCTCGGGGAGGAGTTGTTTTCGAATGAACGCGCGGGACTTGGTGAATTTTTCACCAAGTCCCGCGCGTGCCTTATATGTGCTGTGGGTTACCACTGACGGGCGTCTAGTTTCCGCCCGTCAGTGGAGGGGTGTTTTCACTGACGGGCCCGTGGTGAGCGTCCGTCACTGGTTACCCCTCACCACTGACGGGCCCCTGGTAAGCGCCCGTCACTAGTTACCCCTCACCACTGACGGGCATTTTCTAAGGGCCCGTCACTAGTTGCATCATATTGGTTTTTTATTTTTATAAAATCTAAATATGGTCTAAAAAATATGAAAATTGGCATGGAGTCATTATATGACCTCATGAGGTTGTGTTTAAAATTTTAGACAAATTCACAAAAGTTGAACTATACATTGATTTGTAACTCAAGCATCTCCAAGGAAGCATCACAGCATTCAAAGGGAAAGTATGAAGATTGAAGTACACATCATAATTTCTTTATCATTTGAACTTGAGATTTGGACTACAACTTGATATTACACTATTATACGCTAATATTTATTCATGTTCCATCTTGTTATGTAATAATTTGTATTTTCTATTTTTTGAAATACCAATTTGAGGTACCATGTATAGTACCTTCCCAAAATATTTATCTAAAATGGTCCAAAATTTTTATACATGGAACATACTACATTATATTGGTAATGTCAAAATTAGGCATTTTTCTGAAATCATTTGCTATTTTTAGGCATTAAATGAATATCTAGCTATTTACTGGATATATTTTAAATTTGAACTACAAGTATCTTAAAGAAGGCCTCTAAATGGAAAAAAAAATCCATATATAAGTACCTACGTATCCTTTTAGCTCCTATCCAGAATATATATAAAAAAATTCAAATATTTTCTAGGGAAAATTCAAACCTTTACTTGCATCTTAATGTTTTTTATTTTATATAAACTCTAAATATGGTCTAAAAAATATGGAAATTGGCATGGGGTCATGAGATGACCTCATGAGGCTATGTTTAAAATATCAGACAGTTTCACAAAAGTTGGACTATACATTGGTTTGTAACTCAAGCATCTCCCAAGAAAAAATAAAAATAAAATAAATACTAGAAATTCCAGGAAACTCAGAAAATTATGAAACTGGATCTGCTGTCTAGATCTACTCATTTTACAAATTTTTCAAAAAGAATCACTTTATTTGGACTTATAGATCAAAAGTTATTGATGTTTGTTGATGCAGTGCTTTTGGGCTGAAATACCAGTGACGGGCACGATAGAAATGCCCGTCAGTGGAGATCCCTTCTCCACTAACAGGCACTTAAGTAGCGCCCGTCAGTGACAACAACACACCATCTTGGCGCCCTTTGTTCATATCCATTGACGGGCCGCGTTGTTGCCCGTCAGTGGAGACTTCCTCTCCGCTGACAGGCACTTAAGTACCGCCCGTCAGTGGAGATGATCCGTCATTTATGGCACCAGGGTTGCATCTCCACTGACGGGCAACTTAAGGGCCCATCAGTGAAGGTCTTCTGCTGCAGCCAGTCAGACTCCTCTGCTGACGGGCCTCTAGGTGCCCGTCAGTGGTGAGACCCTCCAACGACGGGCAAGAGTGCGCCCGTCAGTGGAGGGGGTTCAGCAAAGGGTCATTCTGCAGTAGTGACAGCCACAGCCCAACCAAACAGGCCCTTAGACCCACTCTAGAACAAGCTCCAAAACTTTTACAAGTTCAGGAACTACCTTTGGTCCGGGAATGAAACCCTTGGGTGACATGAGTTGCCCAAGGTAGTTGTTGAAAGCGATTCCATCAAAACCCAAAACAAAACAAAGGAGGATTTCGATTTGGGCAAGAATAATAAGGGGAGTTGGAAGTTTGTTATAGCATGTAGGGGCATGACGGTATGGTGGGATGGCGCAGTCTTGCTCGAATCAAATAAGGACCGAGCCTAAGTGCTGCCAAACCAGGTTCACCCTGTACGTCCACATGACCTTTGTGAGAAGGATTTGGCTAATTATCCCATCGAGTACTGGTGTCTGGATTCGTGGGCAGTAGGAGGTAAGAGCTAGGTAGATGGTTATCTCTAGAGGACCTCCGCGTGGCTACGTAGGAAGTTGTTCGACACAAAGATGAGTCCACTTCAGGTTGTATGTCGGGGATCGCCGAACATAAATGAAAACTGGGTAGATCTCATCTAGTGGGTCCAGCCCTACTACGAAAATGGGGGAAAAGTTTCGTTGTAATAACCCTACCGATACACCTCGTGAAGTGTATTCGTAGCGCTTGGCATCAAGGGTGGCTTACATCTTGCGGGTAAAGCCGTACAACCTCTGCAGAGTGTTAAAATATATTCGAATAGCCACGTCCTCGGTTATGGACACAATCTAGCAAGGCCACACACTGGTTAGACTAAATTTTTTTTGCAAAAATTGGGTAAGGGATTAAGGACGTGGGCATGATGTGTCCACAGGGTGCAATTTACGCTATAGGCTGATAGCAAGAAATTGTAGGAGAAATCCTAGTCGTGCTTCCTGGGATAGTACGGACAGGTATCGGGATTTGAAGTGGGTGATAGGTGAAGCTATCGACCAGAGTTGTGAGGAAGGTAGCGGAAACTACTGCATGTGATGATACAAGTATTGAGCTAGGATTGATTCCAAAACTGTTTTAGAATCTACTATTATTATATTCAACCAAAGACTTACTTTTCTGCACCAAATGCAACATAGGATAGAGCTGTCTCCTTTGAAGTAATTCTTTCATGAGTTATAACCGTGATATATTCCCGTGGGAGTTGCTTGCGAGTACATTCAATGTACTCACCTGGCTTGTTGATGTGGCCAGGCGAAGAAGAATGCTACTCCGAAGGCGACGACAGCGATCACGAGGGCTAGGGCATTAACCCAGTCAGTTGCCTGTTGGGTAGGCATATTTATTGGCTATATCTACAAATTTACTATTTCCACTGCAGACTCTTTTATTCAGCCAATCGGCTATGTACGTATGCTCAATAGGACCTTAATGGCCTATTTGTGTACTAGATTCGGTTTTGTATGATTATGTTATCAAGCTTCCTATGTGTACTGGCTACTGATCATGGGATTAGTACAGGAAATACAGGGGTTTATCCGGCCTTAAAACCGGGTATGCCACATTTCGGTCTTCATAAATTTCTGGAGGCTCATCAGAACTTGCTTGGGAGCTCTCAAATACTCTTAGCCATCTAGGAGATCCCAATATCCAAGAGTAATAGGCACGATGAAGACTTGGAGATGAACTCGATCCTCTAGTGCTTCGATCTCTCACTCTCTGTTGATCTTCCTCACAAGAATCAAGGATTTGGCTTGAGGAAGGTAGAAGAAACTCTCTTGAGTGTAGAAATCAAAGTGACAAAGAGTTATGCTTAGATGGGTTAGTGGGGATACAAATAATGCACTCTTAAAAACTAGGCGTTGGCTACAGATAACACACACTGGACACTCCGGACACACAGGGAAACAACTCCGGAGAAACACTCAGTTACTCTAGAGACGAGATAGAGAGTTTTTCTAGAGTCTGGGATTAAACCCAGAGTCACACACACTTACTCCGACACTATCCGAGTATCTAGCAAAAGTTGCAGATACTCCTAGAGCAAGGCAAATAGATTTTTGGAGTATATGGGAATAATCTGGACACTCCAGGAGACAAGCAATAGAGCTCTTCATACTCGGGTCTCACTCAGAGTCTCTGAGTCAGCACGTAACAGAAACCCTACACAAGGTTCAGAGACTCTGGACCAAAGTCTGGATACTCTGGGTCACAGATAGAGTAGAAGCTAGGGATCTTTTGTGGAGAGAAATTTGAGGCCAAGATCTAATTGAGCATTTTGAGCATTTAGCCTATTCTCCAACCATTCATCATTCCTAGCTTTATAATACGGTGTTTCATATACTCAATGTGATATTCAGATCACTAAAACTAGGAAATATGATCTATTCTTCATGATTTCCTCGCTATTTCCCTTTTCAACTTTTTAGGGGTCGTCAATGCCGGTTAGACTTCACATGTGGGACTAAAACCTTTCCATTAACTTGACGCACACATTAGCCCCTTAATCATTTATCATTAATCACCAAAACCCACTTAGGGAGCCTAAATGCACTTTCAGACACTCCTCGCGACTCTGTGGGCTTCTCTGCAACCTTCCTTGTGTGTTGAAGACGCCGTCAATGTCACCAAGTGGGGGGAAAGGAGATGACAAGGCGGGGTCAGGTGGTTCCGGTTAGGCACCGTGAGCGGCACGGAGGCGGGATCCCCTTGCACACAGTTAAGCACGATGGGGGCTTGGCGTTCTGGTGTCGGCCTATCATCGACTTGGGAGGCATTGCCGACATTGTCTTTAGCTAAACCAAGGTGACCCTCGGACTCCGGCAAGCATTTGCCTTTGCTGAGGTGAGCTCCGACCCCACTTTCCTTCACTCCCCTGTGCTTGTCTGTTCATCACGGCAAAGATGGAGATCGGTGTAGCCACGGTGCTGTGAGATGGGTAGCTTCAAGTGGTTCAGTCGCACCGACGTGGTGTGGTCCTGAGTGATTGACAACGAGTGGGACCATGGTGTGGCGCGTGCTCGCCCATGACATGCCACGGTGGCACGGACGAGGTGTTGGTCCTCCTGGTAGCTTGGGGACGCAAGGTCAGCACTGATGGGGTGCCTCCTGAGGCATGGGTCTGTGCTTCCAATGTGGCACGGGCCACGTGTTGGAGCTTAGGAGGTGAGGAGGGTGACACGCCACGGCGGCATCGACGCCGCATCCCTCGTAATATGAGAGTGGAGGACCGGCATGGCTTGGGGATTCCTCATGGCGCGAGCAAGGCTGGGGTGCCACGGTGTTCATGTCTAGTGCGAGTGAGAGCGTGCCTCGGGTTTGCTTCACATGACGCGGGCATGTTGGAGCGAGGGCCTGATACGTCAAAAAGTATCATGTTTTCTGAGTTAGTAATGTCTTTTTGTATTTTCATTATGTATTTTAATTTATTTTTTGTGTTAGTTAATAAATTGCCAGACCATGTGATTTTCTCTCTATCTGTGTACGGAGGATAACATCGTAAAAATCAGAAAATCCAATGTTTTCGAGAATGTTTTAGAGGAAGGATATTTCATGCGAAAAGGAGGCAGCCAACAAGGCCACCACCAGGCAAAGTATCAGGTGGCTGTGACACTTAAGGCCATCCTAGGGTGCCGCGTGGACCCCATTGTGCTCGGCCACCACCGCCCTTTCGCGAGTAGATCTGTTTCATCCCCTAGAGTCCCCACAAAGGCTTTTCTATTTATGCCGAAGGTTTCGCCATGCCAACTGGGAGAGAGAAAGGGGGAGAGAGAGGATGAGCAGAGGAGAAATAGAGAAACGAAGTTGTCACCCCATAGATTTCCATCTCCGCCATCACCACCCATAGATTATGCTCTCTTGTACTTTATCTTCAACATCAGGACTTTTGGATTGGTTTGCATCTTGGTATTCTCTCAAGTTATGGATTCAATCTACTGTTTATTTTTGTTGCCTTTCATGATGTGTGAGTAGTCCCATCGTGGTTACATGGTGCGTAGTAGTAGCTATGTAGCGTTTTCATGATTATTGTGATGACCATCCATCTTCGGTGCCATCAATATGTCGTTATGGTTACCATCCATCTTCGGCATAATGACTTATTTACATGAGATTAATCTATTGCATGCTATGTTTTTAATAGTTGTATTGATTGTGTGTCTTGAGTCGGCCAAGCAAGGCACCAAGCAATGTGCAGGGGATGCGGTAAAGCAGCCAACCGTGTGATTTTCTGTTATATTTTATTATCGAAATTATTAATATTGTTCCGGCTCATGCCTTAACGTACGCCTTAAATTGGTGGTTGGAAAAATGGTAATTTTGTTGCTATCTACTGCTAGTAATATTAGCCTTTCAATTTTTTTTGCATATTCCTAGTTAGTAATTTTATGTTGCATAACTCAATAACTTGCTTGAGAATTTCATGAACCTACATTCCTCATACCTCAATTTTAGCCATTAGAAAGCAATTTTAGCGTTTGTTATTTTTCTATTTTTATCCAAAAATAACTTTACCGTTCTAGCTCAAGTAATTGCATATTTTAGTATCTATTAGGTCTCCGAGGTTCATAACTATTTGTGGTAGTTGTGTATCTCAACCTTCACTTTTACTTATTTTTAGTATGATTTCATATTTGGACTAAGTGATCATTTCGATGCCTCCCTGTGGGTTCAACACTCTTTCTCATCGAAAAAGCTACAATTGATCATATGCATCTGCAAGCAATTAGGTCCCGCTTCCAGCTCCATGGGCCTCTCTTCGTCGGCCTATGTGGCTCCTTACGCAAGCCACAGCCATGCGAGCCTCTCTTGTTTGGGTCACACGCGGTCCTATGTGTTGTGCGGGCTTTTAGCTGATTAGGCCATGCGCAACACGTGTGGGCTTTGCTGTACTAGGCCATAGCCAATAGGGCCATGGGGTAGCGTGCTTGGGCTCTAGTGAGCCCTTTCCCTTGCTTGTTGGTGTCAGTTGCCGCCTAGCACGTGGGTCGGTGCCCACTTCCCGCTTGGTCCACTCTTTTGTCAATGCTGAGGTGTTTGTGAGAGAGGTCATCGAGTGGGAGGGCGAGATGCGCACGAGCCTAAGCTTGGTGAGTTGATGTGGACACCAACAGGCTAGGGCACTCATGGTGCGTCGGAAGACTTGATGCCGCTTGTCCTTTTTCCATGTTATTCTTGTTAGCAGGAGCTTCTACTATTTCTCATACTTGTGCTAATGATCCCTTTTTCTAGCTTGAATATGTGGGATGGTTCATGAGAGGGCGAGCAAATTGTCGATCAAGCCCAGGGACCGGTCTCATGATAGAGTGTTGTGGGATGCTCTAGAGGTACCTAAGACGGCGAGCAAAAGATCTTCAAGCAAGGTTGGAGACGACCGGGCGCCAGTCAAGGAGCCATCTTCTAAGGGGTACGTGCCATGATCTCATGGGGGCCTACCATGATGGATGCTGAGTAGCTGGTGCCTAGGGCAATGGATGACTAGTACAGTGGAGCCCTCATATATAGGAAGAGAAACCTTTCTTGGGTGGTCGCTTGACACCCTAGATCAAAGGTGTGTCGGCCGCCTTAGAGAGTTGTAACATGCTCTACTTTAGGACTTTGTGGGCGTCTTGGGCTTATGCATTATTTGTGCTATTTGAGCGAGGAGGCCTCAGATGATTTCTCCCACGACACTACAATGACGGCGCACTTCATCTTCTGAAAAAGAGGAACATGATATGTAGACTCATGATTCGCATACCCTACGATGCAGAGGTAGGGGAACTACGACCCTATTGGCACGCCTTTAAACCTTCTTTTCTCGGACGTGAAGGGAAGAAATGGTGCGGGAGGTTCAACTACATCTCCTACGCGGAGAAAAGGGAGTAGGATAATGCATGGTCCATGGTGGATCAAGCCCTCTCATGCATCTCTTAAGGCCTTAGACTTGTTGACTTTCGCTTTGACTTGTTAACTTGACTTTGTTGCTCTGTAAGTGTCAAGTAGGATATGTGAGTGGGCGGGCCCATATAGGAAATAATTATATCCCAACAAAACATATCTGTACCAATATGAAAAGCACGAGTTAGAATGTGATACTTTAAATTTGAGCCGTCCAAAATCTTCTATCCATTTCATAATTCTCCATCCGATGGTGGTCAATGATTAGACCATCCCCTAATCACTCATATACTTATTAACTCTTAGTTGTACTTATTACCTCTCAATTACTCCATAACTTTAATTTATATAACTGAGAATTGTTGTTTCGCATGCTCCGAAAAACTTAATTTTAACATGCTACTTCTTTATTTAGAAATACTTAATGCTCACATTTTTAACATATGCTTAACGCATGGTCTTTTTTCTTCAAATAGTTTTCCACATATGTGAGTAGTTTTCCACCGGAAACCTCGCCAACGAGTTAGTGTTAGGGTTTAGGCCATCGTGAGTCGTGCCATTGACCATCACCACTACCATTAATACTTTATTGAAGGTAAGATGCTTAATAGACCGTCATTCATTGCCGCAGGCCACAACAACCGTGGCGGAGGAAGGAGCGTCACCGATGGAGAAGTATGATAAGAAAAAGATGAAGGGGAAAAAAGAGGGGTGCGAGGTCACTAGATGATGCTACGGTAAGGCATGAGATAGAAGAAAGCTTCCAGGTAGATGAGAAGAGAAAAGAGGAGGAGCATGTAAGCTCTACATGTGGCATGTATAATTGTGGATTAGCGTCCGCTACTTTGCTCTACAAGCCGCTCTTCTGATAGTCTGTTCGAGTTCAGACCTGAGCGTGGATGGCACAGCCCGACTATCAAGTTTTTGACCTGAAAACCCAAAAAGTTAATACATAATATTTTTATTGAAATTATAGTTACAATAATACTATTTAAATTCTTAAAATAATTAATTTAATAATTCTTAGTTTAAAAGCCTATTTTTATTAGGTTCGGGTCGAGCTGGACTGGGCTCAAACTTAATATTTCTAGGTCGAAGTTTTCTAAACCTAACCTAAAACCCAGCCCGGCCTGAGATTCGCTCAGTTCGCACGAAAATACTACTACTCGGTAGCGAAAATATCAGTGACCTGGGCCCACCTGCCGGCAAACCTATCACACCAGAAACAGAGAATAACCCATATAAACCCCTGAGAAAATGGCATATTTGGCAGGCTGACTGCGGTCAATGCCAGATCTAGCGCGCCTCTTCTCGCAATGACAAAAATAACAGGACGACTCTCGGGACGAAGACAGGTGGCTACCGTCGGATTAGCTCAGGGCGACGCACCGGAGTCGGACCCACCCGATACGACGGCCCCGTCGTATCGGGTGCGATGCGACACCGAAGCGTCGGACCACCCGAGTCCGACATGCCAGCGTCGGATCCACCGAGTTCGACGCACACGGGAGGGTCGAACGCAGGCACACGCGAGTTTTTTTTATTTCAATTTGATTTCCTCGATTTTTTAAAATCACGTATAAGTTTCAAAAAAATCTAAAAAAATTCATACCAGTTTATAATGGAATGAAGTATACACACGTAAATTTTCGTAAAATAATATGTATTTTTGTGACCTGTGTAAAAAAAAACAAATCGGAAGGTAAAAAAATTAAACCGTGCTACAGTGTTCACGTCGGACTGCTACAGTGCGACACATCTTACTGCTACAGTGCTGTGTCGCACTGTAGCAGTCCGACGCGAACACTGTAGCGCAGTTTAGTTTTTTTTCCTGTTAGATTTTTTTTTACACAGGATTTTACAAAAATTTACGTGTGTATACTTCATTCCATTATAAACTGGTATAAATTTTTTTAGATTTTTTTAAAATTTATACGTGATTTTAAAAAATCGAGGAAATCAAATTGAAATAAAAAAAATTCGCGTGTGCCTGGATCCGACGCTCCCGCGTGCGTCGGACTCGGTGGATCCGACGCTCCGGTGTCGGATTCGCCTCGTCCGACGCTGGCCGTGTCTCGCACTGCACGGGTCCGACGCTGGCCGTGTCGCATTGCACGGGTCCGACGCTGGGCCGTCGTACCGGGTGGGTCCGACTCCGGTGCGTCGCCCTGAGCCAATCCGACGGTAGCCACGTGTCTTCGTCCCGCGAGTCGCCCTGTTATTTTTGTCATTACGAGAAGAGGCGGGCTAAATCTGGCATTGACCGCAGTCAGCCTGCCAAATATGCCATTTTCCCATAAACCCCTCTCCTCACTCCTCACAGCTCCATTATCCCCCGACCCGAACCCTTATCCCCAAAACCCTATCAACCCAATCCTCCCCATCCTACCCATGGCGGCCGCGCTCTTCTCCACCTCGCTCTCCCCCCAGTTCCTCTCTCTCCCCTCCTCCTCCTCCTCCTCCTCCAAGCCCGTCCCATCCGCATTTTTCCTCACAAAGCTTCCGCAGCTCCGTGCCCTTGCCGCGGCAGGCTGGAGGCACCCGCTGGTGTCCCTGGCCGTGGCCGTGTCGTCGGATGTCGAGACGGAGGACGCGGAGGAGTCCGACGGGGAGTTCTCGGAGGACCTAAGGGTGTTCGTCGGCAACCTCCCCTTCAGCGTCGACAGCGCCCAGCTCGCCGGGCTATTCGAGCAGGTCGGCTCCGTCGAGATGGTCGAGGTATATACATTGAGCTGCCCCGTTTCTAGACCCCCTCTCCTTACATTCTGGTACTGATTTCTGTGATATGTTCCTCCTTTGGGGAAGGTTTGTTTTTCTTTTCTTGTGCTGGACAAAAATCCTGGTAACTATTGTAAGAACACAGGAAGGTGCTCATAAGTTGATATCAGTAGGCTGTGCCTTGCGGAAGAGTGCAAGTTAACATATGCTGGCTAATTATTCAGTTTTCATTTATTATATCTCAAAATTGTAGCATGCTAAACTGTATTGCTGTACTGTCACAGGTCATCTATGACAAATTGACCGGAAGAAGCCGTGGATTTGGGTTTGTGACAATGTCCACTGTCGAAGAAGTCGAGGAGGCTGTTGAGCGATTAAATGGCTATGTAAGCATGTTTCCATGCCTTTGAAGTATTTTATGTACATTCGTATGTTCCATGTTGATAGGTGAACCTGCTAGAAATAATGCACACTTGTATATCATTCTCTATTGTTTATAAGTTTTGATCGTCATGTTTTATAGGTTTTACTGATTGGTTGAGGTTGCTACAGTAGGCACTGCAGTGCTAAACTTTTGTCTCTTCCTAAATACAATTTAGAGTCTTAGATAAGAGTGTTTCTTAGTCATTTGAGCTTTTGTTGCTCGACCTAGTTGTATAATGTTCTATACTGTGCTGTGAAGCTAATTGGCTGACCTCGTTTCTAAAAACAGGTACTTGATGGGAGAACTTTGAAGGTGAATTCAGGGCCACCACCACCCAGGGATCAATCCTCACCAAGAGGATTTAGGGAGCAATCCGCACCAAGAGGAGGATTCAGGCAGCAATCCCCTCCAAGAGGACCCAGTGGCGGGGACAACAGGGTCTATGTGGGTAACCTTTCTTGGAATGTTGACGACTCAGCTCTTGCAAACTTGTTCAATGAGCAAGGGAATGTCTTGGGGGCTAGGGTCATCTATGACAGGGAGAGTGGCAGGTCAAGGGGGTTTGGTTTTGTCACATATGGTTCCACTGAAGAAGTTGATAAAGCAGTATCTAATCTTGATGGCACTGTGAGTTTTTCACTCATCTAGCTGGTTGCTTACACCCCTGTGCCTTTGCACATTATTGTTCTTTTAGTGCGTTGCTAAATGAGTTTTTTGCTGTTCTGCAGGACTTGGATGGCAGACAGATCCGTGTTACAGTAGCAGAAGCGAGACAACCTAGGCGAGAATACTGAAATTCTGTTTTAGATGCTTTTAAGCCCATGGTTAGCCCCAAATATGAGCTATAGTATCGTCAGGATTGTTCTTCAGTGTTGATTGAATTCTAGTTGTAATTTCTCCACCATATGGTTGGAAAAGATTGGTTTGGTAATGAGATATGTATGATTTGGTTTTAACCTTCCAGAGTTCTTCTGGCCATCTCATGTATGGTATTTGTACATCTGGATTTGTAGATTCTGCTGCCCTCGATTCTATGGTATCCGCTCAATTGATCAGGCGGTTTAATTACTCGGCACTTATGATTTGACAAGGACATTCTGCAAAAAATAGGTCATCGCGCAAAACAAATTAATAACCGCATAATTGGATCATCGTTAAAAGGGAAATGATGCTCAAGGAATACGCACCTCGTAGCAGTCACGTTGGCAATGGATGTAGAGCGCACCTCGCCAGTAGAGGGCACGATTCGTCTCAAACCATGAACTCGAAGCCATGTCGGCAGCGATCCCTGTAGCCTCGCCTTCCCGAAGAAACGCCTTCTCCTCCCACCGCGGAGTCATCGACGAAAACACATACAACATGTATGACGCGGGTGGCCACTCGAATTCAATAAACATGGCGTCTAATTTGGACTCTGGCACGCGTGGGATCAGAAAACCTCGTAGTGCGGCGACACGGCGGGATCAAACACGAGGTACCCGGTCTGGCGAGACCCGCACATGCGCGGCGGAGGACGTCGGGGCTAACGCGCCCAGCGCAGCGTCGAGGGGTTGACGACGTACCCGTGCCGACACTCACTCCAAAGCAAGAGGCCATTGCAGTGGTCCTCGACCTTCGCACCCCTGCAAGGCAAGAAGCTAGTCGAGCCCTCCGCTGATACCGGCGCCCGTCGAGGGGCGCGAGAAGAACTCCGAGTAGGAAAGCGCTGTGTAATTGATGAAGATGCCTCTCACCGCGTGCTGCGGGAGGAGGTCGAGGCGCAGCAGCCCGCGGGTGTCGACGATGTCGCGCCACGCCTCGCAGATGGCTCGGGACGCGGCCAGGCAGCGCGGCGGGAGGCGCCGGAGGACCTCCGCGAGGACGTCGCCGGGTAGCACGGCCGGTTCGCGATCGCGAGCGCGGCAGCGTGGGCAGAGTTGATCCCGCAGCGATTGTCGTTGGCGACTAGGGTAGTACGTGTTGCTGGGCTGCTACACCTGCTAGAACTACTTCGAGACTTGTAAAGGACGCGACTGCTTTTCGAGGCGGCTAGGAATTGAACGAGGGCCAAATCATGGACGGAATTAAAGCTCACGCGAAAGATTGTATTTTCGACGCGTGGATCTTGCCGACTCGGAATCGGATTAGTACTCGTGTTTGAGATGGAGACGAATCCGAAGTGAAAGCTAGTTATCTCGATCTCGAAGCTTGGTCTGTCTGGCGGATGCCGTCTCTCTCTCTCTCCTCGTTCTCGGCATCTCCGATAGCTCCTCTCCTCGCATAGTCCGCTCAGTTGGTTTTCTCCGCCGGCGGCTCCCTCCCCGCGGTTTCCTCTCTCCGTCTCTTTCTCGCATCCATCTCCTCCCCCAGGCGTCCCTTCCCCTCTTCTCCCATGGCTTCCCCTCATCCCGCCGATCCCCACGCCAACCCAACCCCTCAATATCCTCCTCCACCAGGTACCATCTCCGCAGATCTTCCCGCTTCTCCCATTCTCCCCTCGCTCCCAGCTCTCTCCCCGGAGGTTCGTGATGTTCCCCCTCAGCATAACGTGGACTTCCAGCGAGTTGGGCAGCTAATGGCAGAGGTCTCTTTGGGGAATCAATCAAAATCTATTAGACAGAGAAGGAAGCAGGGAACTACTCAGGAGACGATGGTTCGCATTCAGTCAGGGGAAGATGGCCAATGTACAGATAAACATCACTGTGTCTCTTTTGCTCGTGTTCCCAGTGCTGAACAGAAGGATATAGGAGTTGGAGAAGAAGGCAGGGAATCCTCTATTCCTGCCACCAGTTGTGCTCAGGAGATGAAGGACTTAGATCTAGCAGCTATAATGCAGAGTTTGCAAATTGCCATTCCGGGTGAAGCTAGGATAGATTACCAAGGTGAAGAAATTCAAAAGTCAGAAGAAAACTCGCCTTTTCAGCTGATCATGAAGGTTGGTTGTTCAAGTGGTGCTCCAAGGAATCTCCCCCTTCAAGCTCTGAACGAAGCTATGTCCACAGTTTGGGGGAAGAACTATTGGGTTATTGATCAGGTAAAGCACGCTGTTTATAAGGCATACTTTAGAGATGAGGATGCTATGGATCATGTCATAAAAAGGCAGCTATGGTCTCTGGACAAAGATAACCTGCTATTGAAATGGGTAAACCCAAGATCTCCAGGGAAAGATGTTGAGGAATATAGTTTCAACACAATTTATGCGCCAATCAGAGTTTATAGTTCCGGAGAGATTCAGAGTTCCTCACATGATGAAGTATGTTATAGATAAAGTGGCTCAGCCTTCAGATATACACCCACCTCCAGATATATCTATGAGTGAGTATGTTTCAGCTTATGCAAAGTTGAATGTCAACCTTCCAGTCAAGGACAAAGTGAGATATTATGTCAGCCCAGGAGAATACATCCTTTTCTATCTGTATTATGAAAAAAATTAAAAGGATCTGCACATTCTGTGGTCTAATGTTCCATACAGTCCAGTTCTGTCCTAACAGAATGAAACTAATTAAGCACCTTATTAGTATTGGAGCAAGTACTGCCTCGGTTCCTTTTTCTTATATAGGTCTATGGACTTCCCAGGTATTCAAAATTCCTCAGGTTGCTTTTGAGCAATCAAATATCTTGGGCGGTTTATCTTTAGAATTCAGAAGATACATGAAAGTTGATAAATCTGGAGACTCAAATCCAATGCCGCTATCTCAGTTCACTTTGTCAAACAGCAGCTCTGATCAGAGTCTGATTAAAGAGAGGGAAGGTGAGAGTCAGAAAGTTTTAAATATTGGCAAAGGTGAGTTACAAGAGTCCACCTTTAGGCCCATAGAGGCCCGCTCTCGCATCCCTAGTATTCTTGGGCCTTCTCCTCATTCTGTTAAGCCTCCTTATGGCTCTGGAGCGACTCAAGCTGAATACCACAGTATGAACATTCAGGTTCCTTCCAAAAAATCTCCTCTTCAGATATCTCCCCATAGCCACCTAGTGAATTCCTCTCTCAGACAATGTCACAGCACTAGGTCTGATCATGCTCCAGCTCACACTCCTCCTAAAGTTGATAGATCCACTCAGGCCATTGTCACAAAGCAACAAAGCTCAGGTTCATCTGTCTCTCAACGCAGACCAAAGAGGCAAGCTATTGCTGATCCCATTCAGGATGAAGACCATGATGAGGTTGAAGAACAAGGAAAATTCAGATTCAGGTCTGTCTTCTCCACAATATTCTGGGACTGCCTTGTCTCTCCCTCATTCTCTCGATAGAGTGGCTACTCACGGGCCAGCCCATGCTAGATATGCCCTAGATGAGGTCAGTGCTTTGGAAGCTGGTCCTCACTTTCAATCTATTCAAGATTCCCACTGTGGTGTTAGCCTGTTTGGAGCCACTCATGCAAGACAATATGCCCAGGCTGCAGGGCAAAAGAGGAGAGTTCATCCTAAAGGTTCTCAATGGGATGCCAGGAAAATTAGAAGTAAGAGACCCCACACCAATTCTTCAAACATGTCTGGAGAGGCTCTTCACATCCACATTGCAGATGCTGTGAAGCAGGCCCAGCAGATAGCTGCTCAGTTCTGGGATGGTAACAACAACAACCTTGCTATGAATCATGCTATGCACGTATCCAAGCAGGCTTTAAGTTCCCCTGCCCAAATCCTAGATATGCAAGACCCGGAGTAGCTCAAAGCTTGGCTAGAAAATAATGTAGCAGCGACTATGGGTGCTGCTTCCCAGAATGATCAACACTGGGGAGTGATACCTGCTCACATTGCTGACCAGCCTAAGTTGGGTTTGGATGAACATAGTAATATCATTGCTGGCAAAATGGAAGTTACAATGGAACACTCTTCTGAATCCAGGGATGTGGACTATGAAGAGACAGATAATATGGAAGGGATTCAGCAGAATACTCAGTTGGACGAAGCTAGGGCAGCGGCGCCAATCTTCAAGGCGCCACAGGCGCAATGAGTCTTATATCTTGGAACTGTCGAGGCGTGGGCAGGAGTCTTGACGGCAAAAAAATGCTTTACCTGTCCCGTTTGATTCAATCTACTCATGCTAAGGTAATATTCCTTTCAGAAACTAAATCTGCTAAATTTTCTAAATCTCAAATAGCTAATTTCTTTAAAGTTGGTTATAGCTATATAGTCCCCTCTGCGGGTAAGTCTGGAGGGCTGTGGCTTTTGTAGGATAGCGACATCGACCTCACTATATTCAGCACTTCTCAGAGCATAATCTTGGCCTCTCTTGTTAATATCTCTACCAATGAGGCCTTCAACCTAGTGTGTGTTTATGGGGATTCGACCCACTCTAGAAATTTAGATATTTGGAATGAGGTTCTCTCTTTTGTCAATGTTAATATGGGTAAACCTTTGCTTTGTATGGGTGATCTTAATGATCTCAAGTACCCTTGTGACAAAAGTAATGTAAATTATCTTAATTATGCTCGTATGGCCTCTTTCCGCAATAATATCAAAATCTGTGGTCTTATTGATTTGGGTTATAACGGTCTAGCCTATACCTGGACTAATAAGAGGTTCTCCTCTAATCCTTTATATGAAAGGTTGGATAGGTTCTTAGCTAATGCTGAATGGTCTAATCTTTTCCCCAACGCTAACATTTATAATTTGCCTATTATGCTTAGCGACCATGCTCCTGTGCTTGCTGTTTTACACTCCAATTATAAGAAGCCTTCTTACCATTTTAAATTTGAGAATTGGTGGCTATCAGAAGAAGATTTTCAGGAAACAGCTATGGAGGCCTGAAGAATATCTCAAAACCAACCTTTTCCTTCTAGAACTAAGCATCTTGCAGGCACCCTAACGGTGTGGTGTAAAAAGAAAAAACCTCTCCAACAGCAGTTACAAGACCTAGAGCAGCAGATTCTAGAAATTCAGGAGCAACCTATTCAAATGCAGAACCATAGAAAGGAACAGCAGCTTATCAACAATTATGAAGGTACGATGGAGAAACTTACTCAATTTTACAAGCAAAGAGCAAAGAAACAGTGGACTTTTCAAGGTGACCGCAATACCAGGTTTTTTCATATTTCAATTCTCAAAAGACGAAGGAAAAATAGAATTGTCTCTCTAAAAAATGCTAACAATCAGACTACTTTAGATCCTGAGGAAATTGCTGACTGTTTTGTTCGTTATTTCAAAGATATTTTTAAGTCAACTAACCATGCAAACCTCCAGAATCTCCAAGCTCATTTTACAGGTCGAATCAATGATGAGTTCACAAACTCAATTCCGCCAAAAGAAGAGATTTGGGAAATTCTCAAGAGCATGAGAAATGAAGCGTCTCCAGGGCCAGATGGTCTTAATGCTGCATTCTTCAAGGCTGCCTGGACCTGGATTGGTGATGATGTTACGAAACTCGTTCAAGATTCTACTATTTTGGTACATTGCCTCCCCATCTTAATGATACAAATATCATTTTAATTCCTAAGAAAAATCCTTCCATCCAACCCCAAGACTTTAGACCCATAAGTCTTTGCAATGTGATTTACAAGGTTATTGCTAAATCCTTAGCTAATCGCATCAAGCCCCATCTTCCCAATAAAATTTTGGATGCCCAGCAAGCCTTCATTGAAGAAAGGAGAATAACTAATAATGTTATTATTGCTTAGGAAATTACTCATTCCTTTAGTCTTTTCTCCTGGAAACAACAAGCTTTTATGCTCAAAATTGACCTTGCTAAAGCCTTTGATAGATTAGAATGGAATTTTCTGATTAACGCTCTTATCAACTTAGGCTTCACTGCTCATTTTATCAATCTCATAAAAGTTTGCATATCCAGTTCTAACTTCTCAGTTTTCATTAATGGCAATTTGCATGGTAATGTTAAGGCCACTAGAGGGATTAGGCAAGGGTGTCCTTTATCTCCTTATCTCTTTGTGATCGCTATCAATGAGCTAGCTGTAGGTCTGCAGGATGATCTTCTTCAAGGAAATCTGCAATGTATTGTTTTAGGGCCAAATTCTCCTCCTGTTTGCTCCCTAATGTTTGCAGACGACTTGCTGGTCTGTCGTCAAGCAACTCAGCATGAAGCCATGTCTATCTCTAGTACTTTGCAGCGGTTCTATATCCTTTCAGGACAAACTCCCAACTGGGCTAAATCTTCGGTTCTTTTCAGTAAAAATGTTCACAGCGCTCAAAGAGATATTATCAAAGGTATTTTTAGAGTGGTTGATATGACTGTTGGTAGCACCCACTTAGGTCATCCTCTCATTTTGCCTGCAAGAAATAGATCTCATCCTTACAATTTTGTCTTGGATAAGTTTAAAAGTAAATTAAATGGTTATAAATCTAATAATCTATCTCATGCAGCCAGACTGGTTCTTATTAAATCTATTTTTGCTTCCTTACCAGTTTATTACATGTCCAATATTTTATTCTCCAAGAAAATCCTAGCTAAAATGAATGCAGTCATTCGTGACTTCTGGTGGACAGGGGTTCAAGATGAGAATCAAACTAAGCCTCTTTATCTCAAAACTTGGGCAGAGATTTACAAATCTAAAAAAGAAGGAGGCTTGGGCATCAGAAATCTGGAGGCTGTCAACAAAGCTTTATTAGTAAATGCTGCTTGGAAGATTATCTCTGCCCCTGATAGTACCACCTCTAGAATTTTAAAATCTAAGTACCATCCTTACTTTTCTTTTTGGAAAGCCACCACTAATACTCCTAAGTCAGCATTTTGGACTTCCATCCTCAAGGTAAGGGAGACTTTAGCTAATGCTGTTACCATTCAAATTTCCAACAGTAATTCCTCTATTTGGTCCTCTCCCTGGTGTCCCTTCTGGGCTAATATTCATGATCAACTTATTGTCCAGCAGTCTGGTTATATATATCCTGCGGTCATAAAGGATCTATGGATCCCCAACTCTAAGACCTGGAATAGGCACTTGCTCACTAATCTCTTCGGTGTAGACAAAGCTAATAGTATTACTCAGATTCCAATTGCAGCTGACAACAATGATGATATTTTAGTTTGGAAATATACTCCTTCTGGCATTTGTACTTCTAAGAGCGCTTATCAAATTTTTTCTTCGTCTTACTATGGTCACAATGCAGGCCCTCACGTTATTCTCTCAGATAAATTAAGAAGCATGATTCGAGCTATTTGGTTAAGCAAAGACATGCTTCCAAGGGTGCAGGTTTTTGGGTGGAGACTTCTGAGGAACGCAATCCCCTCAGGGTACAGAGCTTCGGCTAGATCAATTCACATTGATCGTCGCTGCTGCAGGTGTGGAGAAGATGAAACTGATTTCCATTTATTTTTCTCTTGTCACTTCGTGCATGCTGTGTGGTTTGCTTCTCCTCTAGGTCTCCATGTTGAAGGCCTTATTGAACAGGGTATCCAGGAAATGGAAGACGCAATTCATCACATCTTGACCACCTTTTAAACAGACCACTCTACTGCCATAATCTTCAATATTCTCTGGTCGATATGGAAGGCAAGAAATAACCTGCTTTTCAACAGGAAACAATTTACTCCCTTGCAGGTTCTGCATGCTGCGAAGGCCCTTCTTTATGCAGAGAAAGCTCCTCAATGGTGAAGAGAAGACCGAGAAGGAAATTTATCTCAGGCTTCTGAAACTAATAACAATACTATATCCACCTTCTCTTCTTCTGACATAAGCAGGATCACCAACGGACCTAATATTTTTATAGACGCGGCTTGGAAAAGCACATCTGCTACATCTTTTCCTTTTTCAGATCTAAAAAGTAAAGCAGGTCTGGGAGTATTTATGCAATGCCAGAATGATGAAAGTAAGCTTGCCATCTTCATAGAAGCTGTCTCCAAGGCAGAGTTTCCCTTGTAGGCTGAAGCGCAGGCGTTGGAAATAGCAGCTCAAGTTGCGCAAGCATTGCAAATCCAAAGGCCAAACTTTTTAACAGATAATCAAGTCCTTGCAAAAGCAGCTGCAATGAGAAATCTAGTAAAATTCCCAGGACATTGGTCAATAAGATCTCATCTTCATCAGTTTGTGCAGTTCACTCAAGGAACTGAAGCCAGAATTTTCAAGATAAAGAGAGAAAGCTTATAAACAGGCTAAAGAGGCTTATAATCTTGCTGATCTTGGAACCTGCTTCTTTAGTTGTTTGGGTACAAAGCACGTTGCATCAAGCTGCCCTGTAAAAACTGTTCTCAACTCTCTGAATGTGCAGTCCTGCACATTGCTGTTAGTGTCCTGTTTGTGAAGTAATAAAAGTTCGAATTGCCAAAAAAAGAAGAAGTGAAAGCTAGTTCTGCACCTTGAATAGAACTAGGTCTGGCTTTATGGATCACGGATGCTAGAGCAGCCCGGGCAGCCGCATAACAACCGGGCGACGAGATTTGTCGTCGGTGTATTTTGAAATCGGTTTCTAAACATCTAAAATTTCATAACTTATAAACCGAATGTCCAATTTGTGATGCATTTGTATTATCGTGTTTCTTAATATGAGATGTTCAAACCAATACACCACTTGAACATATTTTGGCATCATATTTCTTAAAGTGTGATTTCTTCGCTTGTATAAGTGAGTACACACAATTTTAAAGTGATTACTTTTCCATCTCAAAAAAATAACACAACATCTATAGATGTGTAACATGTTACGACATGTATACCAACAAAGGTTCGTGCAAAAATATGATAAAATATGCATTGTACAAAAATAAAAGAGGTCGAACCCTTTCTAGTTAACAGCAGCTTTCTCTTTCCCCTACCTAGTTCCCATGTCACCTCCTCTCACCTATCCTCATAGCTGCTACCGCTGGCTCCGTCTCCGGTGGTGGCGGGCCTCATTCCCAAAGGGGGGGTGGGGATCCTCCGGTTGTCTCTCACGCGGTGAAGTTCGGAAGTTGCTGTCGCTGGCTCCGTCTCCGGTGGTGGCGGGCCTCATTCCCAAAGGGGTGGTGGGGATCCAGCTTGCTGGATTGGGCAATGACGGTGTCTTCGACATCGCTCCCTCCTTGGAGGCATTGTCTAGGAGATCATGGCCCCTGTTGGCTTGTAACGCAAGTGTAACATTTCATATAACAACCCTACCGAAAATGCTATTGCACTTACTAAAATCTACTAAGCTTGGGACAATTATAAATATTGGCAGAGCTGCCTTATTTATAAGGACATCCAAGACAGACAAGTATCAAATATAACACAATTAACACAAGGTATAATCAATCACACAATTGTAAATAGCATAAGACTCCAACCAAGCATATAATTCAAAGTATTAACACGTCAGCCAAGTATAGTTTAGAGCCTTAAAAACAACAATTATAATTTTACAAGTAAACATCAATATGAACACCAGCTTTTTGCAAAACAACAAATATCAAACCAAAGAAATTCAGGAGCATCACCTAGTAATCATCACTGACAGTTCTCACCGCCCTAGCTCAAGCACTATGGGTTAGCTCACTTGTGACGGCCTCTCACTGACCCCACCAAATTAGTTAATATGAAGTGGTTCTCACTGCACCTAGCTTAAGTAGTCATAACATAGGGATGCACGAATATCGAGTAGGACATCAACCAGGAACACAAGAACAACCAATAATGGTAAACGTACAACAAGATGGATCATCATGCACTTCTCTCAAGTTTGACAACCAACCAATGAACTAGCCTCAGCTTCAGAACAGTCCGAACCTATGGAAAACTCCTATTATCACTAACTCAAAACATCCACGATGATAAAAAAAAACCATAACTATAACTAGGCCTGTCAACAAGGCCATAAATCGAGCTTCTCAGCAAATTCTAGGTACCTCCACTTTTCTGATCTCTCACTATTATCTGTATATCTTTAATTCCATATATCCAAATTAAGCAAACGAGTACACTACAAACATCTACAGAAAATTTCTACAACTTTCATGTTGTGACCATAATTTAATTCCATCGTTAAGACCATGACCTTGATCGATTCGATGAGATGAAAGCAACCACTATCTCGGATTTTCCATGTGACTTACAGTTTGAAATTTGAATGTTCAGCCTCTTTGTTAATGCAGATTTTGGGGTATTACAGCAGGGCTATTGCTAGCTCAAGGATAGTGGTGGAGTGGCCGGCATTTGTCGATAGTTGCGGCTTCGGGTTGTAGGGGCATGGCAGCCGAGTGGGCGGCGGCTGGGCGATGTGCATTCATCGACCTACGGAGGCTGGAGAAGCTCAAATCCGCTTCTGTTAGGACTTGACCTCGCTCTTCGGTGTGAATGGTGTTGGTGGATGTGGCCGTGGTGGATCTGGGTTTTGGCGCGATGGGCGGAGATGGGTTCCCTTCAGGCTTTGTTGCGATGAAGTCGTAGGTGTGATGAGTAATGACGATAATGCGGCTTGCAGTGACGATAACACTCTGCCCTTTGAGGTTCTTGAAAAAAGTTAATAGTTGCACTATTTGAAAGATAAATTGTATCTTTTGTTTTTGTTTTGATAGCAGATAATTCATAATGTCTTTGTACCTTTTCTTTTGTGTGCGTGAATTTGTAGATGACTTTTTGAGATGTGCAAGTGTGACTTTGTGAAATCGTGTGCACCCACTATATAAGTTTGAAAATACTCTCTCTGCGTGTTGCGCCATTCCATCTACATAAAATGTTGAACCACATGGTCCACAACCATCCCATTCAACATCACATGTCCTACTCCTACATCGGCGCCTCCGGTTCAATGGCAACGGCCTGAGCCAGGTGCCGTGAAGATCAACATGGGTGTCTCGTTCACGGCTACGGAAGGCCATGAGGCTTCTGGTGTGCGAGGAAGAGGATGAAGACAGGCTGAGAGGTGGTCGGACGATGCATGGGAGGAGCTTGCCTTTCGTATATTTTGCGTGAGGGGTACCCGTGTCGCGCACCAGGCCAAAATTACCGGCCCATGTAAATCATGGCCTGCTCTATCTCTTTCGCACACTGGGTTTTGACTATTTCCAAATTTCTGACGTGTATCAGGTCACATCGTGTGTTTCTCCTTTCTTTCCAACTTGTGTGCTGCTTCGTTTTTGAGCTCTTTTATAGTACCTTAGAATGAATATGGACCATTTATTTGTTCAAATCTAATGGCTCATCTTGTTTAGTACTCCAATACTTAAGACTTAAGAAGTACTACTTCCAAAGACTTTTAAAAAAACGGAGTATCATGATATTAGAGATAAAACTGAAATTATGAAAATAACTTTCTTGTTTCTCAAATTTCTCAATCTATTTAACGCCCCGTCATCGGCGTCCTCCGCCGGTGCCCCGCACCCGCCTCGGCCCCCGATGCCTCGCCCGGGCGCGCCTCCGTTGGCCTACACGTCCAGCTGCCGTGGAGAATGGCGGCGCCGGCGACGGCGCAAAAAATCTATTCTACCCTTACAAATCGACAATTAGATTAAATTGGTACTCCTATCTCAATTTAGAAAGTACTAGGTATGGTAAATCTTGTTTTTCTTTTCTACATTTCACATTAGCACACGCTGTGTGTTTGTTCTTTCTTGCTTTTCCCTTTTCATTTATGTTTTAGTGTTTTCCTTATATGTGTATTTTTCCTTCTGTTCTTCTTTCCATTACACTTTTTTTATTTGTTCGTCTTTTTCTTTTGCCATGTGTGTTTCTTCTGTCATGAGCACCTTTCGATTTTGTCCACTGATTAGTTTGATAGAAATTTTTTATTTTTTTGGCTAATTCTTTCGTTCCACTAATAGCTCAGAAATGTTCAACGGGCACTTTTGGTTTGTTCCACTAATTTTAGTTTTTGTTCCAATAAGTTTTGTTACACGAACACTTTTTGTTCTGATAATATTTTTATTCCTCTAATTGATGCAAATTGTTCCAGGGGCACTTTCGATTTGTTCCTCTAATTTTAACTTCTGTTTGGCGTATGGACATGTCAGTATCATAATACAAGCTAGGGCGTTCTGTTCTGTTTTTCGCTTGGACGTCTTCGAGGAACACGAGTGGGCCGCTGCTGTTGGTTGTGGCGACTGCGGATGATTCGGCGTCACATGTGTAGGGTAAAAATCGCTGCTTGTGTGGGCAAGAAGTGCGCGTTACATGGCCGCTGCTGTTGATTGGCAGCAGGCGATGCTTTGGTTAAAGCTCACACGAGCGACATACATTGCCCCCGGAGGAGCTAGCTTCCCTTTCTTGCGGTACGTACACGGTGGCTCTGCTACGGAACGAATACCAAAAGCAAACCCTTCCCTTTGGTTCAAAACTAGAGTTTCCGCAAATCACCGCACTTCAAAAGCGGCTTAGCTTAGTGCGGGCTGCATACTCATGCAATACAGATAGTACTTCTATTTTCCCCGGAAAAACGAAGCCGTTCATGTGTGCTCCGACAAATCGACAGGATTGCACACAGCGCTGGCGTCTCATCTCAATAAATAAAGCGGAGGTGAGATAAGCAATCCTTCGGTCCTTCCTCTTCTTCTTCCCGGTGAAAATGATTGGCTCGACGGGCATCGCTGAAGCGATGATTGATGCGAAGGGCATCGTTGAATCGAGGCACACTTGTGTTTTGGCACATCGCCGAGGCCTTTCTGTCTCCCACAATCTTTTTCTTCTTTTGCATGATAGGTGCATGTGTTCAGTGTGCACATCTAAAATATTCTCCCGTGGTTGTTTGTTAAACTGGGCATGCACTAATACAGAGATGCAGCCAAAACAGCGTCGTTATCCTGCAAGGCCGACGCAGCTGGCACTAAGCAGATCGCGGTTACTTGATAAGGCTGAGAGCTCCCTAATTACCACTTAATTTGTGGTCTAATTCATGTCGCCGCGGGGCTTGCTGGTCCTTTTCTCTGATAAATAAACCTGCAATTGTTTTCGTCCAAGTAGCTTTAGGAACCATGGTTTTGGTAGCAGTATATGTTGTTTTGAGTAGTTTGGAGTGGAATATTCGCTTGTAAGGAGGAACGTCCAAGTCAGCCAACGAGTTGTGATAGGAAAATGACATTTCTCGCTGCCCACTTCATGCCTTTCTGTGTGTGACTCTGGATGTGTAGGAGTGGGCCAACGCCCCCACGCGACCTCATCTGATAACTGATAAGACCAAGCTAACTCGGAGAAAATCAGGTACACCAGGTGCATAGACACTGAGATTCCCTCTGTTTTGTAGTCTTATGGGTCTGCTTGGTTCGTAATCCCAACTTATCATACTAAATATGTATGCACCTTAAAATTTTCGCAATTCCAAATGTTGCCAAAATTTGGTAAATAAAACGGTAATTAGTTTGTTGCCGACTTTTTGTGACCCAACCAAGTGAAAGGCTAATATTCATGGTTTGCCTATAGCCCCTTTAGGAACGGTTTATAAGCATATATATAAGCCAGTTACTTAGATAAGCCCCCTATAAATTATAGTAGAAATGAGTCTGTTATATTTGTAATTGCTTGTTATGATCGGTTATGGGTTTAAGCTTATTTGTGGTGAATGATGCAAAGTCTAAAATACCCCTAGACTTGTTTGTTTGTTATTTAATAGATGGAATTGCTGTTTTGAACTATGCCATGTAAAATAACTTGCTCACTGCAACACACATAAAATAGCACTTCTAAACAAGGTTATCACCATGTCAGCATGGCATTGTGAACTGATTGAATGTTTTCTTCTATCTACTTCAAGACAAACTTTAACTTTAGTAAGCAACTGGAGGAATCGATGAAAAATGAATTGTTTACTATAGAACATCTACATAACTGTAAAATGAATTTCTCACAACCATGGCACTGTTCTTCAAACTTCTATACACCAAAAATGTCTGGTGGTCCATGGCGTTGGGGCAGCAGGCCTACGCAGAGAACAGGTGGTGGAGGTCATCGAGGCGGCAGCTCATGCCGGACTTCAGCAGGCCGGCAGCGAGAGGTTGGCCCAGATCTAGGTGGGTCGATGGTGAGGCTCTATGTCTCTTGAGGAAGTTTGATCCAATAATAAAAGCCGGCACCGAAACGTGCTCTTCCCTCAAGAAGCTTGCCGATGTAAACCCTCCCTTCAATTGTGGTAGCTCTTCACCTTATGATAGGCGAGCTCCAAACCTTCACAAACTTGATGGGGCACTTCACACTTCTTCTTAAAAGCTCCAAACGGCTCCCAGCCATCTAGGAGATGGCAACGACTCCACACTTCTTCTTGAAAGCTCCCAACGACTCCTAACTATCTAGGAGATGTCAATCTCCAAAAGTAACAAACTTTGATCAAGACGGCTTGGAGATGAACTCTTACGTCATGTTCAACTAGGGCTCAACCTCTCTCTGTCAAAGATTTCCTCACGAGGGTTAGATCTTTGGCTTGACGAATTAGGGCTTGAAGCTTAGGAGAACACGAAATGGATGGTTCAAAGAGTTATCAGTACAAAGAGGCTTGGGAGCATATATAGCCAACTCCTAAAAAACTAGTTGTTTGCGAAAAGCAGAGAAGTCGGACCTTCCGACTTTTAACTCGGAGGTTTCGACATACCAGCAACTATATTGCTGTCTAGAAACAGAGCTCAAAACATCCGAAAAGAATCCGGTTGTTTCGACTTTCAAAGCATAGCGGATAGAAGCACATGTCAGAGGTTCTGACTTGGAACTCGGACCTTCCGAGATATAGGGTTGCCTTAACAAGACAACTGCAGAACAGACATCCGGAGACTCCAACATGTAACTTGGGACTTCCGAGATTTCAAAAGACTTAGAAAGATTTCACAGAACAGTAAGTCAGATGTTCGAGAAACAAACTCGAACACTTACAAGATTTCAAAGAGAAATCCATTGCAAAGAGTTAGAGCATCCGGGAAGCTTCCGGTTGCTCTGACTTTTGAACACTTAGGACTTTGGTGGTTACAGAGGCAAAACTCTGAGGGTCCGAAAACAATCGGATGTTCCAGGATTTCAAAGGAAAGTATAGAGTAGAGATTCGGAGTATCTGGACAACTTCCGACTGCTCCGACATTGGAGCACACTGGACTTACATGATTCTAGAACCTAATCTCGGAGGTTGGGAAAAACTCGGACCTTCAGACTTTCAAAAATCCGGACAGGAAGGGCAACTCAGAGGCTCTGAATTCCTTGATTCCATGCACAGAATTGGATCTTAGATGCTCTAAGATTAATTTTGGAGGTTCTGACTTTTGCTGAAAATGTGTGTAAAAGTTTTAAAGGTCTCTTTAGGTTTGGAAATTGATTCCTATTTGAGCATTTAGCAATGTACTCTCACCAACTACTTAATAGTAGTTCCCCTTAATAATACGGCTTGTCCTAAGCTCAATGAGATTCAATAAATCAAATCACCAAAAGAGCTAGAGAAATGCCCTTAATCTTTAATTTCTTCAAACCTTCTTTCCATAGAAATTTTTAGGAGTCATGAAAGCTGACTAAAACACTCCTTCATAGAAACTTAATCTGATCACGCTTGATGCACACATTAGTTTTTTAATCATTTTGTCACACTAAAACTCACTTAGGGGATCTAGATGCACTTTCAAAATCTGCTTTGGCTACTCTTGTACCGATGCTAGAGTTCTACTTGTGTTCATTTTGCTTGCTTTGTTTGCTCTCTAGATGCATATTTACATTATAGGTCATGTTGTCACCCTCCAGTTGTATTTTATCACCTTGTTAATGGGAACACAAAACGAGCAAGATAAACATTGTATCACCTTGTTAATGGGAACACAAAACGAGCAAGATAAACATAGCCACATGGAGTGCAAGATCTTGCTACCACAAGATCTCGCTAGGGTAGAAACATAGCCACATGTCATCGTTGGATCATCATTGTCATGGTTCAACGGTGTAGCGAAGCGCGTTAATTTCCCAGTACATTATGAAAGAGATACTATTAACTAATCCATTCCAAAACACCCAACCCCTACTATAGCCATTGCAGAAGCAGGTCAAGCAAGCACTATCCTAGGGTGCATAGACTTGGTGTAGGGAGCCTAATCTATCCGCTCGTGTACACAAAGTTCTGATCCAGTGGCCAACCAATTACACCCAATTGTTTGGTCCGTGCGGAGGTTTAATCGCTATAGGACCAACCTTCATTTCCTTTAAACTTCACTAGGTGTTTGTAGTTTGTTTTAGAAGTATCCGCATCCCATAGTACTAAAGAATAGACAAAGGAGGAGTGAATCAGCGAGCATCCATGCAAAGGGACGGGAAATCTAAAACTTAGCAACTTTAAGGGATTTCAAATACTCTCTCCGTCTTATAATATAAGACGTAATTTGATTGGTTAAGACAAAATTTTGACCATCAATTACTCTATTAATACGTGATTTATGTGATACAAAGTCATAATTATAAGTAAGTACTTTTAAATATGAATCTAATGGTATCGATTTTATGTCACATAAACCACATAATAATAAAGTAATTATTAATTAAAACTTTGTCTTAACCAACTAAAATACGCCTTACATTTTAGAACAGAGGGAGTAAAAAAATAAAGCGGAATAGTCGTTGGCCTTCTATCGATGCCTTGATGGTCAGTTCACACTCTCCAATCATTCTAGAAACAGATTGTTTGATGTATTATTGTGCAATCACTACAAGCTACTACCTCCATCTAAAAATATAAGGCATACACGTCTTTTAAGATTTATCTTTGATCAATGTGACTCTAATAATATGTAGATTATTTGATTGAAACTTGATACCATTGGATTAATATTTAAAGCACTTTTTAACGGTATCAATTTTGTATCACATAATCTACATATTGTTGAACTAATTATTGATCAAAGATACATCCTTAAAAACCGCATTCACCGTATATTTCTAAACGGAGGGAGTATAACGATTATTTGCCCTTGCGCGTTGTTCGAAGTGAAGTCCATGGTGTCATGGCCTGTCTACTAGAAGTTTTAGTGTGAAAGATCAATCCAAGGGAGATTATGAGGTTGCTCAAAGTCTTGAATAGGTAGAAGAAAGGTGTTGCATGGTTCTACTCCTCCTTGAATGGAGGAGTTAATCGTACGCGATTGTAACAACATAACTCGCTAATCTACAGAGCCCTCTCTTAAAAAAATTTAATCTATTTAATATCACCCTAAATCTATATGGTTGCACTAAGATATGTGTAGTAAGTTTATCTAAAGATGATATTATAGAGAGAGATATTGTAACATCCTGATTTTCAGAACTTTGTTAAAAATCTTTTATTCAAAAATCAGAGCTAGAAAATTTCGTTGTTTATTCATGAATTAATTAAATTTTAATTAGAATTTCACAAATTGGACCGGAGTTAATTTGAATTAATCCAACTTGAATTGGATTGGCTTTTCAATTTGGAATATGTCTCCCAAAGTTTTCTTAGAATTTTCAAAGTTCGGTTGGTATTTAATCTCGCTCTGTTGTTCTTTCTTTTTATTTTGGTTTTCTCTTTTCTTTTTGCCCGCGCCATCCCGGCCCATCTTCACCCAGCGCCCCGCCGCCTCATTCCTCCCTTGAGCAGCCACCCCGGCGAGTGCTGCGTAGCGCAGCATGCATCGCCACCTCTTTTCCAATAGGATTTAAGCCAAATCTCTTTCCTCTAACCCTCCTATAAATACCCCCACACCCCTCCATCTTTTTTCCACTCCCCCACACTCTTTTTCCATGAAACCCTAGCCCCCAAACCCTCCAAACAGCTGCCACCCCACTTTTCTTCTCGTGCAGTTTCCAAACAGCACTTACCGTCTCAGTGTTTTCCCAATTCCCGATGCCTCAGACATTTTTTGGAAACTCCCTTCATTGAGATTATGCATAACATTTCCTTCTACCTCTCTACAAAATTGGGTGTAGATCCAACGATGCAATCACTGGGAAAACTATAAATACTGACGTGTTGTTTGCACCCAGTTTTTCTGCACGTGCATCTAGATTAGAACAGTGCCATCATCGGCTTGGACCTTCTTTTCAAGATCTATTCCGTGGGATTGTGGGAAGTGTTATCAAGATAAACTCCACAAAATTTGAAGGCAATCCAATGGTGAAATCTCCAGGAAATCAAGTTTCTTCGTGCTGCTGTTCACGTCTAGATTTGACTGCACAAACGGTACAGTGGCATTATCACATCTTTTCCCGTTGATCCGGTGAGTTTTTCAAGAATCCCTTTGGTCAATCTAAGCTTTAGGTTTGTGTAAATACCTCTGTAAATTTTTACTTTGATTCATGTAGCCGTTTGTCAGAAATTCGTCCATCTCCGACATGCTATCCACGGACGTCTAGATTCAATCTGCATAGCATCTGACTTGTCTAACCTTTTCCCGTTGACTCGATAAGTATTTTCCAAAACCCTTTGGTAGGAGTATACCTCTATATGTCTAGTTTTTAGCCCAATTGGTGGATCATGATTTTGTTAAGCGAACGTCGTGCAGCGTCCAAAACTCTCCGGTCTGTCTAGAACCGATCTATGTCCTGTTCCGATTGTTTCGTATTGCAAACGCTGCCACCACCCATATACTTAGTCTCCTATCATCTTAGGATGCATTATGACATTGTTTTCCATCATTAATATTTATCTGAAAGCACTCGCATCATCATATGTTTATCTCAAATTATTTTGATAATTGCTTGATCACCCAAAGAATAGTATTTCATGTTAGACTATAGTTTCATATAGTCACATGTACAACTCTTATATAGTTCTTGTTTGTTGTTTATATAATGTTCTCTATAGTATTACATAACACATGTTTAGCCTCTGTTTGCTTTTAATGTGGCTTAATTTTACGTTTATAATTGTTGTTGCATGATGTATATATACAGTGGTATGTGCATATATTCTTATACATCATAGACGCATATATAGTTTGATTCTTGTTTATTCAACGATTGCTAGATAATAGTTGGTCATGTTATTAACCTCTTTTTATAATATGGTTAAGATTACACATATGGCTTATATTCATATGGCTTAATCTCTGTTTATAATGTATTTTCATATGGTTGCATATATAGTTATGCATACATGTATATGCATATATACATAGAGCATTCCATATTTTAGATAATAGTTCACTATGAATTATTTTAGCACATTATTTTACTCCTGTTTATAGTTTAATTATTATTTTTAACAGTTAAGTTGTACATGTTTATCATGATTTATGTTGCATATGGTCATATATATGTATATATATAATTGGACTTAATATTATTGATAGTTTGTATACTGGAATAATAATTGTTTACTAAACTATTATTAAATCATGCCACATGTTAGTTGATGTGTATGCGCTAGCACACATAGGTTGTTATTCCATGTGCAATACTAGCATGAAGGATTCCATGTTACCCTGTGTTATATAGCGTGATAATTTATATATCTATATATTGCCTGTGTATAGGTCTACACATATGTTAGCTAATGATATATGATATTTTAGTGTATAGTATCATAACGTATACTAACATGCGTACCTTGTTATCTTATGTTGTATGTTCATAAGATGGTATATAGTCACACATATATGGTTAAACTTTAGATGTCAATTAAATATATGTATGTTATTAATAATCATTTTTATTAAATTATTATTATTATGTGTAGTATGTGTAGGTTGATTGCTACATTGTATGTACACAATAGCATGAATAGGGTTGATGTTATTATATGTGGCATATGACTGCATATATGTATGGTGCATGCGATGTAGATTCTAGTTGTTATTTTTTCATATAGTTCATTACCTTTTGTTTTGTCAATGGTGGTTGTTAAATTATATTTGTCTTCTGAAATAATAGCCACATGATCATATGTTTGGTGTTATGCTATGTCCTACCTAATCTCGATTTCATGTCTAGTTTATTTAGCTTGTTGCATGGCATGTGATTGCATATGCTGCACTAGTTCAATATAGATTAACATGTCGCCTTTTATCATTGTTGTCGACTAGCATGTCAGGAAATTGCATGTCTACTAGTATGATAGGTCATGCTTATTTTACCTGTATGTCGGTTTTTCATGTTTGATCATATGGTTGTGCTATGGTCATTATCGACCATATCCTGATACCGGTTGCACATCGATGCCTGTCTCGCATGTGGATTAAGTTTAGTCCTTTGACATGCAAATTCTATTTTCCATAAACCTATCCTTTTTCCAGAATGACTCTGATCCGGAAGACCATCTTTCGAATACATGTACTCTATCAGGTGGAGATACATATTCTCACACCTTTCTATTTTATCCTTCAATAATCATGTCCCTTCACCTTTGTCCTTTGACACATATCCGACCTTGCTAGCCCTATTCTTCTGGTATTTCCATTTGATATTTAATTTGGAGTTATATTTATTTACTTTGCACTTTATTGCTCTCACGATGAATAGGAAGTAATGACGTCGGGTAAGGCAAGTTCCTACAGAAGAAGACCACCCGTCAATGAAGGCATGCCCCTTCTTCTTGACCATGTTGATCCGATATTTTTAAAATCATTATATTTTATTGTTTATAAATATGCATACTGTTTTATTCCTGTAGCTAGTATGTCGATTGACACAACTTTACCTTTATCCGCTTGTTACTCTTTTACCTGATACCCTGAGTAGATTATTAATTTAATATTTAGAATAGAGTAGAGATATTGCTTAGCCATGCTTAAACATATCTTTAGGATGCTTTGACTTGCCTCTTCAGAGGAATGATCTTCGGATCAATGATCCTTGATATTGAAATTTGTTGTTGTGCTTGCTGAGCTGGGTCGAATGCCCTTTGATTTCTCTCTCTCTACTCTTCTTATTCTACTTTAGATGAAATTTACCGTCTAAAAGGTGCGGACGATAGCTGAATCATGAGTTGAAGGAGCAAATAGTCGTTCTTCATGAGTTGAAGAAGCCATTGGTTGTCCGTATCAAATAAGACCGAAGTCATGATTTTAGGAAGTGTGAAAACAGTACAACCACATGCTATATGGGCACTAGTTTGGTTAAGTAGGTTAGTGAAAGGACTTTAATGATTAAGATGTCGCCTAGAGGGGGGTGAATAGGCTTTTTAAATTCACTTACGGATTTAGCTTAATGCTAATGCGGAATTATATTGATTTGATTTTCACAAGCTCAAATCCTTATATGCTAGTCTTTCATATGAGCATAACCACTATATGTTAATATATCAAGATTTGCAATCCTATGGTGACAAGCAAACAATTCAACTTCTATAAGAGATATACAAGTAATGTATTGTAAATATGAAATGCGATAAGTAAAGGAGACAAGAGACAAACGATATATGACCCGGAGTTCGGATATCCACCGATATCCTACGTCTCCGTTTGAGGACCCGATCACGCTTGATCAAAGGTGGGCTCTCTCTCAAGCTGTTTTCTCTCAAGGACTCTCTGGAGTCTCCCCGATCACCATGGTTAGCTCTTTCCTCCACCCCTGGAGATGGCGAGCTCCACAACCACTTCACAATCTCCCGGGCCTCCTCACAAGCTTCTTGAGGAGATCACCGAGCCACCACCACCAAGCTGTCTAGGAGTCAGTAGCCTCCAAGAGTAATAGACTCTCGGACTCTCGCTCGAACACAATTGACGCTAAGTGCTCAATAATACAACTTATGCACAAAGGTTTTCTCACTCCTCACAAATGGCAACACATGCATTTGAGGCTTTAGGGAGGGAGGAGAGCACTAGAGATTCTCATAAATGATGTATGGAGGCAGCAACTCATCACCCAAGCCAGCCCAAGGTGGAGACTATATATAGACAACCTTGAAAAACTAGCCGTTGGAAAGGAATCTGGGTAAATCTGGATTGTGCGGATTTGACCCGGACCCTCCGCGTACACACCAACGGTCAAAAAAATGACCGTTGAAAATCCAGACCCTTGATCCGGACCCTCCGGGTTGAGGTCCGGGTTGTCCAGTACAGATCCGGACCCTCACCCAGACCCTCCGGGTGACACTCCGGAAACCTTCTGTACAACCCGGACCCTCATTCGGACCCTAGCCCGGACCCTCCGGGTTCAACTCGGACCCTCCGGATTTAACCTGGACCCTCCGGATTCAACCCGGACCTTGGCTCGGACTCTAACCCGGAGGGTCTGGATTTTCTAGGATAGCAACTCCCACGGAGCACTCGATGAGCCCAGATCAGTTCCGAACAAACCCGGAACACTTTGGGGGCTTGCCTTAGGTCATATACTCTGGAAATTGACCTCCCAAAGTCCATGAATCTAGCCGATCAACCAAACCACTTAGGTTGGTAGGATCACACATGCCTAGACACCAAGTCTAGGGACAACGTACGCAACACCGAACTACACCCGAAGCCTCGGAGCACATGCAGCTTGGAACCTCCAAACACACTAGAACACCGAGTTCTAGCACTTCCACCACAAAGGAAACATGATGATATGCAACACATACAAAGACTTGAGCACTCGACACACAATGTGAACAAGCTAATCATCCGATAGCCCCTCTTTATAGTATGGCTATCTAACCTATAATCCGGTCTCTCTCCAAAACTCCTTGAGACTGGTCAAACTAGGAAAACATAGTCTAGGCATACATTTGCCTTGTGTATTCCACTTGAGCTCGATGATGTCCATCTTCCTTGCTCCAAGCGGAATCGCCTTGATCATCGTCACCTTATGAAGTCTTCTTCATATAGCTCCCCCATGATCCTTATGGGGAAGCTTTCTCTTGAAATCATCTTCAACTTGATGGACCCACAAACCTCAAGCATATGTCTTCACATGATGCCAATCTTGAGCTTGCCGTGATGACCATCAACTTATGTTGTCATCCTCTCATGGGCACATACGATCAACCTCTCGATGCTTGCCCATAAGTGGTACCTAACCCTCAACATACACATCGCACATAGCACATAGAGTTAGTTCATATAATGCAATACATAATTTCTTACCTTCACTTGATCACATGAAGCCACCACTAGTGTTCTTCTCTTGAACTCATAGCTTCATGTCTTGATCACCATGGCTCAATACATGAGCCCACTCTTGACCATCTTGGGTTCAACACATGAACTTTTTCATCTTAGTCAACTTCACTCTTGTATTATGACTTCATCTTGATCCAATGCAGTTCACTCCTTGAACCCATATCTTGATCCTTGAAGTTTACTTCTTAATTACTTGATGCTTTACATGATTCGATGGACTTCAACACATGAATCCATCTCCCGATCATCACATGCATCATTGAACTTGGGCTTCACGGGCTTGTAGGTTCATCCTGTTGATGTAACCCTACAAAGTGATATCTAACCCGTACACATTCCAACACTCAAGGAAATGGTTAGTCCACAAAACATGTTTGTCATTAGACACCAAAACCACACCTAGATTAGTTCTCAATCCACCCTAAACCACACAGAGGGTTAGGTGGACTTTTAGTTAGTCGAGTCTTGGTGTCGACATTGCCATACCGCAGAAGGGTGGACGTAGCTATGAGGACCTCGGCACAAAAGGGGCCACGCAGGGTAAGCAGGTGTACACTCCTCCGTGTCGAAACCTAGTGGACATATCGCATCGGAAAGAGATTACCTAAAAGACCTCGTCACGATCTCCCTACCGGTACACCGATGGGCGTGTACTATGCCAGTGACCACTGGTGGGCAACAAGACGAGATTGTGTCGTGTGGGTAAAGTGTACAAACTCTGCAGAGTATTAAACTAATCAATTAGCTGTATCCACGGTCAAGGATGGCACATAACTCATTCCTGATGAAGAGGACATGTCTTTCTCTCCCTTGCTAATTCCCTCTACCCCAGTTCTGGAAATGTGAAAAGGTGGTTAGAATCTATGGACGAGTTTAGGCTGGATGCCTTACTCGCATGTGTTGGTCGTGGACCCTCACATTTATGAGAAATATCTCTGATATTAAAACTGGTTTCATCAAAACGATGCCTTCGAAATTACTGTACTATTGTGACCAAAGCTACTTTTATGAAAAAGAGCCATAAAACTCTTCCTTTGCTTAAGCCTGCACGTAGTCGTAGGTTTGCTTTGAGGGGGCACGCTAGGTACGTGAAGTACTCATCGAGCATGTTGTTTGTTAGACGTGTTCAGATATCTATGAGGATGCTGAAGGCTATGAGGCATCTTCTACGTCAATGCTGAAGTTTAGGTCACGTGGCCTCCGTCGACTGCCTGTGGTTGAGATGGAGACATCTACACTTTATTTTTCGCTGTGTTTCTGAATGGTAAGGGACATAAGTCCTAGTTACTTTATTTAGTCATATCGCTACTATAACTCAATTGTTTATGTTTCTAAAATGTTTCGTGATGTGTGCAGTGGTATCAATTCGTCTGTGTTCATCAGCTTGATCCTGGACTGATGAGTAGATACATGGGGGGTCTAGGAGTTTACTCTCAGGTCCTCACAGAAATGTCTACCTTAACACCTAATTTAGATTCTAAGGGATATAAGTGCTCTATCCAATATTCCTAATCAGTTACTAAGGTACTTACTAGTACAAAATTTAGCCGGTTACCTCGTCGGTTTTAGTTTTACCCAAAGCAAGAAAAGAAAGGCACCAAGACTTATGCTAAAATGCCAGTAAACTACACTAGGGATGAAAGCTAAACAGGATCTTAGTTTAATTAGTTGCATGGCGAAATCCGATACCCTTAATTTAGTAAAGTGAGGGTAAAGTATAAACTACCTCAACTTTAGTATGGTGAGCAAAACATTAAAAAAAAATATAATAAAATTAGAGTTCTACTTCCCGGCCATGACTTGCCTTGCCCCGTAATAGAGGCTATAGATGCAGAATAAAAATGTATTTTATTTCAAAAATAAATTGAATTTAAAACTGAACTTGATTTAACATAGTTGACGAGGATGACACCTATGAATATAACCATACTGTCCTACAAGCTCCAATTTCAGCAAGATATTTTAATTTTCAGGTGAGCTCGTTTCTAGGAGTTTATCCTAACTTTATGAAATATATGATATTGCCTAATGGGTGTGTTATGGTGATATTTAGAAATGAAGGACATGGAGATAGAGTTGTTGATTTGCAAGAATGGAATGGCAAGATCAATCTATTACAAATCGAAGGTAGAACAATGCATGAAGAGCAATTGAAGCTACCATGAAGCTATTCTGAATTTCGGCCGTAGAATATATGAAATATACATCCATATTTTAGCCATGTACATTTAGAAAATATTTAGAGGAGTTATTTAAGTCTATAATGCTGTGCCACCAAGTCCTAGGCTAGACCCATACACTAAAAGAGACCCAGAGTGGTCCAAACGGAGTCCTAGGAGGTTTCCACCTCCCTTGGCAAAAATTTCTAGGGTTCTCACCTTCCTTGGACGTCCCTCCACCTATAAGTAGCCACTAAACCCTCTAGATCAAATTGAGTATTGTTTAGTTCGAGTTAGCCGTGGCTACAACTTCGTGTAATCTCTTGTTCAACGAGAGCAAAAGTTTTACCACTATCGGAACCCTAACCTTTTAAATGTTCTTCGATTGCTCACAGGAATTGATCTTGGTGATCAGGTCATCCGAGCTTCTAGCAAGGTCGATAGTGACTTTGGAGTTGGTTTAGCGATTGTGAGGTGCAATGGCCGTCGTATGGTTGTAGCGGATCGTGAAAGTCACCTCCATAAATCAATAGTTATTGTCTCACTGAAAGATCAGGATACATATTATCACATCAAGTGGTATTAGAGCTACAGCTTATCAGCGATAATTTATCGTTCACAGTATTAGATCTATTTTACCTATAGTCTAGATAAAATAAAATAAAAGTAGATTAGTTTTCCTGCTGTCCAGACCAATATGTGCCTTTGCATCTTTCTTTTCTGTAACTTTGCATAGCTAAATTTGTATTGCATTGTCATGTCAAGTTGTTGGTCATAGTTTTAGAATTTGGTATCAAGTTGTCTTTGTTTAGTTGCATCTGTATATTTTCTTGCCGCTGGTCCGATAATCTTCATCACAACCTTACATCCTTGTTGTCATCTTATTTCCTTGTGTAGATCATCATCCCTCTAAAACCCTAGATTGATCAGCCGAACAAAAGAAAAACCAACCTTAGATTGGTTTGAAAAAAAGAGAAAAAGAATAAAAGAGTTTGTCTTGGTTTGGAGTAAGTACAGATAAGGAATTTCTTTCCTTTGTTCAACATGGATAGATAAAATATTCTAAAATAAGTATTCAGATCAGGGCCATATAGAATTTCAAATTTTGGATCAGATCCAAATTTGAGCTCTCCTGCCACGCAAACCGCTTTGCAATTTAAGTTTTTAAACTCCCTCTAGAGCTCTCTGAAGTGTGCTACAGCACTACTTTTGCGCATTTTTACTATTACGACGACCTTCCTTCCTGCCACATCCCTACCACGGCACCAATTTGAACTATTTTTGTTGCTGCGGCACAGCTGCTGCAGCAAGATTTTAGCCTTTTAGTTCTTTTTCTTGTTTCGTTGAATTTTTGAGATAAAATAAATAAATAAATAAATAATAGAGAGATAAAGAAAAATAAGCCACATAGAAGGCCAAAAATAAAAATAAAAAATAAAAAAATCTTAGAAATCCCACTCTTTTTTCAGGGCTGATTGCACTGCTTCTTAGTTGTGCTTCACTTATATCTTTTGCACCTCAACTAGAGGGTCACTTTGTAGCATATGTTTGGAGCTTCACTTATATCTTTTGGACATTAATTGTCTAGTATCCGGTCTAGTTTAGGATCAGCAATATTAACTAGTACTTTGAACACGTATTCAACTTGTATTTGCTAAATTGTTTGTTGCTAATCTTTGCTAACATATTGAAGCCTTCCTACCTCCACATATTCTACCATCGTTCATGCACTGTTCACTTGCAATCATTCCATCCAATCTTCGGAGAACGTCTGACATAGACACTAGCTTGCTGATCACCATCTGTTGCATGGTAATAATTGGTAAGAACTTAACATTCGCTTGAGTGTGAGTGAATTTTGAGCCTCCAGATCCTAGTAGTTGATAGGAACATATACTTGTGATTTGTTTCTTTGTCTTCTACTAACAGTGGCAGATTTTCGATACCATAACTCTTGGGCCAATGCCATCATTGGAGACGACGTAGTTGCTGACGAGCTTGATCGACATCTTCTTTGAGCAATTCACTGTAATACAAGAAAAATATTTGGAGGAGTTATTTAAGCCTATGGTATTGTGCCACCAAGTCCTGAGCTAGACCCATGATGCATGCATTCTGCATACATATTTTTATCTTAATTCATGCATATTTAGTTGCTACTTTTGTTGCTTTTTGGAATAATTACTGTTGTTTTGATGCAAATCTGCTTAAAAGGTAGACTTACACTTTTCAGGAGGATAATTAAAGAATTCTCTTATATAAGGAGGGTTTTCTAGAAGAACCAAATATATACACGTCATCTACAAGCTAAGACAAGACCCCTAGAAAAAATCTCATCGCAATTGGATGCTCCAGACGGCCAGCTGACCAGTGGTATGAGCACACCTACCTGTACCGCCCGTCATACCAACTTTCAGACGAACCGCCTTGTCAAACTCTACCTGGTGGCGGTGGCCATATACACAACAAACATTCCTACGTCACGGGAGAGGAAAAGCAGTGGAGAAAACATATTTCTATTGCATTGAAGAGAAGGAAGTTGTCTGAGATCCGGTCTACACCATTAGAGTAGCCATCTTCATCAAGAGAGACCATAGGCAAGATTGGAGATTCATCCCCTACGTCATCCCCATCGGTTTCCCATCTAGATTGATTTTCGAACTTGTTCATCTTGTGCTTTATATTTGTGGATCTGGTTTGAAATTATTCTTGCACATTTTAATCATGATATTCGACCTCCACACTCCATTCATGTCTTGTGATCTATCTTTTGAGTATCTTATTTAGTTCTTGAGGTTAAGGGTGAACCCTATCCAAATTATGATTAAAATGCAATAATTTATTTGTGCTATGTTACATGAATGTGATGATGTTCTTCATGATGGTGTATGAACGTCGACTGTTCACCATGTTGCATTTGGGACATGAAGGATGTCAATGCTTAGGAGGGAAATGATTAAAAGTACCGCGGTGGCACAAGCTACCCTGAACCCTTGGATCTTCCAAGTGTGAGACTCACGGAGACCCTCCACTTTATGTAGTTACCATGGGTGACATTAATTGCCATTGCTTGCATTAGATATTGGGGCAAGACAGTGGTTGCGAGATATATGTGTTCGATATTCGAGGCACATCTTTATAAGGCTCAGCTCTCATAAATTATATGCATAATCATAAATTGTTCTCATCTGCTATCTGTATTTGATTAGTGGTGAAACATTTCCCCTCAAGAACGCTTATTTTACTATTGCAATAAATTTACTTTATCATATTTTAATTCTATTTTTATATTCATGTCATTATTATCATCATACCCTTTATTACACCACCACTACTATCGTGTCATTTTATTATTTAAATAAGCACTTGCAGGCTCTACGAAGAAACATTACTTGAACAAACCTACTGATTCCTTCTGCTCCCTATGAATACAATACTCTTACTTATCAAAAACTAGTTTCAACCTACCCTGTGCACTTGTAGGACATCAACCCACGTACTAAACCAAGAGAGGCCCAAGAGGGGTTCAAATAGAGTCATATGGGGTTTCTATCTCCCTTAGCCAAAATTTTCTAGGGTTTCCACCTTCTTGGACGTTCCTCCACCTATAAGTAGCCACCAAATCCTCCTAAATTAGATTGAGTTTTGTTTTGTTCGAGTTAGCTATTGCTGTAACTTCGTGTAATCTCTTATTTGATGAGAGCAACATTTTTGCCACTATCAGAACCCTAACTTTTTTGGTACTTCAATCATATTTTCAATTTCAGATTGTTATTTATCTTATTGTTGCTTGTTCTTTGATTGCTCGTAAAAATTGATATTCGTGATCAGGTTGTCCGTGCTTCTATTAAGGTCAATAACGACTTTGGAATTGATTCAGCGATTGCGAGATGCAACGGTTGTCGTATGGTTGTAGCCGGATCATGAGAGTCACCTTCACAAATCAATAGTACCACTAACTAATCCATTCTAAGATGTCTAACCTTGATAGGAGCCAAGGCAAAAGCGCATTAAGCAAAAACCCAGTGCTGCCCTATGATGCATACATTCAATGTGGGAAACCTAAATCTACCAGGTGGTATTCACAAAGTTTTAGTCTAATGGTCATCAGTTGCACCCGATTGCTTGGTTCCTCTGATGGTTCTTATTGCTACAACACTAAACTTTGTCTCATTTGAACTCCAATAGATGCTTCTCTTATTGTTTTGATCAAATATGCATAATTGGTTACTAAAGTACCACTCTATTAACTAGCAAAATATATTAGCCAATTAATTACTTGCCGGTCTTAGCTTAGACAAACCAAGCTGAAATAAGTCGAGATTTCTCTGTAAATGGCTATAAACTAAAATTAAGGAAGAACGCTAAACACCAACTAATTTAGTTGCATGGCTAAAGTTCGATATCATAAACGGCTTAATTCTAGTACGACGAAGGTGATGCTACAAACTAAATATATCCATAGCTTTACTTAGACTCTATTTTACATCTTCTATTATTATATTGGAACTTAGAGATGTTTCTTCTATAATAGTGATAGTATAATTGGAACTTATTTACATGCTAAAATGTGAAAATTGTCTATACTAGAAATTAAATGAAGAGAAGATGTTCGCTGGATCTTTTTAGAATCTAGATATGTAATGTAAAATTTACAAGAATTTTATAGAAAACACTTTCATTATTTGAAACAGAGCCGTAGGTTTAAATGGCTCATGTGAATATCCATTGGTTAGTTGGTTCTCACTTGGTGCACGTAGCGATGAACGTGCTCACCAAACCAAGAAATGCCGTCGGTTCGGCTTCACTACAAATAGGCCGCTCCCCATTTCGAAAGGCTAGACGAGCGCCACCCACACACCCACCAACCCCGACCCCTCCAAAGCCGTCGCGACCCGCCGAGCGCCCCGCGCCGCCACCCAAACCCTAGCTCCCCATGGCCACCGTCTCCTTCTCCTCCCCGGCGTCCTTCGCCGGCGACAACAGCGGCGCACTCACCTCCGCCACCATCCTCCGGTTCCCGCCAAACTTCGTCCGCCAGCTCAGCACCAAGGCCCGCCGCAACTGCAGCAACATCGGCGTCGCGCAGATCGTCGCCGCCGCTTGGTCCGACCGCCCCTCCGGTCCCTCCCACCCCGGCGGCGGAAGCCGGGCCCGCGGCGCCTCCTCCCACGCCGCGGGCGCGTCCGCCGCCGCGTCCGCGGCGGTGGCAGCCGAGGTTGGCGCCATCCCCAACGCCAAGCTCGCGCAGCCCGTCCGCCGCCGCATTGGCCGAGCGTGCCATGCTCGGCTCCGATGCCAGCCTCGCCGTCCACGCAGGTATCGCTCGCTTGTTGCCCGTCAGATCTAGCACTATTTCGCACAGCATGCTTTTGGTTTTGACCTGTTTGCTGCTGCTTTTATCTGCAAAGGCGAGAGGCTGGGGAGAAGGATCGCCACAGACGCGATCACCACGCCAGTAGTGAACACCTCTGCCTACTGGTTCAGTAGCTCGCAGGAGCTCATTGACTTCAAGGTTTGAAGCCCCTACCTTGTTACCGTTCTGTGTTTCAGTTGTCAGAAGGGATAATTCTGCGGTCGAAATATTCAATTTTCATTTTGTTAGGAGGGGAGGCATGCTAGCTTCGAGTATGGGAGGTATGGGAACCCGACCACTGAGGCATTGGAGAAGAAGATGAGGTGAAATCTAGATTCTGCTTCTCACAGTGGAAATTTTGGTGCCTTGTTGGTTGCATTGGATGGGGATTTTGATAGTTGTGAGTTTTGATGCTGCAGTGCACTGGAGAAAGCTGAGTCCACTGTCTTTGTGGCGTCAGGGATGTATGCAAGTGTGGCTATGCTAAGCACACTTGTCCCAGCAGGTGGGCACATCGTGACCACCACGGATTTGTACCGCAAGACAAGAATTTACATGGAGACTGAGCTCCCTAAGAGGGGAATTTCGGTAATATGTGCTATCCTTATGCTCATATTGTTGTTTCAGCAATATGATTACATATTCTCTATGCAATCCAGTTAGTTCCGTGAGAACTAATAGGTGACGTTCATGGCACTAACAGTACTATTGCATAAAAGTACTTGATTATATAATTGCTGTTGGGTAATGTGGTATGGAACTGAGTTCTAGAAGCCTAATATGTACTGCAACATCATAGGATATTTGCAGAAGGATTTAACATGATGCAGAAATGCAACTGCATTCAGCATCCAGAATTTCAGGAGTCTTTACTAAATAACTGTGATCTGCACGTTACTATCTATTTGAAAATTTGGCGAGGAATGGATCTTTGATGTGTCTGTTTATATAGCAATGTTTATCATGTGATGCTTATCTTGTTATACACTTGATGTCCAGATGACTGTTATTAGACCTGCTGACATGGATGCTCTCCAGGATGCACTTGATAATAATAATGTGAGTGATCTTTGCAGTTTCCTTCGCCTCTGTTGTTTGCATTAATCTATTTATCAACAAATAGCCTAATTTGTTTGATTCCTCTGTTCAGGTATCTCTTTTCTTCACCGAGACTCCTACTAATCCATTTCTCAGATGCATTGATATTGAGCTTGTCTCCAATATGTGCCATAGCAAGGGAGCATTGCTTTGCATTGATAGTACCTTTGCCTCCCCTATCAATCAGAAGGCACTGACTTTAGGTGCTGACATAATTGTTCATTCTGCAACGAAGTACATTGCTGGGCACAATGATGTGAGTTGATGAACCAAATTTCCAATACTCTCTTTATAGATAAAGATTTGTATTAGTTGAGAGTATTCTGTTGTTAAGGTTATTGGAGGCTGTATCAGTGGCAGAGACGAGCTAGTTTCCAAGGTCCGCATTTATCACCATGTAGTTGGTGGTGTTCTAAATCCGGTAAGTTGGATTGGTGAAATTTCCATCCATTTCTTGAACCTGTTTGCTTTCACCAGAGTTAGTTACAAATTGTGTAATTATGTCTAGCAAGTTAAATCACTATGTATCAGGAGTTATTTTTGGCTTTGCCTGTGTTAACCAGCCTCATATGGTGGTGTCCTGCAATGCAAGCGTCCATCGAGCAAATTAAACTTGGAAGGAAAAATCATGATCTATTCACTGTAGTATATATATAATAATACATCTACACTGTTTTTCAGTCCTAGACAATGTGATGCTTTACATGGGACAAAAAATGTAATTATTGCTGTTATAGTTTGTGTTCATAAAGATAAGATGATTATTTAATACAACACGAGAGTGCCACATCATTGCTTTTCCCCGCATAAATACATGATGCATATAAGATTGTACTACTAGTTCCTTTTTAAATGAAGGAGATTTCCTCTTTGAAATGTTCAACTCAATATATCAATGGATCTTTAACTTTTTTATCTAAGATCACCAATACGTTTAGATGATCGGCTAGCATGCTCTATTTGAAATATGTTAATATGATATTTGAATAGTAGTAAAAGAAATACTTTGTGTCCTTCTATGTCATCCTATTTTCCTTTTGTATAACATCGCTGAATGTTCTGATGTCTTGTTCTAACATTTCATTGCATTGTGATATCAGAATGCTTCCTACCTGATCCTTCGGGGCATGAAAACACTGCATCTCCGTGTTCAATGTCAGAATAATACTGCACTGCGGATGGCCCAATTTTTAGAGGAACATCCAAAGGTGTGTTAACTGTATTTCTTTTATTCGTAGAGCAAACTATTGGCCCATCCATGTTTTTGTTGTTTTAACTGAAGCTCTCATTTCATATTCCTAGATTGCACGTGTTTACTATCCTGGCCTGCCAAGTCACCCAGAACATAACATTGCCAAGAGCCAAATGACTGGATTTGGTGGTGTTGTCAGTTTTGAGGTAATTTGATGTCCTTAATCAAATGTACCATCGTACTAAATATGTTGATAATATTACACATTTTAATATCTAAATTCCCTTGTGTTTAGGTTAATGGAGACTTCGATTCTACTAGGAAATTCATTGATTCCGTCAAGATACCCTACCACGCCCCTTCATTTGGGGGTTGTGAGAGCATAATTGATCAGCCTGCCATCATGTCCTACTGGTATGAACTATATATTTATTATTTATCACTTATCACACTCAATCGTTGCAAACGAATGATATTGTTCAGTTGTGCTAACTCTTGAGTTGTGATTTATAAAAGGGATTCGAAGGAGCAGAGAGACATCTATGGGATCAAGGACAACTTGATCAGGTTCAGCATCGGGGTGGAGGATTTTGAGGACCTGAAGAATGACATTGTTCAGGCCCTTGACAAGATCTAAGCGCTTGATGCATCCCCATTATGGAAATCTATCTGGTCATATTTGCCTTGAGATCATGTGGAGAACTTTAATATTTCAGCTGATGACTGCGAATAAATTTTTTCGTTTGTTTCCTTCGTCAATTCTGTTCATTTCAATAAAGTTGGAGTCTCGTTGTTTCAATAAAGTTGGAATTCTTCTCATATATTTTGTATGCTTGCTTTAGCCTCTAACCTGTCAATCACCAGTGGTTTAGGAGTGCTAACTTAATCTGGGGAAACCTTTGTAACTTCCTAGCGTAGTTCAATTAGACTGACCAAAAAGTGGAATAAGTTGGGTTAACACAATTAATGGTCTTTTGACATTTTAGGTCTTGTTGGTGATTAAAGATAATTGGGTGTCTGGTTACCTACTTGATTACCTGCTATTTTATTAAGTAATAGAGGCATATATTCTTTTGTCCGAGAATATATGGCCATATCAGATCAAAGTTGAGGATAACTATTGAATGCCATGATTTATTTTCAATTTTAGTTTGATTTAACTACAATAATAATATACTTTTTGTTGTTGAACTTCAGCAGCTTGAAAATTAGGAACATCAATCACAAATTGAGCCTAACACGCTTAGTTTTGTACTTGTAGTGATAACCTGGCCAATCCACTTGATCTAGCCGAATAATATTTTAGATTGATCAAATTAGTTCACTAATCACTTTAGATTAGTCAAATTAGTTCACTATTGCAAAATTTGGGTTAAAACTGGTTATTTAGCGCCGGACCAAACGCAGCCTCACTGTCATCGTTGTGTGAAATGAGCTCCTACCCGAAGATTTCAGTGGCATTAGTAGATTTTAGTGGCCCAAAGAGTAGGAGACAAGTGTCAAATATTTGCATGCAAGTTTTATATATAAAAAGATATAGGACTACCTCCTAGTTCCATTGACAGGATAAAACCAAGATGTCTTGCAGCCACAGTTAAGTTCTCAGTTGTTGCCGAGTGCAAAACTGCAAACACCAGAATGGTTAAAGGAAAAAAAAACTTAAGAAGGGAGGTCATACAACTGATCTAAACTAACCATTTGTAAACTATATAAATTGATTTAGTACGTTTCGTAATATTATACTTTCATAAAGTTTTACAGACATATACTCCCTCTATTTCTTTTCATAAGATGTATAATTTTTTCTTGATGTTTTTTTTTGCTCGTTTGCCCATATTTGTGACATCTTTTCTCCCATGCATTCATAAGTAGCACTCTTACCATTATAACAAAATTAAAAAAATATGACGATTTGACACAGGTTTTAGTCAAAGTTTTAAATCCTGACTGCTTGCATATTTCTAAATATTTATGTTTGATACTTGTAAATCATATTAATATATTTGTCTTCAAAAGTATTTTCACATCATCTAAACTTTATTGAGTTTTATAAATATATTATAATAGAAATTAATGGTGAAAGATGCATTTTGGATGGTAATTTAAACGGATGGTGACCACAATACAAATCGTTGTCTAAATTTCAATTTCAGGACTGTGCCAACATTCTAAATGTTACTTGTTTGGACGGAGGAAGAAATATTTTTTCGTTTTGTAACTCAGTGGATCAAGTAACTTTTTGGGACAGGCAGTGTTAAATCCAACACGATTGAAAGAGGTCTAAATATTTTTCAACTCCTCGTTGTAACTAAAAGAAAAAAAAAGAACCAAGAGCCAAATTAATAATTAAGCAAAGAAAAAGAAAAGAAATAAGAGAAGAAGTAATAGTCCCACACCGTTGGCTCGACGCCTCCTCCCCTCGAACGAACACCGCAGCGCTTCTCCGATCTCCCCGCCTCCTCATGGCGCCGCGCGTCTCCAGATCCATCTTCCTCCTCCTCTTCGTCCTCTCCGGCGCCCTCTCCGCCGGTGCCCTGCGGTTCGACCTGTACTCGGGCCACACCAAGTGCATCTCCGACGATATCAAGGTCGGCGCCATGGCCGTCGGCAACTACCACATCGTGGAGCCCGAGGGCTCCTCGCAGCTCCCGGACTCCCACCGCATCTCGCTGCGGGTCACCTCGCCCTACGGAAACAGCCTGCACTACGCGGAGAACGTGCAGTCGGGCAACTTCGCCTTCACGGCGTCCGAGGCCGGGGACTACCTCGCCTGCTTCTGGGCGCCCGACCACCGCCCCTCCGCCACCATCGCCTTCGAGTTCGACTGGCGCAGCGGCATCTCTGCCAAGGACTGGAGCACCGTCGCCAAGAAGGGCCAGGTCGATGTGAGTGCTCCTCCTCCTCCTCGATCCAACGCAAACCTTACTCGATTCCTTCCTGTTATTAACCTATCCCATGGCGCATGATTTTTTTATTTTTGCGTCGAAGAATTTGTTTCCTAGGATGTTTGGATTGGTTGCGTGAATGAGATTGGTAGGATTCAGATATCAATATAGGCAACAGGAATTTAACAAACACTTCAGATCCTCTGTAGAGTTGAGCACGCCACTCCAGGTTCAACACCTCAACCATTGTTCTCTCTGTGATCCCGTTTACAGTGTCATGGAAGACCAAGTGAGGATAGCACGTGGTATATTTGTGGATTTGGATATTGGACGCTTGAGTTCTTGTTTGTTCATATGCATCTTAGTCGGTGGTGCCTATCCTAGCGTTTATTTACTTGGATGAATTGTGGTGACTGAGGTTGACGCAGGACTATATGACTTCCAGTTTATATGTGCTGCTTTTGTTAAATATATGTTTCTAGAACACTAGACTTGGGCTTGGACTAGAATTAAGAGTGAATCCAATGCTGATTACAATTCTTCAGTATATTTGGCCGTAGTCATTTAAACTAAAGGTCAAATCGTTTATTATGGCATGTTTTTGATTAAGTGAATGACAAGGGTTTTATCAGCTCTAGTTATGTCAACAGAAGTGCAGAATTTTGATCTTGTTTATGTGCATATAGTTGTCAAGGTTTTTATCATTTGACTTTCTTATGCGAACCTTGGTTCACACCAGGATAAGTACAGTGCAGAGTATGACCAGGGGATTAGGGTATTAGAAGGGGGAGATAGACATTTATTGGGTCGAGACAGAGCAAATGAGAGGAGAGAAAAATTTCTTCTTGCATTCATAATGGATACATGGCTATTCCTTTTATAGGGCTCAACTTGACCCCTAATAAACGATCTCTATTTCTAAGGAAACTTATCTCTGATACATTGAGTACATCTATGAGGAAATAAAAGAACAGAACTAACAAGGAAAATAACTATTCTTTCTCTAGTTTCTAATTAATGTTGTACCAGTGGGCCCACGTGAACACTACCGCAGCTGTTACAGTACCGCGTCAGCAGTACCCCCGCTTGAATAGTTTGGTGCTGGCCATGGTTGAAGTCCTTTCTGACCCCACGAGGATAGGCTAGAATGCAGCTATCATTGTGCCTTGTGAGAAATCAGCCAGAATCTGGTGATGTCCATTGACAATGAAGGACATCCTTCAACATGGACTACTGATGTGGATGTCGCAGGAGATCGGATTGGCGCAGCGGAGATCCTCCTGCCATAGAGTGTGATTAATGTGGGAGAGATGCTCTGACTCCACACATAGCACCTCCTTTCTCTGCGACGAACATGGCATGTTCATGAGATCACGGTTGCCTATATAGATTTTTTCTGAATATAGATAAGAGCCGTCAAGGATTTATCTGCATGTATTAGCTGCTCACAGAGAATTATTGTGGATTTACCTGAACCTTGCACAATGACTAGATCTTCTGAATTTAGGTGACTTTCCTTAACACTCCATGTTGTTGGCTTCTGCTGATCAAAAAGTCCCTGCTTACTTGCTTTAGTGTTTCTTTTTTGCTTCCATACATAATAAATTTACTATTTATATTTTATTGTTATTTGCGAGAAAGGTTGGTACCACATAACCTTCAGTCCGTCACAAATCTCATGCACGAAGAAAAGCCTAGATTATGAGTCATAAGTTTTGGTTCAATGTGAAGTATTGTTGGTTAAACAAGCTAGCCAACTGGCAGAATATTGTTCTAGGGACAGCATATGACCTGTTCTTCTGCCATAGTCTTGTGAATATTTATGGGCTCTTAATTTTTGTCACTTGTTTCTAAATAGAATCAAGAGAGAACTGTATATGCTACTGCACAACATGCTAAGTGCGTCTTTGCCATTCTTGCAACATTGGGAAAACTTTTTTGTGAACCACTTTGTTGAAACTAAAGTTAGTACTTTATGGCTGAACTTTTTGCCAGTGATTTAAGCAAGGAGGACATCCTTCTGTACCTGAAATCTTGAATGAATGTTCTCTGCAGAAAACTACTACATTCTCATGTAATATTCATGAAAAAACTGTTAGCGAAGATAATCTTTGTGGTTCAGACTTTTATCTAATATTAATAAGTTTTTATATTCATTACAAATTAAACAATACCACTGAGTTTAGCTTATGATATTACATCTCTCCAGTCAATACCACCATGTTATGCAGTTGATGATTGTAGCAACCCATAATAGATCTGATACTGTTGGGATGATTTGTTGTCAGTATTCACTACTCAGTAATGTTGTACAGTATACTAAAATACTAAAACTTCAGTTTTTCAGTATGCTTAGCAAGTCGGTTTTATAGTAGAATAATATTCCCACTATACTTTTTAGGGAATACTCCTTTTCCCCCTAATTTTTTTTGGCTTTACTTGTACCACTGCACCTTAAGTACATATGTTCAAGAGTGGAGTGCTACTACAGAGCAGCAATATGCAGTAAAATTATGTACAATTTCTAGTCCTACACTTCAGGAATACCTGTACAAATTTATTCATTTCTTCTCTTTGGTTTGTTGTAGGTAATGGAACTTGAGCTCAAGAAGCTGGAAGATACCATCAAATCTATTCATGAAGAAATGTTCTACCTTCGTGAAAGGTGTTCTTTGTTTATCTTGCAAAAATAAAATTACTTTTTTTGTTGTTGTTGTGTAATTCGTCAAAGCTCTTATCATATTGTCGACCTGTCATTCCTCCAGGGAGGATGAGATGCAGGAACTGAACAGGAGAACCAACTCACGGATGGCTTGGCTCAGTTTCCTCTCACTTGGTATCTGCTTATCAGTGGCAGGGTTGCAGTTATGGCATCTGAAGAACTTCTTTGAGAGAAAGAAGCTGCTATGATTTTTCTACGACTAGGAACGTTTAGGCATAATTTTGTGACTTTGTCACATTGAGGCATTTTTTGTGATTATTTCCGTCGATGCATACTAGGTGTAAATTTTGCTGTGAGTAACAAATACGTTAGCACAGTTGAGAAATATTTCTTTCCAGTTTCCTAACCCAGCTTAAATAGGTGTAGAATGCAGAGCAGATATCAAGTTTTTTTCCCTTTGCTTGTGAAGTGTGAACTACTGAACTATGTTGTTTATATTCTGTTCTTCCTAAAAAGTTCTCTTCAAGTAACGGATGTGTCCTGTCCCGGCCCATAACTGGACAGCTTCTTATTCACCTCCAATTGCTTACTACTACTGGTTGCCTGGTTGATATGCGTAGAACTGGTGATTTACTTAGCAATGCATAACTTCCCAACACTAATGCCTGCAGTTGAGCTGCTGCCTGCTGATTTATTTAGTTTCAGGACAGGAGCGTGAGTTAATCATTTGCCGGCTAGACGCGCCGGATGACCGGATTACCTTGTCAGCATCAGCGAGTGAAAAGGTGAGCTACTGAACTTTTCTATCATGGTTTTGCAATTACAGAACAGAAGTGCGTTGCTTTCTCACTTCCTTTCCATTTTAAAACTAAAGCTCCCTTTTATTTTGAATAATAGATTGTCAAAGTTTGGGTATGATAAATCATGCGGGGCAAGACACAACCACCTATACCAATCATGTTTACTAAACAATGAGGAACACCTGAACTGTCCAGACAGAGTATGGCCTAGAGTGACTCTTTAAGAAGCTCACACCATATCTGTGTTGAGAAGTTGAAGCCCCTCGTCGCTAGCTTCTTAGAAAAGCTAAGCAATCCAATAGTGCTTTGATGCCGAATTAACGCGTATCAAAGGAAAGGTTGCAGATAAAGCATCCTTGCAAGCATAAAAATATTGCCCAACGTGCCAACGTGGAAACGCATCCAATACTGAGAAGACACTTGATTAACCAATGCGAGAACACAATGATTTGAGACAGTTCATTGACCTATACTTTTCTGGGAGTAAGGGCACTCCTAATGCATTGTATCTTAGGTTGTATCTTATTGCATTAAATAACTGTTTAGATACAACCTTCTCAATAACTTGTACATTAGTGTTGTATCTAAAGCATTCTCATTTATTATATTTATGATCTATACTACTATTTTTAACCTTGTAACATGTTTGTGGTATAGTTCTAATACATAGTAGTACATGTATGAACCACATAGGATCACTTAAGAATTAATTTACATCGATTACACCACTAAGAGCCGGTTCCAAATTAAGAGACAGTTTCCTTCTCTTTCCTCCATAACTACCCTGCCACATAAGCTTTTTGTCTAGGTAGTATGACTTAAGAGACAGTTGAGTTGGAGCATTGGAACTGTCCTAATACAATTTCAAAGCTAACGAGTTATTGCTGAGCGATGCGGCGTCTTAGTTTCTGACAGCAGATTGCGACGTGGTTACCGTCCACATCTGACGGCTATCTTAATGATCAGTTGGCTAGCGGTAGCCATCTTAATGCATAGCGAAAAGTCCATTGGTGCCTTAACTTTTATTAGAGTCTTGTGTTTTTTAAATAATTCTGAATTTTATTTTTTAAAAAAAAATTGATTTTTTTTTGCAATTTTAGTTCCTAGAATTTTAGTAACATTGTTCGAATATTTTTTTATTGTTTGCTACTGATACTTTAAATAAATGAGCTGTCTCTAGTTCAACATTGCTATTTTTTCTCTCTTTTTCAAAAATTCTTATTTTTCTGACTTTTTCCCTGATTTACGCTATAAATTTTGGATTTTTTTCATTCAAAATGATTTTTTTAAATAAATGTACCGATACTTTAAAAAATCTATTTTTTATTTTTTTCCTCATTTTTTATATTTCTTTTTATTGGCTGGGTTGCCATGTGTGCAAAACCACTCACCTTATCGGCAAACTGCTTTGAGTGGGGTGAGGAACCAAGTCTATCCGATTTTGAGAGTTAAATATTAAATTTGATTTACTTTATGTTTTATAGACTAAAACTAGACTCGACTAATGGTTGAGAGATCAAAAAATAGACTCTTTTCGCTTGAGAAGCAACGATCACAGCATCAAACTCCAGAAAATCAGAGTGAAAACTCCTTTTTGAGTTTTGACTAGGCTACAACTTAAATGAATCCAACTGCAGTATCGATTTAAAAATACTTAGCGACCTACTTAAGAAATACGAGAAATAAATTAAATGATAGCTGTCAAGAGGAAGGACTAACGTATCGGGATCAGATTTCTTGGGCCACATGACGCTGGCTCATTTGGATGTAGTATGATAAGTCAAAGAAAATTTCGGTCTAAAATGAAGTCAAAGAAAGCCAGGCATATATGTGAAGGGGTCATTGTCTATTTCGGCTCGAATGGATATCAACTTGATGGAAGGACTGCACAAAAGTTTTTTTATTACTGAATATTGCAAAATTTCAAGTGCTGACAGAGTGGCCTTTGAACCTATGTGCTTTATACATTCTACAGTTTATGTTTCTTTGCTAAAACCAGGGTTGAAATCGACGACTTGGCAGAAAAATAAAGAAGTTCAGACCTTGCTGGTTTGCGATTTTGCGTGACGTGCGATTAGATCCTGCAGGTCAAATGTCAAATGACATTCAGAGCAAACATAGTTTGTTTGCTTTTTATTTCTTTTTTCTTTTTTGAGAGGAGAGCCAACGGTGTTGGCATCACATACTTGGGTAGTTGGGTTCTTTGCTAAAATTTATCGCGCTGAGACCGATGATTTAGCTAAAAAGATAGGAAGGCTACATCTCGTTAGAAAAATCACTATTGTATGTGTAGTTATGACTTATGAGCACCACATGACAAAATTTGCTACACCTGCGCATAGTGGCAAAACTTCTTGTGTACTCGTCCTTTTCCTCTGTCTCTCTCTTTTATGTGTGGTGATGGTGGGAGTGCAACTGTGCAAGCTGAAAAGGAAAATCATCACTTCTCAGAAAAATTTCCCGAACAACTCAAGCTCACCACATGCTCAATGCTCATGCTGTCAGTCAACCTTAGATTTGTGAATCAACCGCATGCTAACCCATCTTAGCAATTTATTCCTTCTTTTAAGCTTTTGATTGATTCCAGTTTACCAGTTTTAGTTGTGATTCTTCAGTCAAAGCCAAATAAGAGAATCTCGCGCCTGAAGAGTCCCACTATAATAGGAATTCTAACAACTTAATTTTTTGTTTGCGGTATTTATCAAACTCTCGTCATGCTTAACGAGTGACATACTAAATGCAAATTGTGTTTGTGCTACTCTTGGAGACGTCATGAGCCTCTCTAATGCTAACTTCTGTTTACGTGGTTTTTGAACTAAGTTTCGAAATATTCCAAGATATATATGCCTTCTACGGCTGAATGGGTGGGTATCGAATCTGAAGATAACAGATCTCGCTCACTTTTTCACCACCTGGAACTCATTCTGACTCTATTTTAACTCATTCTGAGTTTCAGTGGGTAGTGGCCGAATATAAGAGCACATGTTCGTGCACTCTAGCACCTAGAACTCATTCTATCCCTGCTTCAAATCATTCGGTGCCAGTGAAACTAAAGAATTTTATTTTGCAGAACTCATGCAGATGTTCCAAGAGATAGTTAGTAAAAGAAAACTTCTTTTTTTCGCACGTAGGATAAATAGATCCTTATTTTCTATCAACGATGGTTGATTAGCCACTGGTGCTTGTGCGTATTCGAGTATCGTGTCTAGACACCAACCTGTCTGAAAGCAGTTGCTACGAATCACACTCTACATAGACTCGATCGGCAATGGCCGCAGAAACGGAGCTCCCTCACCAACGACGTCCTCCCCCGACTCCACGGAGCACGTATCCACGGTTCGTTACGGCATCCTGCTCCTACTCCCGGTGTTGAGCATGACGCGAGAAGCCCATCTCCGGGACGCATCGCCCAATCCCAAGAACCTCGACGGCCACGAGGCGGCGGTCCTCCCGGCGCCGGCCGATGACGGCGCTATAGGAGGAGCCGGCCATGCGAGGGTCGACGCCGGCAACAAGCTGTCCCTCGTCCCGCTCATCTTCCTCATCTTTTTCGAGGTCGCCGGCGGCCCCTATGGCGCCGAGCCGGCGGTCAAGTCCGCGGGGCCCCTCTTCGCGCTGCTCGGTTTCTTGATCTTCCCCTTCATCTGGGCCATCCCGGAGTCCCTCGTCACGGCCGAGCTCTCCACCGCGATGCCCGGGAACGGCGGGTTCGTCGTCTGGGCGGACCGCGCGTTCGGCCCCTTCTCGGGCTCCCTCATGGGCACCTGGAAGTACGTCTCGGGGGCCATCAACGGCGCCGCCTTCCCGGCGCTCTGCGCCGACTACCTCGCCCGCGTCGTCCCCGCCGTGGCCGGCGGCGGCGCCCGGGTCGCTACCATCGTCACCTTCAACGTCGCGCTCTCCTTCCTCAACTACACCGGCCTCAGCGTCGTGGGCTGGTCGGCCGTGGCGCTCGGGGTCGCCTCGCTCTCGCCGTTCCTGCTCATGTCCGGCATCGCGCTGCCCAAGATCCGGCCGCACAGTTGGGGGGTCACCGCCGGCGAGAAGGACTGGAAGCTCTTCTTCAACACCCTGTTCTGGAACCTCAACTACTGGGACAGCGTGAGCACGATGGCCGGCGAGGTGGAGCGGCCCGGCAAGACGTTCCCGACGGCGCTGCTGTCGTCCGTGACCATGACTTCGCTCGGGTATCTGCTGCCGCTCATGGCGGCCACCGGCGCCATCGACGCGCCGCCGGAGAACTGGGGGAACGGCTTCTTCGCCGACGCCGCAGGTGATTAGATCAACGCAAACACGCATTATGTTTTACTTTACAGCCTTTGATGCTCGACGTCACGTTCTTAATTAGTCGTTTGCTGCCGAGCACCCGCGACACGCTACAATTCTTGATGATTTTCTTTCTTTCTTTCGATCGACATTGGTGCGTGGACCCTATGGATGGGTTCGTCAGCGATAATTCTTAGTGTTCTTGTGCTTGCCATGACTCACGACAACGTGGGTGAGGAGACTACTTTGGGGGCAGAACAGAAAGAATCGGAGGATATTGTTGGGTGACTGATGTGCATTGAGATATCAAGTAAAATAACTCCCTTTCAAGCAATTACTTCAAGAAACTTTGCCGTTGGACTGAAGGCTCCATTAGAAGGCCGACCTCACATCGATGCAAAAAGATTCACCATAACATCACCAACAGCGCGCATGAGGGGCCAATGCCAAAAATGAGAAGAGAACCACCGCATTAGCCTCCCCGCTTGAAGATCACCGAAGAAGACAATAGTGGGTAGCCAAATCCGGCCATCGAAAGTAGGAAAAAGAACGTGGATTTTTACTTAGGCCTAGAGGACGTAGGACACCCAGCACAAAGGAAGCAGAGGTCGTAGCCCTCGTAGCCGCACGATCGAATGGACAAGAACGACAAAGGCGAAGGAAAGCGGCTCTCTCAAATAAAGATTTGGGCCGGAGAGCCAGATTATTTAGGCGCACCTGAAATCGGATGAGCACGGGTGCAGTTCTCCACCAGGTCGTCCTCACATCGAGCCGGAGCACTAGCGCGAAGTTCAAGAGGCGGCGGTGGCGGCGGCAGAGGAGTGACGACGGTGACCGGCCGAACAATGCTAAAACTGCAACTAAGGCAACCGCTTTCACATAAGAGAGGGGCCGGCCTCCCCTCCCTCTCCGGCCGGTGACGAGAAGGAGATGGAAAAAGAGGAGTCGCAGGAGCCGGGAGGAGCGACAGTGGAAAGATGGAAATATGTTAACCCTGCTTAGGGCCTGTTTGGATTGTCGGTTTTTGGCCCAATCCGCGTGTAAAATACAGCCCACACAAAAAATTCGGCCTAGCTAGGAATTCTCCATTTGGATATCCGGTTTTGGGCCGGCCCAATCCGTCGTTTTGTTTATTCCACCGGTAAAATAAAACACACCTCCACCCCTCTTTTTTTTAATCCGACGACGCCCCTCCCCCCTCCGCCTCTCCCCCATCCGGCGCTGCCTCTCCCCGCTCCGGCCGACCTCTGCCCGCTCCGGCGCCGCCCCACCAGCCTCTCCCCGCTCCGGCGCCACCCCTCCCCGCTCCGCCTCTCCCCCATCCGCCGCGCCTCCAAGCTCCACGCGGCCGTGGTCCGCGCGGGCCTTGACCGCGATTGCCTCCTCGCACCTCCCGCTCGCTCCTCAGCGAGAGCCAGATCCAGACGCACTAAAAACTTAGCAAATCCGAACTCGAACCAAACCAAGCCCCTCCATGGATCCCCTCGCCGTGCTCCGGGACTACGCCGCTCGCGGCGACCTGGACAAGATCATCTTCTCCGGCAACGACATTCTCTTCGGTTCCGACTACTCCTTCCCCGCCAACATCCTCACCACCTTCGCCTCCAAGCAGTCCGGCCGCCCCTACTCCCTCTCCGTCGCCGTCTTCCTTGCCCAGCACAACGACCTCAAGCACACCGACAAAGTGGCCGATGCGGGCCTTGGCCATGACGGGGATGGTGACGGCGTGCTTGATGTCACCGATGAGGCCCGGGTCGGACATGCGGGCAACGCCGCCCTGGGCGCGGATGTCGGCGGGGACGCGCTCGAGCGCCATGACGGCGCAGGCGCAGGCCCCGGCCTCCTCGGCGAGGCACGCCTGGTCGGGGGTGACGACGCCCATGATGACATCGCCGCGCAACATCTGGGCGAGGCCAACCTTGACGGAGAAGGTGGCGGCCGGCTTGGAGGAGGGTTTGACCACCACCTTGTTGCCGTAGAGGGCCACGACGCCGTCGGAAGCCATCTTCGGTCCGCCGCCGCAACACTGAGAGGCTAGATGGATGGGGGTGGAAAGAAAGTTTTTTTTCTGAGATGTCAAAGGCTGTTTTAGATAATACCCAAACAGGGAATAAAATTACAATTGTATTCAAATATTTTTATTGTGACAAGTAAATTACCTTTGTAAACTGTTTACAAGTGACAATTTTTACAAGGTTGCCAAACGGGGCCTTAGTCTTGTATCTGGAGGTGGATTGGTTTGCAGTATCCAGCCTCCAGTTTTCTCTCTAGGGAAAGAAAAGAACACCGGCCAATAGCACTAGAGTACTACCCTCCGTCCAACAACATAAGACGTGCACGCATCTCAAGATTTACAATTAACCTATAATATTTTGGTTATGTGACACAAAATGATATAATCGGAAAGTATTTTTAAAAATGAATCCAATAATACCACTTTTATGTTACGTAACCAAAATAATATATGTCTAATTGTAAATATTAAGATACGTGCGGGTCTTACATTGTTAGACAGAGAGATTATAACGACTTTTGTAGCTTCTTGAAGTGATGAAATTGCATGCACAGAAGTAATTAGACTGTTAGCGGTACGGTGCAAATGATCTGTTATGCTTCTCAGCAGTATTGTGAAATGTTTGGCATGGGTATGGTCTATATCCATATAAATATAAAATGCATGAGTTAGAATATAATATATTTAATCTAAATCGTTTTAAATCTTTAATATGATTTTATAACTCTCCATTCAATTGCTGTGGATAAAAATTAGATTCTCTCCCAATTAGTCTTATACTTATTATCTCCTAATTATACTTATTATCTTTCAAGTTTTAATTAATTTTAATTTGCATACCTGAGAATTATTGTTTCTCGTACTTAAAAAGTTGTTTTCAACATGCTACTTTGTTATTTAGAAAATATTAATGCTTATATTTTTAACATACGCATAATATTATTATTTTCATTTGAGTAGTTTTTCATACATACAATTACATATTACGGAAAATGTAGATGGCGCGTGTGTGGTGGCCAGTTCATCCAAATTTTCAAAAAAAAAGATTTATTTCCTCTATTGATTAAAAAAGACAAATTGGCTGTGCAGCGGAACGCAATAGTCCTAAACAGTGGAGTAATTGACACGGTTACACGACATATTTGTTTATTTTCGTATCTCCCAAGACCACGGACTTACCTACAAACAGACATATTTTGAGAATTGTCTTGCGCGAACACTTCAGTGGAATTTGCAAAAGAAAATTTACAGAACTGGTTATTGTCAACTTATAATCCCTGCTAGAAGGATCGTCTTTTTTATTTAAAAAAAAACACTGCTAGAATGCATGTACTTCATATTTCATATTCATTCGGCCAAGACTTTCTTTTAAAGGAAAGCTAACTGTTAAGCAACTTCTGAGTTCTGATTTCTGAATCTGATTGCAAATGTTCAGTACTGTTTGGCCTATGACAAGTATGGATGTAACAGTACCAAAGAAGCAAACTGATATCTTACATAGTTACATCTACCATAAGTCTTTTTTTCTTTTCTTTTCTTTTCTTTCAGTAGCAATGCCATTTGCTCACCAGCGATCTCTGACAATGTGACCCAGGCATGATTGCCGGCGATTGGCTCAAGTACTGGATCGAGGTCGGCGCGGTGCTGTCCTCCATCGGGCTCTACTCGGCGACGCTGAGCAGCGCGGCGTTCCAGCTGCTGGGCATGGCGGACCTGGGCCTCCTCCCGCGCGTGTTCGCTCTGCGCGCCCCCGTCTTCAACACCCCCTGGCTCAGCATCGTGGTCACCAGCCTCATCACCCTGGGCATGTCCTTCTTCAGCTTCAACAACATCGTGGCCGCCGCCAACTTCCTCTACAGCCTCGGCATGCTCCTCGAGTTCGCCACCTTCGTCTGGCTCCGCATCAACCGGCCCGAGATGCCGCGCCCCTACCGCGTGCCGCTGCGCCTCCCGGGCGCCGTCGCCCTGTGCCTCGTCCCCTCGGGGTTCCTCGTCTTCGTCATGGCCATCGCCGGGTGGAAGGTGTACGCGATCAGCGCCATCTTCACCGCCGCCGGAGTCGGGGTGTACTACCTCATGAAGTTCTGCAAGGCGAGAGGGTTCCTCAAGTTCGGCACCGTCGACGGCGAGGGGTTGATGTATGAGCGCCATCAGCAGAGTAGGAACGGCGACGTCTGAGGATTGAGATCCTCGTGGTATCAAGATTTAACACATTTAATTTGGTGTGCGCAGTTCTGACATATTACAGGTTGTATGTTGTGTTTCTCTCTCTCTCTCTCTCTCTCTCTCTTGGAAAGCATAGGAAATAGTGTTTCTCATAACTGATGGAATTAACGCCAGTGATTTTTTTTTCTTTTTTCCGAGTGCGTTGGTAGATACGAACTCCCTCGCTCCCGCCGCGAGGCCATAGGTTTATTCGCATCAAGTGGAATTTTACAGTAGCCATGTGTCCACAATACAAATAAGCCTAAATACTATATAGAATTTACGGGTAAACCCGGAAAAATTAAGGGAATAGACTTGGATCTCTTATTCTCTACGTTACACAAGCTGGTCAGTCTCGGATCCTGACCTCGCCACTAATTGTCAACTAAAAGTATACCACAGGTTAATCAGAAAAAGGATCGACAGGGTAGAGAGAAAAATAGACATGCTAAATTTTCTTTTTAAAGCAAAACATCCAACTATTAATTTGATGGACCCTCTTTTTATTAATGTATCACGACCGATAGATCTTCTTAACTGGATATAAACAAATCATAACCAATAGATCATCAAAATTGTGCATAACCAAATCAGAACTATTAGACCTTCATAACTCTACCTGAAAATCTAATGGGTGGTGTACCACAACCGATAGATCTTCATAACTGGAACTAAACAAATCACAGTCGATATATCATCATAACTGTACGTAACCAAATCACAACCATTAGATCTCGATAACTCTACCTCAAAATGGTAGTTCAGTAATTGCACCTCAACATATCACAACTGATTTATCATCATAATTGTACTTCAACATATCACAGTCGTTAGATATTTATAATCATATCTAAACATATCAAAACTGATAAGCTTTTTTAACTGCACCTAAACATCATCCAACTATTGATTTAATGGACTTTTATCATCAATTTTCCACAGCCAACAGATATTCATAATTTTATACCTCGAGAAAGTTACCCAAGCTTTAAGTCTACATACTGATCTAATATGACTGGCGATTTGAACCTTAACTCCGCATATTGATTTAATATCACATAAGACAATCAGCTAATCATGATTCAAACTTTAATTTCAAGTGCAAGCTATCTATTGACTCTATACAAAGTTACGAGCAATTCTCCTCGATATACTTCCATACTTCTACATATATGTAGCTCGAATAATTTCACATACTGATCTAAGATTACATACAAACGGTCAACTCGCTAGCTATGCGAACTTTGATTCCATGTACTAATATCACGTATAAACAACATGTTATACATACAAATTACCGACCAGCTAGGACGCAATTCAAACTTTATTTTATCATGTACAATTGGCACAACTGATTGTATTTTAGCGTTCTTGTAAATAATATATAAAGTCAAATAATTAAAAATGTTTACCGTGCACCCGCTAGTTTTCATAATAAAATAAGAGATGCAATTTACGTAGTGCATAGAACGGCGAAATTTGGGAAATGAGGCTGAATTGAATGACAGTTGAGATGTAGACTAAGCTAGACTAAGTGTTGAACTAGTTATCCTTTCGTTTCTTGTTTTGATGACTGCTTGCTAAAATTCTCTTCAATTAGAAGGAAAAGTTCATTTCATCTCCATCCAAAATTCATTTCCTCTCCAGTCAAGTTAAAGACTTCTTTGCCTGATCCCCATCTTTTACACAGAATTCTTGGCTTTATTATATCTTACACTACATAAATCATCGACAGAAAGAAGACGGCTTACTCCATCTTAACTGTGCCAAAGATGACGCAGGAAATCCGTACAGGCGACGCCTCACTTCAACAGAGCAGGCCTCCCGCCAAAGCCCAAAGCCTCGTCGCCGGCGACCCGATCCACCTCCGCAAGCCGGCCCCAGCCACCGCAGACGGCGGCCATGCAAGAGGGCGCAACAAGCTGACACTGTTCCCTCTCATCTTCTTCATCTTCTTCTGTGAGATTTGCCCAAGGATCAACACACACGAACAGTAGACACACAGCTCTCACGTGTACACATAAGGAAGACGAACACACAAAGCTTTTGCGGCACGCACACAACTAGTGCCTTTTCTATTGCTTTTGTTCAACTCAACAAACTAATCAACTGATTACAACTCTTTAAGTAGCCGGTACAGACGGGCAACTAGCAACCACATTACAGGCCACGCATATCGGCCACTCTCCACGCATCCTGAAGATGTGCTCTCCTAGCACAACGGGTGATTACCAGGTCCTCAACTAAGCCCTACTAATAACCAGCTCCATACATGCATGCATGTACCTGCTCCACTCCTCAATGCATGCAACTAACACATGACTAATTCTAGTTATACATGCATACGTGCACTAACTAATGGCTGCCGATCCGCCCATTACGCACTCCCGTTTGTGCTTGTGCCGATCTGCCCGCATCGCCACGGCACCATGCACACAACTAACTAGAACAATGCCAATGCTTTGACTCGATAGGTGACAGTGCCATGCAAACACAAATAAACATGAACTAAAACCAACCTACACAACAAGGTTAACTCCAACAATCACCCTCTTAACCTTGTTGTCATTTATTTTACCTCCGCGCTGAACTTCAAAGTGGCGCCGGTTCGTCGTCCGCATCCACAACCGCGAACTGTACCTCCTCCTTCTTCGGCTTGCGGCACTCCTTAGCGAAGTGCCCGTAGTCTTGACCAGTTGTAGCAGCGCACCTTCGTTATGTCAAAGGTGCTCTTCTTCCTGCCAGAGCCGCCTTCCTTGTTCTTAGCCCTGGACTCCCATTGCGCACGGGTGAGCAGCAGGTGTTCTTCGTCACAGTCGTCGTGCTTGCGTATCCGTTCCTCGTACGCCTTGAGACGGCCAATCGCCTCCTCAAATGGCAAGGCGTCCATATTGGAGAACTGCTCGATCGCGGCGACCATCTGCAAATACTTGTCAGGCACTGAGTCAAGTAGCTTCTTCACGAGCGTCGCATCCTCCATGGTTGCACCGAGACCACTGAACTTGTTCGCCAGACCACTGATCTTGCCGGCGAACTCGTCAATGGTTTCGGTTTCCTTCATGCGCAGGGCCTCGAATTCACTCTTCAAGGTCTGCAACCGCGCCTTCTTGACCCGATCGGCACCAAGGACCTCGTCTTTAAACTTTCCCACGCCTCCTTGGCTGTCTTCTTCTTGGCAATCTGCAGCAGCGCATCCTCGGGAACGGCCTGAAAAAGACACGCCAACGCCATCTTGTCCTTCTTCCTTTCTACGGCCACCCCCGCCGCGGGCTCGACGGCATCCCAAATATCTTGCGCCTGCATGTTGGCCTCCATCTTGATTGCCCAAGTGCTGTAGTTGCTTGCCGTCAGCATCGGGTAGCACAAGGACACGCCACCCTCCTTCGTCGCTTGCGCCGTGGTGATCGCCATCTCCTTGAGCTGCAGGTACTTGGGCATACGCTGGAACTCAAGCTCCGATACCAAATATGAGATTTGCCCAAGGATCAACACACACGAACAGTGGACATACAGCTCTCACGTGTACACACAAGGAAGACGAACACACAAAGCTTTTGTGGCACGCACACAACTAGTGCCTTTTCTATTGCTTTTGTTCAACTCAACAAACTAATCAACTGATTACAACTCTTTAAGTAGCCGGTACAGACGGGCAACTGGCAACCACGTTACAGACCACGCATATCGGCCACTCTCCACGCATCCTGAAGATGTGCTGTCCTAGCACAACGGGTGATTACCAGGTCCTCAACTAAGCCCTACTAATAACCAGCTCGATACATGCATGTACGTGCTCCACTCCTCAATGCATGCAACTAACACATGACTAATTCTAGTTACACATGCATACGTGCACTAACTAATGGCTGCCGATCCGCCCATTACGCACTCCCGTTTGTGCTTGTGCCGATCTGCCTGCATCGCCACGGCACCACGCACACAACTAACTAAAACAATGCCAATGCTTTGACTCGATACGGTGACAGTGCCATGCAAACACAAATAAACATGAACTAATACCAACCTACACAACAAGGTTAACTCCAACATCTTCGAGGTCGCCGGTGGGCCATACGGCGCCGAGCCGACGGTGCAAGCCGCCGGACCACTCTTCGCGCTCCTCGGGTACTTGGTGTTCCCGTTCGTCTGGGTCGTCCCGGAGTCCCTCGACGGTGATGTCGGGGAACGGCGCCTACGTCGGCCCGTTCGCCGGGTCCCTCATGGGCACGTGGAAGTACGTCTGCAGCGCTCATCAGCGTGGCCGCCTTCCCGGCGCTCTGCACCGACTACCTCAAACGGGTGGTACCCGCCGTGTCCGGTGGCGGTGCCCGGGTCGCGACCGTCATAACGTTCAACGTCGCGCTTACGTTCCTCATCTACACCGGGCTGAGCGTCGTCGGGTGGATGGCCGTGGCGGTGGGGCTCGCGTCGCTGTCGCCGTTCTTCCTGCTGGCCAGGATCGCCGTGCCGAAGATCAGGTCGCACCGGTGGGTGGTGACCTCCGGCGAAAAGGACTGGAAGCTGTTCCTCAACACGCTGTTCTGGAAACTCAACTACTGGGACAGCGTGAGATGACCGCGAGGCGGACCTGCCCGGGAGGACGTTCCCCACGGCGCTGGTGTCCGCCGTGTGCATGGCATCGCTCGGAACCCTGCTGCCGCTCATGGCTGCCACCGGGGCGATCGACGTGCCGCCGGAGGCCTGGGGGTACGGCTTCTTCGCCGACGCTGTCGGTGAATATACTAGGACGTTCTTTTCTTAGTTTGTTGCTCTTGCACGGTCACGTTTCACGCAAACGTTGCTACTGACCTCTCGACGTGCCTCTGCGTATGGTCGGAGTCGGAGCGATGATTTTTACGCTGTAGCTAGCATTTGTGTATACATGCACATCGCATAGTGAACGTACACATTAATTTGCTCGATTTGAATGCTGAATATTTGGGCCCGTGGTGGCGGGCGCACGGCCAGTGAGACATGATTCAGCCCAGATGTGTTCTGTTCTCCGAGCAGTCCGGCCGGGTCAGAGAAGGGTTCGTCGTGGAATCCAACGCTGAGCCGGTCCGCAACGGCGACGGCCCACGCAGAGAAACGCAGGAGCACGCCGGCGATCGCTGCACGCCTACACAAGGACGGTTGTACGTTTTGGCGTTATTCAGGGCGTGTTCGGGACTCGCCCAGCTCCGCGAGATCCCCGAATCCGGCTCCGCGCGGCCGAGATCCGCGCCGGGAAAAAAATCCGGGAGCGTCCCGAGCGTTCGGCAGCCCACTCCGCTCCCCTCGCTGCGAATCGCGGATCCGGTGAAGTGTTCGGGGCGGCGCTCCGGCTCCGCGGGCGGCCGCGCACCTGGGACGAGGAGCTCCGGCGGGGCGTGGGTCGGGGCGTCCTCCGGCACGCGAGGCGGCGCGGAGCTCGGGGCGAGGCGGCGCCTCGCCGGATCCGCCGCGGAGGAACGCGGAGCTCGGGCAGGATGGGCGGCGGCGGCGGCGCCTCGCCGGATCCAACACGCGGAGCTCGGGGCCCCCGCCGGATCCGCCGCGGAGGAGCGCGGAGCTCGGGCGGGATGGGCGGCGGCGGCGGCGCCTCGCCGGATCGAACCGGTACGCAACACACTTACCGGTGGCAACGCGGGTAAATACGCCCAACTCCGCCTTTCGCCGATCCGCGGAGAGCCAAAATGGTCGCTCCGCGTTTTTGTGCTGCAGGCCGCTCCGCTCCGGTGATTTCGCTCCACGGATTTTTTCCGATCAGGATAGCTCCGGCCGCGCCGCGTGCGGAGCCAGGAGCCGGAGGGTTCCCGAACGGGCCCTCAATATCATCAATCATCGCTACGTGTGAGATCGAAGGGCCATGTGGATCATCTGATCCGATCACGATGACATGACAATGGGCATCTATATGCGTCCAACAACCGTCGCTCTGTCACGTACACTGTCTGACAAATCTGACACTGTATGGCCGCACGGTGGTCACCGGATGCATATGCCTTTCCGTGGCCACGTCGCGAGCCAAGCTATAGGCTATGCTCCATCGACCAATGTCTCTTTTTACCCGGTTACCCATCTCCCCCGCTAACAACTTCTAGTAAAGCTTGGCCGTATTGCATAGATCGATATACCTCTTATTTTCTAAGCGAAGATTTTATTGATTCTTTGGCTTATGCATCAAATCAATGCATACAATTAACATTGTTAAGCTAATAGAGTGTCTAATAAGGATAAATAAGAGTTTTTTTTACTGTATCCTGGTACTCCTTAAGATCTAATTGGAGTACCAATCAAATCTAACCGTCAATCTACAAGGGCAGAAAAAACTTTTCATCTTTGCTACTGTACGGCTTTCTCCTCCCGAATTCCCGTTCGACTGTCCGGCGCCCACCCCGCTGGGCCTCCTCGCGCCGGGCAGCTGACCATCGCGACGGTGTCAGGGAGGGAGAGCCAGTGCGTGAAGAGGCAGTCGACGACGCAGCGGAGGCGCTGGCGGAGGCGCGCGCGGGCGGAGGCATGCGGGCGGCCGGAGGTGTTGGCGGAAGGACACGCAGCCTGGTCAGCGGAGGCCCACGCGGGCCCAGGCGCTATCGGGAGGAGCCGCAGGGGCAGCCGGAAGCGCGGGGGCCGGAGGCCACGCGGGCCGCACGAGGCGCGGGGGCCGGAGGCCGCGCTGGCCGGAGGTGCGTGGGCGGCAGGAAGCGAGGGGGGCCGGAGGTGCGCGGGCGGTCGGAGGTGAACGGGCGGCCAGAGGTGCACGGGCGGCTGGAGGTGCGCGGGCGGCCGGATGCGAGGGGGCCGGAGGCGCGCAGGCGGCCTGAGGCGCGTGGGCGGCAGGATGCGAGGGGGCCGGAGGTGCGCGGGCGGCCGGAGGTGAACGGGCGGCCAGAGGTGCACGGGCGGCTGGAGGTGCGCGGGCGGCCGGATGCGAGGGGGCCGGAGGCGCGCGGGCGGCCTGAGGCGCGTGGGCGGCAGGACGCGAGGGGGCCGGAGGCGGGCGGGCGGCTGGAGGCGCTTGGGCGGCCGGAGGCGCTGTGGAAGGAGCCACGGGCCATTGGAGACGAGGACGAGCAACAATGGAGAATTGGGGAACATATGACTAAATTTCTTTTAGAAAATTTATTTCTGTAATTCCAGTTTTAACCTTCATATTAAGGTACTCCTCAATTTTCTTGAAGCATTTAAAGAGAGTACTCCTTAAATCTAATATCGGAGTACCAAACAAAATTAGCCATTAGATCAGAATAAATGAACGGCTCATATTTATTTAGGGGTACCGAAAAAGAGCTCTAAATAAATGATCATACCAACACACGGTACCACCGTGTGAACGAAGGATAAAATTGAAACATCAAACATTTATCGAATCACTAACATCTAAATTCCTCTAAGGACAATAGCTAAACACAAAGAGCTCCCTAGCTACAGCTTTTAGCCACCTTACTACCCTGCACTATGTTGTCCCTGTCCTCTGGCTTCTGCAATGACATCTAATATCTTTAATAAACTGAGAGATAAAAATAATTTTTTTCTAAAAATCATGTATAACTTTAGATCTAAAAATATGTAACTGGACAATTATAAGTTTGATGACGTGTAATTAAGTTGATGGAGAACTAATAATTTCAGAGACCGACCGAGAAACGACGGACCCGTATCAATTATTACCGCATGGATGAAAACTAACTAATAATTTGTGACGAGAACCGAGCCAAAGGTGCTGAAGGGAGGATACTACATCTTTGCTTTGTTTTTTCTATGATTTAGCTTATCTCTCATGAGTTTGGCATAAAATAATCTTTTATACCTATAAATTTTGCCCGTTGCATGACACGGCGAATAGTTCGATAAATAGAAGTATAGATAACGCAGCAAATATATTAGTTCTACCAGTTATTAAATGCCATATGCTTATCATAATGAAGTGCCAAGTATATTAGTTCCATTAGTCCTCAGCAACAACAACCTGACGGCGTGGCCGAAGGCAACACAGAGCTGACGGGAGGCGGTGCAAGAGGCGTGGCCAAAGGGAGAGCCACGGCGAAGGCGTAACATAGGTGTGGACAGAGATTGAGCCGTTTGTAACCGTATCCCCAGACCCAACGTAGCAGACCAACATCCCAACAAATAAAGCACACTAGTAGAGAAAATAAGTGAAACGCCATATACACTATCTACCACACAGTCCGTTGGTGTCTATGAAAAAAAACTCCATGGTACGTAGACACGTCAATGTCTAGCTCTATTTGATCGGACTAAGTACGGGTTCTAGCGTAGTTTTTCTTTTTGAAATATTAAACCAGATTCTAATGATTTAGAAGTGAACACGTTTGCTAAAAAGAACTGTTCTTTCATTCATATTTTGATATGCATCATGATTCTCGTGCCACCGCTTTCATTTTCATGTCTTGTCATATTTTTCTTGTCTCCAGTCAAATTCTACTATTTATTGTCACACTTTAAGTTAGACAAGTTTAACTAAGTTAAATAGGTGTTTAATTCTAGTCACATCTTTAACAAGATTCCTTTCCTGATAGTTTGCTCTCATATGTCCTAAATTGAAAGTTTGACTAAGTTAAATGGGTGTTTAATTCTAGTAACTTCTTTAACAAGATTCCTTTCCTGATAGTTTACTCTCATGTGTCATAAATTGAAAACATAAGTTTATGCAACTTTGACAAAAATTATATGGCACACGATAGTATGGCTAGCTCTCAACTGAACAGATCATCTATGTTTATATGACCCATGCGTCATAAAGTTAGCTTTTCGCAAAAAAATTGCTATAAATATGATGCTGATTCTTTTAGCCATATTTATGATAAATTACACTTTATTTATATTTAGTGTAAACTTGACCTTAAACCAAATAGACCTACGTACGGTTGCCGACAGATCCCAGTGGACCCAATCTGTCCGGAAGTTCGACTGCAAAAGATGAGATGATTGATCATACACAGTCGCTAATCAATTTGTGCCAGGAGATGTCAGATACATACGTTTAGACCGCTTGTCGCTCTGCTCTCACATGCATTTCCGCCTAGGAGCCTTGACAACATTTACAGTCTGTCTGGGCGGAAACAGGTTTACATTTGCTTGCAGACGTTAGTTTTGAGCTAGAGGCTCAGTTGATGCATGGTACAATCACGTGAGATCCAAAGGACCAGATCAGCTTTTTAAGGGCTGACTGCTTTTCAAGGACTAAGGATAGGGAAATAAGCCTTTGCTCTGGCGAATTATATTACCTCTAGATCTGGTGTTGGTTCATGCTTTAATATTTATATAATTTTATCATATTTACTGTGGCATATCTTTATTTTACACATTAATAAACCTAATTCTACAATGCCATCGTGCCTAGAACATGGTTGATATAGTCTTGATTTGACTATCACTAAATTAATAATTTATTTTTAATAACTAGCATGTATAGAAATGGATTAATACAAGCTAAATATAAATTAGTTCATCACGAAGAGTAATGTTGCATAATGTAGAGACATAAAACATATGAATCTGAGAACATGAACTATGGTGGATGAAGGAGGGTACAATACCCACCTAGGGTAGCCAATCCATACTCCTAATGTTAATGTTCGTTTTTCTGCCTTTTATAGCTTCATATATTTATGTAAACTGAGTTTGGTTTTACACTAAAGCTAAGCTTCTGAAAGCAATAGTCAAAACTCCAAAAAATAGAAGTGTCTAAGGCTCAATCGACTAAGATTTTGTTAGATCAATTGACACTATGAGCCATATAATCTTGATATGTTTGTATATTTGAGAAATCATGTGTAATTTTAGGTTTAAATATGTGTAATTTGACTAGCTGCACATTTTGAAATTGCGAATAACTTTTTTATGCAACTTTAGTGTGACTTTGTCGAATGATTTTTGGAAGGGAATAACAATCCAAATAGAGAAAAGCAATAATCAAATGAGAAATCTATCTACAGACCAGTTGCGCGCTGATCTTACGCGGCGACCGGCCCGCGACTGTCCGATGCGTGTCGGAACAGGATGAGGGGAGGAGGAAGAAAGGGAGGAGGAAGAAGGAGAGGAGAAATAGCAGGGATGGGGAAGCTGACCGGCGACAGACGATGATAACTACCTTGATAGTGACAGCATGATGATGGCAGGCATCCCGGAAGCTAACTAGCAGGTCGGATGAGTAATATTAGCCCCCTCGGGCTTAGAGGGATGGCCTGATCGTAGCGCTGACGCCTCGACTTGCCACCGACGGCCATCGAGGACAAAGTTCAGTTAGATCTAGTAGCGCCATCGATACGTGCATGGAAAAAAATTTCGACGAAATTTCAACGAAATTTCTGAAATTTCGCAAATTTCGGTGGATCCCGAAATTTGCCCAATTCGGTCAAAAATTTCGGTTTGACTAAAATTTGAACAAATTTGGTCAAATTTAATCAAATTTGACCAAATTTTGATTAAAATTTAAACTGATTTTCGGTAGTGCTTTCCGAAATGATTTTTGAAATTTCCGAAATTTTGGTAATTTCGGTGGGTTCCGAAATTTTGGCCAGAACGAAATTTTTTTCCCTGATACGTGAATGGAAGGAGGAAAGCGATATAGTGATGGGGAGGCGGCAATGAAGAAGACAGCGACGTGATGACGAACAAGATGAGAGGTGTCCATAGTCACAATCAGACATCTCGCAAACGAAGAACCATTGACATCATTCAAGAAAAGAGCAGGTGGAGTAATAATTTCGAAATTAACCGTAACCTGTCCGGCAGTGCACGGTCGATTAGTAGAGTATATGTACACGTGCATCCTCTTTCTCATCGGATGCATCACGCTAGCACCACTGAACTCCATCAGTAGCTTACCATGGACAAAGAAACCCAACTGACGAAGCAGCGACAAGAGCAGCAACTAGACCAAAACATAGCCACAGGGCAACAGAGCACACCGGTACTGGACAATCAAGAAAACGAACACCAGACCACGCACGGCGGCGCGGGCGGCGAGCGGCGCAAGAAGATCACGCTGCTCCCGCTCGTCTTCCTAATCTACTTCGAGGTGGCCGGCGGGGCGTACGGCTCCGAGCAGGCGGTCCGCGCCGCGGGGCCGCTCCTCGCGGTGCTCGGCTTCCTCGTCTGCCCGCTCCTGTGGGGCGTGCCGGAGGCGCTAGTCACTGCCGAGCTCGCCGCCGCGCTCCCGGGCAACGGTGGGTTCGTCCTGTGGGCTGACCGCGCGTTCGGGCCGCTCGCCAGCTGCCTCCTAGGCACGTGGAAGTACCTCAGCTGCGTGATCAACATCGCGGCTTTCCCGCCGCTCATTGCGGAGTACGTCGGCCGCGTCGCCCCGGCCGTCACGGGCCCGGGCTGGCCGCGCACTGCGGCCGTTGTCGGCATGACGGTGCTCATGTCCGTCCTGAACTACACTGGCCTGAGCACCGCCGGGTTGGGCGTGGTGGTGCTGGGGTTCGTGTCGCTGGCGCCGTTCGTGGTGATGACGGCGATGGCTGTGCCGAGGGTGAGGCCGATGCGGTGGAGAGCACAGGTGAAGGGTGCCAGGGACTGGAGGCTGTTCTTCAACACTCTGTTCTGGAACCTCAACTACTGGGACAGCGCGAGCACGATGGTCGGCGAGGTGGAACGGCCAGAGCGGACGTTCCCGCGGGCGTTGGCTGTGGCGGTGGTGCTGATCGCCGTTAGCTACACGGTGCCGCTCATGGCGGCGACCGCCGCCACAGACGCGCCGCCGGAGGCCTGGGTGAACGGCTACTTCGCTGATGCTACAGGCATGGTCGGAGGCCAATGGCTCAAGTACTGCACGGAGATCGGCGCCGTGCTCTCCACCATCGGCATGTACGAGGCCCAGCTGAGCAGCGGCGCGTACCAGCTTCTCGGCATGGCGGACCTCGGCCTCCTCCCGACCGTCTTCTCCCACCGCGCCGGCTACTTCCACACCCCGTGGGTCGGCATCCTGGTGTCCACCGCCGTTACGCTCGCCGTCTCCTTCCTCGGTTTCGACAGCATCGTCGAGACCGCCAATCTGCTCTACAGCCTCGGCACGCTGCTGGAGTTCGCCGCGTTCCTCTGGCTCCGCGCCAGGCATCCCGAGCTGAAGCGGCCATACCGCGTGCCGCTCCCGCTGTGGGCGCTCGCCGCCATGTGCGCGGTGCCGTCGGTGCTCCTTGCGTACATGAGCGTGTTATCCGGGTGGAGGGTCTTCCTGACCGGCGCGACGCTGACGGGGCTCGGCGTCGGGTCGCACGGCGTGATGGCGTTCTGCAGGCCAAGAAGTGGCTGAGGTTCAAGACCGCCGTTGCTGACGGAGGAGACGTTGGAGATCCTGTCTGAAGCCTTTTTTCTAAGAAACTGGCAGGAGCAGTGCCTTGTCTGAACTCTAAGTATTGTCAACTTCAGTTGATAGTTTGGCACGTATGTATCCAGAGCCCACTACAGAGCACCGAGTGATCTGTAGCGCCGATTGATTAACCTCTCAAAACTTTAAGCTTCTCTAACTCCACGACGATTCTCCCGGTCAAAAAACCCCGTTCCCGCCCTCCACATTCCTTCCCATCCAGAAATTCTCGCCTCTCTCTCCGCTCTGTTCCTTCTCCTCTGAGCAACTCCTTGCCACTGTAGCCTCCACCCCGCCGGCAAGGCCTCCACGTCATCCCGTTTGGGCGCCACCCCCTCTCATACCTGTGCGTGCCACCGATGATGTTCCTCGTCAACACGACCTCTCCTTCCCTTTTCTCCCGAAGCTTCGGCACCGTCGTGGTCCACGCCACCGCCGTAGCCTTTCGTGGTAGGAGGTAGGCCCTCCGAATCCTATTGGGCTTTTCTTCTTTGATTTTTTTTGTGGGTTTTTATTAAAAAGTTTGTGTTGTGATCATGTGAGAGTCGTAAGTCAACTAATTGATAGTTTGGTTAGTTGAAAGTTGGTAGTGTTGAGGTTGAAGCTCGAATCATTTTAGTGGAAAGTCTATAATCTTGTAGGTTGAAATCTTTGATGAAACATAGTAGAATGCAGGGACGGAGCCATGCTTTAAACATAGGAGGAGTTAATAGACTACAACTAGGGACTACACAAGCATAACTGAAGACAAATTAAATGTAAGGTTACCTGTAGCATCAATTCAACATGCCTAATATGCAGTACATAATTAGCGTCCTCCAATTCTAATTTTATAGTCATATATATACAGACCTTCTAAATCAACAAATTGATGCAGTCATGCAAATCAATATTACACACGAGACTATGAGAAATAAGCGAAGGAGACTTAGGAGACTAACCGCACAAATTCATTACGCATCGTCGGCTGCGGCGCTGATCGCTTGCAAACCGAACTTGGAGAATTGAGTTGCACCCTTGCCGAGTTGCCCTAGGTGCTATGACATGCGACTGTGCAAGCAGAACAAAATGATCGGGAGAAGGCCCCTTCCAGGACTTGAGACGAGACACGAACGGATGAAGCGAGCAAAATTAATTGTTGTTTGTCTTCACTAGTATGCTGGACCGGCTGGTATTTGGGCTGTTGACCTGCTGTTGTTGAGCTTCAGCCATGTTCGGGAGGGCCGGTTGCTCTTAGATCTACTTAATAGAGGCATAAGTCTAGTACGTTGTCCTAAAAAAATACTAGTTTTTAGTGGAAAGCCTTAAGACCATTGGTTGAAAGTTGGTACTTCTCCACTGGCAGCCAGGCAGTCTCTAAGGACGGAAGTGGAGGGACGGCCGGCAGCCATGGAGGAGCAAAAGGGAAGGGAAAATATGACTCTCAGAAAGGTGAGAGGGCTTGCGAAGGATCATTCAAGAGGGGGACAACAAAATACTATTTATGGAAGAAAAATATAGAGAAATCCGGATATGCCTGTAAAACAATTTAAAGCTATTAGTAGAATAAATGAAAATAACTCGTAGTACAACTCAAGTTTAAGACTATTAGTGAAACGAACCAAATGCTTGCTAGTGGAAAATCAAGAACTATTTTGTGGAACATTTGTGAAAATATTGCGGAACAAATTGAAGATATCGTGGAACACATGAAAACTATAACTTGGAGGTGGCGTAGCCCTTACTGAAGTTGTTGGCTTCCTCCTCGTCTTTCTTCACTTCCCATTCATTCTCTATACCACACCGTCACCACCTTGGCCCCAAGTGTCGGCCATGAAGCTCAAGAAAGGAACCACCAAGCTAGTGGAGCATTTATTGGCAGTCGTCACCTCGATTTGCTATAAGGTTGTAGCGAAGGCTATAAGGGCCTCGTCTAGCCTCCTGAACTGCTTGGGCGTCGTCCCCACCTGGGAGACACTAGAGCACGTCGATGAAGTGCAAGGCGAGGTGATCCATCTTCATAGGATGGGCTGATGGAATTAGGAAGAGAATTGGGCTGTAGCAATAGGTTATATGATGCTTGATTTGTATTTCACATGTGTATTGCTTCCTTTGCTCTAACTGAGGGTAAACGATTCATAATTCTCCTTAATGTAATTTGGTTGCGTGCATCGATTGATGCAGAGGCTGAAAATGATCACCTCTTTTATCTATAAAAGAAAGAGAATTAGGAAAGGACAGAGGATGAAGAACATCCAAAGGCGTTATGTGAGAAGATGGACTTCTGATTTAAATATGGTGGTACCATTGTATCCACAGAGTCGGTTTTGGCATTATGATGGGTTATAATAATGCATTTGCTATTTCATAGGCGACTGCTTTTTTCCTTGGTCGTAGTCAATTCAGCTTTTTCAACCTCGCGAGCTCGTCATACTAGTTTGGGTCATGAGGCGGAATCACCTGAGACGGCAGCGGAGCTAAGAGAGGAGACTACGCCAGAGTGGTTAGGTCACGCGGACTAGTTTGGGTCACGAGGTGGAATCACCGGAGACGGCACGGAGCTGAGGAGACTGCGCCAGAGTGGTTAGGTCGTGCGGTAGAATCGCTGACAACGAGGGAGCAGCGACGGCGGCGGACCTGAGGAAGGAAACCTCGTCGGAACGGTTGTGGGTTAGGGTTAGGGGTAGTTAGAGTGGGGGTGTTCATCGGAGCCGGGGGATTTAGAGGGAATACTTGATCTGGCGGCTACCCGCTGGGGATAGTTAGGGTGGGGGGTTCACCTGAACCAAAAGGTTTAGAGGGAAGATTTGTTCTGGTGGGGGTGACCATTGTCGGACATGCTAGTCGGAGGCGGCAATGACGCTGAGGTAGTGACGCCGACGGAGGCGAAGTTGGATTTGGAAGACGACGGTGATGGTGGGAAGAAGAAAAAGACAGAGAAAAAAGAAGACATGTGGGTGGTTAGATTTAGATGAAATGGTATAGCAGATTTGACCGTAAAGTTGGAAAAGTAATCAATGGTACATAGATGGACTCATAATAATCTCATTGGATAAAGGACAACGCTACCCAACGAAGTGCGCTAGCTAGTCACCTGGTACGACGCCTACATGGCAGCTTCTCTCCTCTATTCTATTACATTTAAACTGCCACTTTAATTAAAAATGCTATTAGTTACGAGAATTCAAAATACTTTATTTCACAAACCGTGTAACAGATTCATGATTCGTTTTCATTGCTAGTTTTCTTGTAGCGAGATTTTCAAATCTAGATCCCATGTTGATATGTTCTGACGATCTTTTTTTACTAGGTTTAATGAACCAATTACCAGGTTCTTACTGCTGAGCTACTGAGTTATATTATATGTGGTTATCAAGTTAGTAAACATCATTGCTACACCACTTAAACTTGCATTTTAATGCTCCAATGGTCCGATATCATCAAATACTACCTAATAACGCTTCATTATCCCCTCTCTATACTTACATAATAGTGCACAATGGCTAATGGCAGATTAATTACTACCTGTAGCCGTTCGCTATAACTTGGTGATTGTTCACTTTTAACTTGGTATCCAGTACACTATAACTGGTGATGAAGAAAAAAATGCATCGAAAAATATCAACATGGAATCTAGTTTTGAAGCCCTTATCGAGATGAGTCCAACAGCAAAAACGAATCACAAATCGGATTAATAATTTGGGAGATAAATAATTTTTAATTTTATATTTAGCATTTAATATGCTAATGTCATCAAATCTGAAGCACATGTGACCTCTCTCAACTCACTAAAAATCTCATCTGTCTCTTATAAACAACATGTTGATTAGGCCGTTTTTGTTTAAGACAAACTGGGGCAGATGCCCCAATTAGAATTTACGCCCGGTAATACCGCTTTTATGGATACTTTGCCTTTGGCATCCTTCTTTTGTTAAGATCGGCACGAACGCAGTTTATAATAGCGTTTAGCTAACAAACACGTAATAGAAAAAGATAGGTATTCGTGTGCTTGTATGTACGCAACTAGCTGTTCGTTAAATTTCAATCCGATTTGCCAAACATGGCAATATATTTTCCACCACAACAGCTTATAAGTTAAGCTTGTCACAATATTATTCATCAACTGCAAATTATCATTTATTTCTACTGAGCAAATGAGTTCGTTAATAGAATCTTCATCCAATGTAGTAAAATAATCATGTTATGCATAGCTTCAGAAAACAGGTTATATGAGTTGATACATCCTAGCTGGAAAGTAGAAATATGTTGCAGGCTAATAGCTACCACAAAACTACGAGACTAAGCGCATATGCATGGCGTATGTACTGGCACTAGCCAATCCTTACATGTCGATGTCGGCCGGTCACCGTACGATCTAGCTAGCTGACTTTAGATGTTAGACGCTCTGCACTCCCAGCTCTTTCACACGGCCACGCACCATACTAAGGTCATGTTTGGATAGCTGGTTTTGGCCCGAATACCCCTGTAATTTATAGCCCACGAAGAAAAAACGACCAGGCTAAAAAACACTGTTTGGATAGCCAGTATTGGGCCGGCCCAATCCGTCGTTTTTTCATTACACCCATAAAAACAAAATCCGCGCACACTCTTTTCCCCAGCCTCCTCGCACCACACGCTCGCGACCCGCGCCGCCGACGCCGCACCTCGACCTCTCCGTCCGCCTCTCCCAGCTCCGGCGCCGCCTCTCCCTGCTCCGGCCCGTCTCTCCCCAGCGGCGGCACTCTCCTCGACGGGGCGGCGACCCGACGCTCCACCAACCCGATGCGGCGCGGAGGTGGCCCCACGGATGGAGGATTAGAGGCGGCCTCTTCGCCCTCGGCTGCTCCGCCTGCGCTCCCTTCTCCCGCATGCGGCTCATCGGCGACCGAGGAGGCAGGTGACGACCACGGCGCAGTCGAGGAGGGCGAGGCCATCGACGAGGAGTGAGCCGTGCAGGCAGCTTGGCCGGCGAGGTAGCGGACCTGCTCTCGCCTCCCCTCGTCGAGATCCGCCTCATCCCGCCGCTCCATCTCTCGCCACCAAAGTGGGATCGCGAGGAGCGGAAGGCGCCGGAGCAGGAGGAGAAGGAGCGCCCGGTGGCCACGACGACCTCCAGATCTCGCCGCGATGGCCTCCGCCGCTACTCGCCTCCTCCTCCTCCTCCTCTGGTGTAGCCGTGTTGCGGCAGCACTGACGAGCCACCGAGCGCCATGGCGAGCTCGGCGCTAAGGCGATCTCTTCAGCCACGCGGCTCGCTCCGTCGCCTCCTCCCTTCCCAATTACAGGTGAATTAAATTACAAGAGTTTTTGTGGGGACAAGTAAATTACAAGTGTAGATTGTTTACAAGTGTGAAATTTTAGTAAACTTCCAAACGGGGCCTAAAGCTGGCAAAGCTCGGCTCAAGCTCGAGACAGGCTACAAGCTTGGAGGTAGGCTTGAGCTCGGCTCAAACAAAGCTTGAGTCTGGTTGAGCTCGGCTCGTATGAATTCGGTGTCAGACAATCTCATCAAGCATGCCCCAATTTTCAACGATATGAGTCAAAAATCAGCACCAACACAAAGATGAATCATCACCAAGAACAAGTATGTATCGTAGTATTGTAGCTCCAAAACAAAAGCATCACCAAAAACAAGTTAGCATCCGAGCAATGAAGTTCTAGAGTAAAAGAATCGAAGTAACAAGCATTGTGTCGACAACGAGATCTGCTAGGATTTCAAAGCAGACCTGCAGACCGTAATAAGGACCAGGAGTACAGGGCTCGAACAAAGCAAATGAACATATTTGGATGTGTTGCTCTACTCCGAGCACCTCGAAGGCCATGGCGTGCTCAAGGTGGAGCTTGTCGAACCTGAGCTCCATTGACAGGTTTACAAACCACGCAGTGTAACGAGGAAATCGGCTGAACTAGCTATCAGAAATCCTGAAGCTAGCGCGCGGCGGTGTAGAAATTAAACGGCGCGGGTTAACCATGCATCTGAGAGCCCACGGGCCACTGCGCGCACGGCATGATCGAGCGTACATGGCCCACCACGCAGGGTGAAGACGAAACCATCTGCTGATCTGCCATGGACACTGTATATATCGCGCCCGATTCTTAGAGTGTGTTTGCAACAGAATGGATGGGGAATGGGAGTTTGGAGGTGGGAGTTGATGTAGAGATGAGACAAGAAAAATAACTATTTACTCTCAATCCCCTGTTTAGTGGTGAGTAAAGATTAACAGTAGAAATTTAGGAGGGAGTTTTCTTCCTTTGTTTGGTTGGTGGAACAGAACAAAGGCCCTATGGACACCGTCTTCTCCTCCCGGACGATGGCGTTAGCTTGGGACGGGCTTCACCGGAGCACCTCGGATCTGGAGCTAGGCCGGACGATGCTAGCCACCAGTGCAAAACCAACCAAACTTGACACACGTAACGGCGGAAATCCACTTTAGATCCGTCAACTCTTCACCGTCTTCTTCGCGCGAAAAGACAATCATCGAGTTTAATTTTGGTCTCACCAACTAAAATCAGTCCCCCGAAAATCAAAACCGTGCAAATCACGTCACTCAGGTCAAAACCACCCGGTTTTCAGCAAAGGGACATGATTTGCATGGTTTTGCTATTTGGAGGCTGAGTTTTAAATCCTGGCATTAGAGTTCAGGTCAAAACTAAACAGAGATAAGAGTTAAGAGATTTAAAATAGAATTTTGATTGTAAACGTTGCTAGCGGGCCTATGCTATTTTGAGGTATCACTAATTTGTAGTAGAATTAACTAGTCCTCACCCGTTATAAGAAAAAGTCCTCACTCTGTAGGTGTTGACGCAAACGAAGGAATTTAATTATATACTACCGCCACAAGTTTGTGATGAACAGATCAGGATTAACAGCAGCCCAGTGATGGCCTTCAGTAGGCCGTAAACAAGTAGTACTAGTGGATTAGGTGAAAACTACACGAAAGCAAGCGAAGAAAAGAACCAAATCCGACAAAATGACGATAGCTAATTAAGCTCACAGAACGGGCAAAAATCACCCGTCAGCTGGTGATGCCCGATGGGAGTTAGCACCGACTTGGAGAACTGACGCATGCAAGAGTACAGTTAGTACTGTTAAAAACTACAAGGTAAGCTTTTTTTAAAAGAAAAAGGATGTGGACACCTACATCCGATATATGATGTACGTATCCGCAAATTTACTAATAGAAGTTTTCAGAAAAAGTCTAGTGTTCTAGAAAGGAGAGGGGATAACAATAAACTATAAGATACAAGTTCAAGCATCACGGCCTGTTGCTACACTGCTATCCATATCGGATAGATAAATTTCGAACCATCATCTCCGATCAGCTGTATACAGTAGTTTTAAAAGAATCTTGATTCTCTAACGGCCATAAGGACCACGTATGAGGCAAGTGTTGGCTATATGGATAACCTATAAAAAATTAGAAATTTTCTTCTTTTTAAGAATAAGCTCATTAATACAACACCAAACAGATTACTCCCATTGTTTCAAAATATATATCTTTTTCGTCTTTTCAAATTTTCTCAAAATACTTGTCTTTCTTCACTTTTAATGCAGTTTTGGTCATTATGTTTCTATTTTGTCCTTAACTGATGTCATAGAAAAAATAGGTAATTACTCACGGGAGTAGTACTAGTAATACTGGTATTTATTATCTTAGAGAGAAAAAGAGATGGATATAGAAATGATTGAAGGATAATATTGGTATTTCACTCACATTATTAATTCTAATGTCCAGCTCCAAAAGGATATCTATTTTGAAATGGAGGGATCCCCACAAGAATTTGTGTGCATAGATCGGCCCATAACCACTAACCAATTCCCAAACATATTAGAAATGATATAGGGAGAAGAAAAATTGAAAACAATATAAGATGATACATGTATAGCCATTTGTATTACGAGAAAAGCTAGAAACCAAGATCTCGTTGGATCCATCCCAACAGCTCCTTGTAAGAGTATTGTCCCCCCCCCCTCACTCTCTCTCTCTTCCTCTCTCTCTTTCTCTCCGAAATGACTTGCATAGGTGACAGTGCGGCAACGGTGACGGACAGTAGAGGTGGAGCTGGTGTTGGAGACCTCACCGGAGTTTGGCTTGGGAGTTCACTTGTAGGGAAGTGTTCACCGTGACTCCGGGAACAAAGGGATGGCCGGCAAATTGGTGGTGATAGATGATTAGGACCGGTGCGTGGGACGGCGAGGTGGGTAGTAGAGGACAACCAGACAGGGAGATGCAAGTCAAGCAGCGGGAATGAAGACAGCATCATCCTGTTGTGGTTAGGGTGCGCATTAGAGGGGCAAGACAGCGCGCGACAAAGGTTGTAGTGGCATTAACTATAGTTAAGATGTTAGGGCGAAGGGTCGAGACGGAAGTGATATGTGGCGGCGTGACTCACTACCAGAATCTACAAATTTGCCGTGTGCAAAAGGCACACGGCGAAGGCTGAAAAGCCGTCGGCAAACCGTTTGCCGAGTGCAACACTCGGCAAAGAACGCACGGCATACAGGCTGCCGGTAAAGCCATATTTGTCGAGTGTATTTCTTCGGGCACTCGGCAAATAGGTTGCCGACGGTCAGACCGAGCACTCGGCAAAAAAAAGTGAATAAACGGCCGTGACGCCCGTTAGCCCTCTTTGCCGAGTGTCGACACTCGGCAACATTGACTCATCGGGTTACTCTGGTTCGGCCACGTGTCCCGTTTTTGCTGAGTGTCGCACTCGGTAAACGTTAATCTTTGCCGAGTGTCTGAATTTAAGCACTCGGCAAAAGGTGAACACACGAGCGCGCAGGTTCGGCCACGTGTCCCGTGTTTGCCGAGTGTCGCACTCGGTAAACTTTAATCTTTGCCGAGTGTCTTAATTTAAGCACTCGGCAAAACGTGAACACACGAGCGCCGATGTTCCGCCACGTGGCAAATTTTTGCCGAGTGTCGCACTCGGTAAAAAGGCTGTTTGCCGAGTGTCTAGATATAAGCACTCGGCAAACCGTGTGCATTATGTCCCCAGATCGCACAGAATTGCGCCACGTGTCAGATTTGCCGAGTGTTGCCGTCGGCATATTTGTGTTTGCCGAGTGTAACACTCGGCAAAGTCGTCAGAAACTGTTATTTTTTATTTTATTTCTAAAAATCCCTGCAATTCAAAACAGTTTATAACTCACAGCAGATCATAGCAAACATCACTGGGGCAGATCATAGCATATCACATTCACACATATCACATATCACACATATCGTTCACATATCACATTCACGACAAACATCACATATGAAATAGTACGAGAAACATGACTCAAAGTTCAAATCCATAGTTCAGACATGACAAACATCACTGCAAAGGAGGTAATGTTCACTGGGGCAAATTCCTTGACGTCGGAGTACCGCAAGGGTTGCTTGGGCTTGCTTGCGAAGATCCAGCTCCAGGATCATTCGATCCCGCCGACGGATGCTGCACAAAGTAGGAGATAGTTACAGAACACTCTATGGCTATAGAAAGGACAATAATGTTGATTAGAAAGTAATAAACGAACTCACAGGAGTGTTGGGGATGTGTGGAGCATGCAAAGGAGGAGGGATTGGCATCGGTGGCGGAGTTTGCCCAATTGCAGCGTAAACACCCTTCATGAGCTCGTACCACTGCGCTCGCTCTGCCGCCATCCTCTGCTCGAGCGCTACCCTCTCGGCCTCTTGCCTTCTCTCCAGTTCCTGTCGGAGTCTCCTTTCTTCATCCAGCTGGGCCTACAGAATGTCATCGCAGTCTCCTCATCGTTGCAGTACAAAGCATGTAAAGACCGTGCAGGATAAATGAAATAGAACTAACCTGGAGCTCGGTCATCGCAAGCCGTGTAGGCTCTGGGCGAGGGTGTATAGCCGGACTTGAGCTCGTGCTCCGAGCTCTGAGCTGAGAGAGAGAGGGAGTGGAGGCCGTATCGAGTGTGCCGTCGCCAATCCAAAAGTGGCCATGTTTCTTGCCTCCTCCCGCCCTCATCACCACTTCTCCGTCAAGGTCATGCTCGCTCGGATCAAAGTCGGGCCCGTGGATTTCCTTTGCCATCGACGTGTATCCATCCAGGCGAGCCTTGACGTTCTCATTGCTGTACGCTGAGGCCGGGTCATTTGCATCATAAGCAACCCCGTGCTGCGCCTTCGACTTATGGGCCAGAGCATATGCCTTGAACTGGGAGCAAGGCTGACCATCATTTTTTGCCGACTGCAAGACAAAAGCATGAAGATTCATAAAGGGGGGCGCCCGCACAGAAATTTAGAAGAACTGAGATTCATAAAAGGGGCGCCTGCATACCCATCTAGCCGCGTAACCACTAAGGGTGAGGTTGCCTTGATGGTGTGGTGCGCCTTGCATCAGCAATCGCCTTTCCCGGGCAGCTTCGTGACTCGCCGCCCACTCAGGAGCGCACCACCTCTCCACGATCTCCCCCTAGCAATCAAGGTGTTGGGCGCACCACCTCGGAGGCACCTAAATAATCAAGTACATCACATATAAGAAGAACAAGTAAGACTTAGTAATCTAAGGAATAACAAGCATTAATGTACTTTACCTCCGTAGTGGGCCCAAGTGTATGCCGGCTCGGTTACTTCGCCCAAAGTGACCATGCCAGGGAACTTCTCCCTGATCAGAAGTCCAAGGACGCCGCTTACATGGCGTGAGTGGTCACCCTCTCCAACCTTCTTCCAGCTCCTGCACAAGTGTAAAGCCAAATTATCGATGCGTGTTGAAATATTGAAGATACAGAAGAAAAAAGAAATATGAGAGTAGAGAGAGCCATTTACTTCTCTCCGTCCGGTCGAATGATCGGCCGTCTATCAAAAGGCACCGGTCGCTTCGGGAGGCTGGAAGGACCACGCAGCCACACACGGGAAGAAGTAGAGCTGGAGGTACCCCCCTCCTCCTCCTGTACCTCAACCTGTACCTCCTCCTCCTCCTCAACCCTAAACTCCTGCCTCTCCTCCTCCGCCTCCGTCTCCTGCCTCTCCTCCTCCTCCTCCTGAGACTCAGACTCAGCAGCAGGTACAGGCGAGAAAGACCGAGCACGTCCTCCACCTCTCGACCTTCCTCCTCTTGGAGGTCTTCCCCGGGGTCTGCTTCCGGAAGCTTCACCTGCATCCTTCCTCCCCCCTTTGTATAGGGAAGCTAACGATCTCCGCAAACCGCCCACCATGATGCAATCACCTGCTATGAGAAGAGTAAATCAATTAGTTCAGATGATACAAATTCATATAAATAAATGAAGCATCATGAAAAAAACATGCTATGAGAAAGAGTAAACCAATTAGTACGTTAGAAACATGCTATGAGATCTAACTGAGCACGAACAGCGGCACCGGTCATTTTAGTTGGTGCTGAGCCTTTGACAACTACATCTTTGGTAAAGTTCTTCACGTCTTGTCTGAATGGATGGTCAAGAGGAAGGAATTGTCGATGCTTGTCGAAGCAAGAATACTTGCCACCCTTCGTCAACCAAATGAACTTCAGAGCCGCCCTGCATACTGGGCATGGGAATTTCCCATACACACATCAGCCACAGAATATCCCATACGCCGGTAGGTCATGTAGAGAGTACTGGTACCAAACATGCATTTTAAAGTTTGTCTTCGTAGCTCGGTCGTATGTCCAGACCCCGTCCTCCCAAGCATGGACCAAATCATCCATCAGCGGCTCCATGTACACACTCATATTCTTCCCGGGTATTCAGGCCCTGGAATTATCAGCGACAGGAATATGTTCTGTCGTTGAAAGATGACGCCGGGGGGGAGACTGAGGGGAATAACAAACATGGGCCAACAGCTATACGAGGCAGTCGTCATACCATATGGATTGAACCCATCAGTTGCTATCGCAATTCGTACATTCCGAGCCTCAAGAGCTTTTTCACGATGAATCAGATCGAATCTCTTCCATGCTTCACCATCGGATGGATGTACCAGCTTGTCAGGATTGTATCGACGCCCGTCTTTGTGCCATGTCATTTGTTTGACAGATTCCACGGTCATATAAAGCCGTTGGATTCTCGGTATGAATGGAAGATACCGAAGGATCTTCACGGGGATTGTGAGCTGCCTCTTCTGACCATCACCAGACTCTACCTCAAGATACCTAGAGGAATTACACTTCACACAGTACTTTGCCTCCGCGTGTTCTTTCCTAAATAAGATGCATCCCTTTGGACAAGCATGTATCTGCTCATATGGCATCTTAAGTGCACGGAGGACTTTCTTCGACTCGTACATGCTCTTTGGCAGAATGTGACCTTCCGGGAGAAGGCTACCAACAACTGTCAGCACTACATCGAAGGATTCTCGGCTCCAGCTAAACTGGGACTTGACAGCCATGAGGCGTGCGATGGCATCCAGTTGAGAAATCTGGGTATGCCCGTGAAGGGGTCGCTGTGCCGCAGACAACATATCATAAAAAGCCTTTGCGGTTGGCTCCGGCACTTCCTCCATAGGTCGCACATGTGCTTCATCAAAGTCATCTAGCATGTCTCCGATTCCGGCATCATAGTCGTCCGTGCGTTGTCGCACCACCTCCTCTCTGGCACGTTCGGACTCACCATGGTAGGTCCACCGGGTATAGTGTGGCATAAACCCGTACTTACAGAGGTGTTGACCCATGACCTCCTTTGTTTGTTGACGTGCATTTTCGCAGATACTGCAGGGACACCAAGTTCCACGAGGTCCCTTAGCACTAGCGAATGCTAATTCCAAGAATTCATCGGTCTTCTCGATCCATTCATCGCTCAACAATCCCTGACTAGAGCGGCCAGCGTACATCCACTCACGATCAGCCATCCTCTGATATTTTGGGAATAGACGTGCATCAGCTATGTAGTAGGTAAAGATAGGTCCTAATCCCACCCGAGGATGTGTAGATTGGGCCGTTTCCATGCTCTAGTCCGATCCGAGACAGAATTTCGGCAGCACCTCCCCGCTGTTCTCCAAATACACGTCTCGGCAACAAGCCAAGAGAATGTGTATCCGGAGAACAACGGGGAGACGCTACCGAAACTCTGTCTCGGATCGGAGTAGAGCATGGAAACAAACCCAATCTACACATCCTCGGGCTGTCCAAAAAAACGTGGACAATTCGAAGCAGTTACGGTTATAGATATGCAAAGACTTGCATATTTATAACCATAACTCCTTCGAACGGGAGACGCCTAGGTTACGTGACTGTATATGAATCTCAGTCTGTATGCTCGCTACTCAAGGGGATTGGGGAAGTACATGAGAAGTTTTTGGCTATTTGAGGCTATTCCATTCTACTCTTACCGAGATAATTAATATCTGAATAGTTAATATCTGAATTAGCTTTTGTTGAGTGGCTAGCATTGGAGAAGAATAAAGGTCAAGATTTACAACAAATCCTAACCCATTCAGAGGCAGAATTCATAGCTGGACAAATAATAATACAATATTTGTGGCCCATATTGGCAAGAACTCTTAACGTTTATCTTGCCTCAATAATCCGAAGTGTTTTCTTAGTTTCACCAAAACTAGATATATTTGACATTGACACGCACCACCAATACATAACTGGAGTAAAAGTCATAATAGATGCCTTTTTTTTGGCAATGTATTCCTAAAAAAACAACTTGATCTAATCCATCCAGCGAAAATTTATTTTCCTCCATGCTTAGAATGCTTAGTGCTATTACTAACCTAATGAGATTCATAGAATTCTCACTGAAAATTAAGGTCTCCCATTCACTTAAACTGCAATCGAACCTCCTAAATTGTGATTAAACCAAAAAAATTACAATCAAATACAGAGGGGACCTAACTGCCTTGTAATATCCAGCATGCATACGAAGATATTACCACAAAGATATGAAAAATTAAACAATACAATTGCTCCAACTGAACATAGGATAATGCTAAGCTAAGGAACATTGTCTTAGTGTTTGAAAAATATCAAGCATTATACTCAAATTTCGGATGAACATTAAAAATGGGGAATAGAGGAAAAGGGAGAGAGAAGAGGGGGGCTTACCTGAGGGGCGCGCGCCGAATCGGGGCAGGCGGGGCGGCGGTAGGCGGGGCGGCGGCGGGCGAATCGGCGGCGGAGGGCGGGGCGAAGCGGCGGCGGAGGGCGAGGCGAAGCGGCGGCGGAGGGCGAGGCAGCGGGGAGGCGCGGCAGTGCGCGGCAGCGGCGCGGCAGCGCGAGGCAGCGGCGCGGCAGCGGCGTGAAGGAGCTGCGCGGGGGGGCGGCGGCCTGGGCGGAGGAGCGGGGCGGGGCGGAGCGGTGCGGTGGGCGGCGGCCGGGGCGGAGGAGCGGGGGCGGGGCGAAGCGACGCGGTGGGCGGCAGATCTAATTTTGGGCCGATTTGGTGAAGAGATTGGGCGCGCGGGGAACCCTAATAGACATTATTTGCCGAGTGCCTACGTTTGCCGAGTGTCGTATCTCGGGCACTCGGCAAACACGGGAGTTGAACCTTTGCCGAGAGCAACACTCGGCAAACACACAACTTGCCACGTGTCTTCGTGTTTGCCGAGTGTCGAAGACTAGACACTCGGCAAAGACACTACATTTGACTTGCACAAACACGGCTTGCCACGTGTCATCTTGTTTGCCGAGTGTCAGAAACTAGACACTCGGCAAACAGACAACTTTGCCGAGTGTAACACTCGGCAAAGACCCTCCATATGACTTGCTCAAATCCAATACTTGTATACCTAATACATTTTTTATCTTATATACCTCAATACATTTTTTACATATAATATACTACATATAAGCTGTTTTGTAGGAGTTTTCATAATTTTTGAATTGATTTAATATTTTTAAATTTTAAATGCCTAGAAATGCACTTAATGGCTTAAATATAGCAAACGTACCCGGAAAAATGCCAAATTTTGACATGTCACATGTAATGGTGTATGTTGACTGTGGAAAAGTTTTCAAGTCCAACCGACGAAACAGCGGTCGCTTCGCATGCAAACCTGACCTGTTCCCTCTTGAAACCTTGTTTCTTCCTCGGAGATGGTCCTGTTTGTGAGCAGTCTACGTGACAAATTTTGTGAAACATTTTTAAATTTTTACCACAGGCTTCAGGGGTCATATCATGACACCATGCCAAGTTTCGTGATTTTCGGGTTCCGTTTGAATTTTTGAGAATTAAAATGCCAATAACCACCATGTTGGTGCCCAAGTCTCGGCCACCTGGTGTCTGAGACTCCTCTTCTTTCCTTACATAAGGCCTAAACATACATTAAAGACCACCAATAACATTTTTCAACCCATTTCTGGTGATTATTTCATGTACCTGCAGATCAAGTTTGAATTATATCCACTAAAGGCCTAGAAATCCATTTAATGGCTTAAATATAGCAACCGGAACCTGAAAAATGCCAAAGTTTGACATGATACATGTATTGGTGTATGTTGACTGTAGAAAAATTTTTAGGGCTAACCGACGAAGCAGCGGTCGCTTCAAATGCAAACCTCACACAAGAAGAAAGAAAGAAAAAAAAGAGAAAAAAACAAAGCAAAGAAAAGAAAAGAAAGAAATAAAATAATAGAGAATAAATAATGGAACAAGAGTGCTTTATTTCCTACAACAAAATGGTCCACTATATAAGTAATAATTTTATAATTGAAACTAAGAAAACAATTTAAAAAAATGGTTTGCCGAGTGCCGTAAAGAGGACACTCGGCAAATATGAACAGTGCTAACGGGGCCGCTAATTTGCCGAGTGCCCCGACGGAAAACACTCGGCAAAGGAACCATGCCGTCGCCTCTCCGTCAACCGCGGGGAGTAGTGCCACGTGTCTCTATAGTTGCCGAGTGTTACGCGTATGGCACTCGGCAAAGAGCTTGTTTGCCGAGTGTCAAGATGAGGACTCTCGGTAAATCTCTTGTTTGCCGAGTGTTGTGTGTTTGCCGAGTGTTTTGTCGTGGACACTCGGTTTATGAGTTTGTGTGCCGAGTGCCCCGATTTTATGCACTCGGCAAAGCTTCCGGCACTCGGCAAACGTCGTGATTCCGGTAGTGACTAGAGGCCAAGCCAATATTTTGTCATAAGGGAGACCGAGAATTGATATCATAACATATCCTCTTTGAGCTATTGATATAGAAAACAACGACTTCTTAAGCAAAAATTCTTGAATTCGTATCAAAATAATTTGGAGTTTTATTTAACCGCCGAACATTGCCCATCTTTCAAATAACTTGAGATCGTAATAGTAAAGCAAACAAAATAAAAATCATGTTCATCGTGATAGAGTTTGGCGCAGGCTTATACATGCTTCACGAAGGCACCTAATGGCACACTCTGGTACATACTTACACTCAATTGAGCCTATTGCGGACATCGAAACTAGTCGTGCGGAAGAAGCGCTTGATCAAGCTCTAACAGTGTATAGTGATAAAACATTGTGCACTTCTTTTGTCAAAATTAGGAACTTTTTTAGTGAAAAATTAGGAAAATTGTTGAAGCGGTCCGTCTTGAAGTGTTTAAGAAAATTTAATTTTGGATGATTGATAACACGAGCACATGGATAATAAATCAACGCATGTATACTATTATCTTCACGCATACCGCTTATTAACAGTACAGGCTACTAGGAATCAATGCACACATACAGCTATGTAATAATATGAATTAATTAGCAGACTCCGCTAAAAATAAAGGCATAATACTTGGAGCTTGGTATGAATGCCGGTCTCTGGGTGCAGCTAGCCACGGTGGACAAGCAGGTCAGAGGTAGAAGAGGACAATGGCGACGAGAGATGCTGTGGAGAGTGGAGGATAAGAGGGAGGAAGAAGATGGCAAAAGGTTGAAGAAGAGTCCCGTCGGGGGCACCACCCACGATATCAGGTGCGGTAGCAGCTCTCTTTTTTTTTCTTTTGCTCATTGTCTTTAAGAAGTGCATAACTAACCATTAAAACTATTATATCTTATCTTACTAAAGCACTGTGCTTAAGTTATTTTCCTTTCTTAGTCCATATGTTAGCTCGGAATACGCCTTACGAAAAAAAAAGAGCAATAGCTGTATCTTTACTTCTATAAAGATCTAAGTTAGTGGTGGTTTATTCACTCCACGGAGACTAACTTTTATGTCGCCAAGAAATTACTGGAATTGACATCCATTCTATGTGGTAGATATATGTATTATGGTCTTATAATTATAGTTAATTCGATAGATGTATAATTTAAGATAATTGCTATTTAGCATAAATTAAAAACTATGTATAAGTTTTTAAAGAACTCGTGGAATATAATATATTTTTATAACAATGCACAAGTATCTAACTAGTAACAGAAAACATCTAGTAATAAGCATTCAACAAATAACGTAGTAAAATGATGAGTAAGCATGAATGGAGTGAGCACTATATATGGCAGCACTACGCAGTGTATTTAATTCACTATGATCTAAGTTAGGACTTAGTACTTAGAGCATCTGTAAAGATAGAGTCAGCCGTCGATTCTTCGACCCCTCATGTTATCTAGAGTCGATATTGAAAATAAATCATAAAATGAGTTGTCTAAGCTGACTCTACACAAACAGTTAGCATTAAATACAACAACGTATAAAGACAATTGAGTTGACTTTAGAGTCTTTATTTTTAGAGTCTCACTCTTTACAAGAGTCAATTTTATTCTCTCTCTTCTTCATGTTAACAATTGTCTTACGTGGTAGGATGAACAGTGGACTGATGTTACGATATTTGTACATGCCCTTAGAGCTTCTTTGATTTCAATTCGCAACACGAATGCCCACGCCTCTGGTTATATAGCACAACGCCCACACAAGTGAACGGCAAGCTTGCGCCTCTACACTCCAGCCAGTAAACTCACCATGAACCAAGAAATCCTAATTGCCAAACAACCATCACAAAGTCAACAACAACAAGAACATGGCACCGCCGGGCAAGAGCACACACCACAAGACCAGCAGCAGCTGCAAGGGCACCAAGCCACCGTGCAAGGCGGCGGCTCGACGTCCGACGACGGGCGCAAGCTCACTCTGATTCCGCTCGTGTTCCTGATCTACTTCGAGGTGGCCGGTGGGCCGTACGGCTCCGAGAAGGCGGTCCACGCGGCGGGACCGCTCTTCACTCTGCTTGGCTTCCTCGTTTTTCCCTTCGCATGGGGCGTCCCGGAGTCACTCGTCACCGCCGAGCTCGCCGCCGCGTTCCCGGGCAACGGCGGCTTCGTCCTGTGGGCCGACCGCGCCTTCGGTCCGCTCGCCGGCTCCCTCCTCGGCACGTGGAAATACCTCAGCATCGTCATCAACATCGCCGCGTACCCCGCCCTCGTCGCCGACTACCTTGGCGGCGTGGCCCCCGCCATCGCCGGCCCCGGCAGGGCGCGCACGGGCACGGTGGTCGGCATGGCGGTGTTCCTGTCCTTCTTGAACTACGCCGGCCTGAGTATCGTCGGGTGGGGCGCTGTGGCTCTAGGGATAGTGTCGCTGGCCCCGTTCGTGCTGATGACGGCGATGGCGGGGCCCAAGGTGCGACCACGGCGGTGGGGGCTGCAGGTGAAGGGGAAGAAGGACTGGAGGCTCTTCTTCAACACGCTGTTCTGGAACCTCAACTACTGGGACAGCGCGAGCACGATGGCCGGCGAGGTGAAGCGGCCGGAGCGGACGTTCCCGCGTGCGCTGGCAGTGGCGGTAGTTCTGATCGCCGTCAGCTACCTGCTGCCGCTTATGGCAGCGACCGGCGCCACGGACGCGCCGCCGGACGCGTGGGTGAACGGCTACTTGGCGGACGCCGCAGGTACGTACGTACATCCGCTTACGTACTATCAGCGTCATTACAGTATCATGTATGGTTGGAAACAAAAAAATGATGCCTTGTGTACATCAGTTCCTCGGTTGTTCCCGTTCATACTTCTTAGTGTGTAAAACTATCAGGAACCTAGCTTTATCTTTCTTGGTTGAAGTGATCTTGTTTTCTCCTTGAAAAGAACTGACAGTTTACACGAGGATAAACGTCACATGAGCGAAATAAAATTTGCACTCTTTAAAATTACTAAACCACGAAAAATCTACTATCGTATGCTGTTTCTCTAGTTTAATTTTGGTGATTAATATAGTCTTTTATATTAAACAAAATTTATGGTAGTACTTATTAGCAATTCTCTGTTTTAAAGCCATTTAATCAGACATAGAAAACTCCAAGTCCAAACCGAGCATCCCAAAGAAAACTCATTCAGCCATCCCATGCCCACATAGTCACACCCTGACGATGACATAGCACCCGGGTATCGTCAAGGAGGACAAAACTGGCCATCCAGACATAGGGTGGGCCAGACCGACTACTCAGAGTCCGACTATAACACGGGGGTGCATCATCGACTTGGAGTACAAGACATGGACACGTACCTGCCCGGAATCCCGGGTGGTAGTTGTAACCGATTAGGAAACATATGTGTAAGCCGATTCGGAATCTTGTAACTCTATCCCGGTCGCCTATATAAGGCCGGGTAGGGATCCCCGGATAGGTAGACCAAAAAAATAGAACTCTCAGATCATCTGATCATAGGCATAGACACAAACCCTCATACGGGATACATTAATACCAGCCACCAAACACAGGACGTAGGGTATTACCTCTTCTTGAGGGCCTGAACCTGTCTAAACATCGTGTCCCGTGTGCACCCATCTAGATCTGCTGTGCGTACGCTGCCCCATAAGTAGTATTGCCGGAATAATACTCCGACAGTTGGCGCGTCAGGTAGGGGCTGTGCGCGTAGATTCATCTGAACAGATCCAGATGGGTTTCTTCAACAACGACGGTGACTTCGTTCCGGGCCTGGTCATGAGCTTCGACCCCCGGACCTCCGCCGCCGCTCCAGGATAAGCTCTCCGATTCGGAAAGCTCGACTTCAACGCCGACTTGCTCGGCAGGCTCTACCTCGGCGACTCGACTTCCAGCCAGTTGCCCGGGGGCTTCATCGCCGACTTCAACGCCGACTTGCTCGGCAGGCTCTACCTCGGCGACTCGGCTTCCAGCCAGTTGCCCGGGGGCTTCATCGCCGACTTGCTCAATAGGCTCTACCTCTGCGACTTGGCTTCCAGCCAGTTGCCCGGGGGCTTTATTGCCGACTTCATCGTCGACTTGCTCGGCAAGCTCCACCTTGGCGACCCGGCTTCCAGCCAGTTGCCGGGGGCTTCATCGCCTTTAGTGCTCGGAACCTCATCCGAGTTGACTACTTCGGCGATCAACTCCAACAACCTGATCGCGCTCGAATCGGATCTACTGCTCGGGAACGGGTCTTCACCCGTTGAATAGAGATCCCGACTGGTTGGTACGATCGAGTCCCTTCTACCCGTCCTCGACTACGACTCGGACGGCTTCAAGGGTTCAGGAAGCCACAATCCTTCTCGGGAGGACTTCATGGTGGACTCGGATGCGCCGTACGTTGCCGCCCGACTACGCCCGGGGGCTTACCGACTGAAGAATAAAAACGGCAACCTCGTCACCAACGCTTGGAACATTGAACAGCTAAGTCATTTCTATGCTTAAGCTTTGTATTTTCGTATTTTAATTATGAATAATAAATATTTCTTTGCTCCATCCGAGTAACTTTTGGGGTTCCCGACTGGCCCGCTATGCGCGCCCACGGCTTCTCATAGCGGACACTCGGGAGCTAAACCACACTGGGTGCGCCTAAACGCACTCGGGCTCCTCTCTTTCAACAATTATTTTAGTACTGTGTAAACAGCTCGGCGTTAACTCTTCGTCTTCGATCGCCGGTCTACGCCACAACTCTACGCTACACGGGAAACAGCCCACGGCTAATCTCAACGCAATGGGGGATACGACGGGTCGGCAAGAGCACACACAAAGGGCTAACTTACACATGAACGAATCTTTACGAAAGAAGAGATTAATAAACATGACACAAGTTCACCAAAACATGCAGAGTCACACTCGGACTTCCCGAGTACTTAACATGCATTTGCGAACGGTTCATATATTTATTCCTACTACACAGGTTAGCGCGGTCGGCGAAGGCGTTTCGCTACAGCATGGACCTCCTCCTCCTCCATCAGCCTCGAGAAAATCATCAGGACACTCCGCTCGGTTCCACGAACCGAGTGGAGGCTCGGGGGCTACACCCACTGGGTGCACTGTTCGTGCCCCCAGTGTGAAATCCACAAGACAACAAGGAATCTCCGTCCGACTGCTCTAGTCGGACACCGAACAACTCGGGACCGAAGCACTATAGCCTGTATTCTGGTTCTGACGCGAATTCCGAGGGTATTCCCCCAGAGGGACACTAGTTGGACCTGAGCCGCTCAGGAAACCAGATGCCATTTGGCAATTCAGTTGGGATTCATGAGGTTCTAAAGTCCCTCACACTCTCTCTGCAAGTGACGACGAGGCCCGCTCAGGCGGATGCCACTCGGGAAGCCTGCCCAGGGGAGAAGGCAAAAGCACTCGGTGCAACCAAGACAAAAATCAGCTACTCGGGAAAGGACATAAGGACCCTCCACTTGGTTCTTCGAACCGAGTAGAGACTCGGGGGCTACACCCTCTGGGTGCACTGTTCGTGCCCCCAGAGTGAAGTCTACAGAAGCAGCCTCTGCCCGACTAATCCAGTCGGCCGAAGGCTCGGGGGCTGTTGACGATGACATAACACCCGGGTATCGTCAAGGAGGACAAAACTGGCCATCCAGACATAGGGTGGGCCAGGCCGACTACTCAGAGTCCGACTACAACACGGGGGTGCATCATCGACTTGGAGTACAAGACATGGACACGTACCTACCCGGAATCCCGGGTGGTAGTTGTAACCGATTAGGAAACATATGTGTAAGCCGATTCGGACTCTTGTAACTCTATCCCGGCCGCCTATATAAGGCCGGGTAGGGATCCCCGGATAGGTAGACCAAAAAAATAGAGCTCTCAGATCATCTGATCATAGGCATAGACACAAACCCTCATACGGGATACATTAATACCAGCCACCAAACACAGGACGTAGGGTATTACCTCTTCTTGAGGGTCTGAACCTGTCTAAACATCGTGTCCCGTGTGCACCCATCTAGATCTGCTGTGCGTACGCTGCCTCATAAGTAGTATTGCCGGAATAATACTCCGACACACCCCATCCGACATAGTCACATCGTAAGGTCACGCTCCACTCCGAAGTCCAAACCCACGTCACAGTTTTGTATCACGGTTAGGGGCACAGGTAAAAAACAGAATGAATTGCTCTATGGGCGGTCTATTGAAAATTTTGGGTAATCGCTTTTAGAACTCGGCACAATGTGTAAATCTCTATCTTTGGCTTCAGCTCCGGCAAGCGGGACACGGTGGCGTCATCTTCACTAGAGAGGTAAGGCTTCGAATTAGGGTTAAAGTTCATTGATGCTCTTTGGGTTTAAAGGGAGGCTTGGGTGGCGGTGGCGTAGCCTCGGACGAGGAATGTCAAAGAGCGGTGGGTGGGGTCAGGTGGTAGGTCAACGAGAAGAACAAGAATAATGTGAGGCGGAGTATGTGCATGGTGGTGGGCGATAAGAGATCAAGTGGCTACAATGATAGGAGAGGACCAGGCGTGCAGTGGTAGACAAGGAGGGGTTGACAGGCGAAAAAAGGGTGAGGGGGTGGCTAGAAGGCAGGCACCGAAGCGGCACGGGCGAGATGGGAAGCGGCGGTTCTAAGAGTGGGGTGAGGTGAGGAGGCTAGGGTAAAAGAGAAGAGAAGATGGATAGGGTAGGTTAAAGCTACAGCCGAGTAGGAGCATATTTTATATGGCTTGGAAAAATAATGGAGCCTCGAATGTTTGTATATGGGACGTTCAAGATTTCGTGGCCATTCCTGGGTGGACAATCCCAAGAAAGAAAAAGGGGCCCAATTTATTCACCGTAAATCATGGCTGTGCTACAATCAAGCTGGGCTGAATCCAGCCAATGTACGTTACGGAGAAGCCCTTTTATGTAATTATGTTTTTTCTCAAGGAAAAGAAAATGATTTAGTTCTTTGCTCTAAACAGGCATCATCGGAGGCCCATGGCTCAAGTACTGGACGGAGGTCGGCGCGGTGGTCTCCTCCATCGGCATGTTCGAGGCCCAGCTGAGCAGCGGCTCGTTCCAGCTCCTCGGCATGGCCGAACTGGGCCTCCTCCCGGCCGTCTTCTCCCGCCGCGCCGCCTGCACCGGGACCCCGTGGGTCGCCATCGCCGCGTCGACCGCCGTCACGCTCGCCATCTCCTTCCTCGGCTTCGACGACGTCGTCGCCGCCGCCAACTTCCTCTACAGCCTCGGCACGCTGCTCGAGTTCGCCGCCTTCCTCTGGCTCCGCGCAAAGCACCCGGCGCTCAAGCGCCCCTACCGCGTGCCCCTGCCGCTGCCCGCGCTCGCGGCCATGTGCGCCGTGCCGTCCGCGTTCCTGGCCTACGTGTGCGTCTTGGCCGGGTGGAGGGTGTTCACCGTCTCCGGGGCCCTGACGGCGCTCGGCGTCGGGTGGCACGGCGCCATGAGGCTGTGCAGGTCCAAGAAATGGCTCAGGTTCAACAACGCGGTCGCTGCTGATCATCAAGAGGATGCTGGAGACACAGTTTGACGTTGACTTGATCCGGCTAGAGAAATTCTCGCTTCGTTTACAACTGCCATGTCTCTAAACTCTCAAAGTAGTTGCATCTAAGCTTAATTTGCTGACTTCTTTGGTGAACTGAATTTGGATCTAGAAAAAACAATTCCAAGTCTCCAAAAATATTTTGCAAGCTGTACATGATGTTGTGTTACTACCATTTCAGATATAATGATGTTTAGGTTTCAAATTTCGTTTTCAGGAAAATTTTGGTTTCGAAAAAAATTTCGGTTCACAGATCAGCCAAAGACCAAAAATATTGTTTGTATTTGACTGAATTCCGTCAACATTTTGATAAATTTTTACCAAATTTTGAAAGCTGGTTGAACTTGGCCGAATCTATGTGTGAACGAACTATTTTGACCGAGATCCAAAAATTTCGGTCGTGACCGAAATTTCTGGAATTTTTGGTGAAATTTCGCTGAAATTCCAAACCAACATTATTACTACACTTCCAATCCAAAACATGTGATATTGTTTGTGCTCGTAACATATTGTGTCTGTGATTCTACCCATATTTCGCAACAGAGACGTAAATCAAACGCCACAAATCATCACAGCTCACATATATGCTCCATATATATATGATTCCTCCCTAAATATGCAATCTGACATCTACAAGACCAAGAACGTACTCCTAAGAACATAAGATGCGATTAATCCCCGTGTATATAATAGCTAACGACAGCATGAGCTCTCTACTGCTGATCCAGATTCACATTCGGATAATTTACATCAGATCGACCGAAGCAAGAAGAGCGGCGAGAACAACGGCGAGCAGAACGCTTGAAGACGCGACGTGGCGGCACCCGCTGCCGTAAGGGTTGAGCGTGCTGCTCGGACCGAAGGTCGCGCTCCCCGGCGGGCCGAACGCCGACGGCGGACCGAAGCCAGAAGGGGGACCGAAGCCGGATGGAGGGCCGAAGCCGCCCGCCGGCGGGCCGAAAGAGGTCGGAGGTGCCGTGCCGGCGGCCGGGGGGCCGAAGTCGGACGGAGGGCTGGAGCCGAAGGGAGGTGTGAGACCTGACGGAGGGGAGAGGCTCATCGGAGGGCTGGCGCTCGGCACGCTCGAGTTGGAGCCTCCTGCCATCGTGCTGCATGCCAAAGAAATTGGTATCGCGTCAGATGAGGTTCTGTCAGAACTCGATCGGAACGGGTGTATATACAGTGTGCTGACTGCTCAAGAATCGCGCGAAATACTCGTGCTCACCTTCCCGCGAAGACGCATGACCCTGAACCTGAAACAAGTGATTAACACGAAAAAAAATTAGAGCTCACGAACAGTGATCCATGGTGCAGCAGAATGGAAGTGTGATGGATTATCAATCAAAATGCCTGTGGTTGGTGTTAATCGGAAAGATAACATCACATTAGACAAGGAAAACATAGTGCTTACTGGGATCAGTAGTGGTAGTAGTGGCAGTGCCGTTGAAGGAGCAGGTGGCGCCGGTGCTCGAACTCTTCTGGTAGTAATCGTTGTAGGCGTAGGAAGCCAACGCGGCCAGGTTGTTCTGCTTGTAGCAAGCTCCGCCGGGCTGTATCGCCGAGCAGTCGGCGTTGGCCTGCCCGCACACCCAGCTGAGCCCAGCCTGCAGCGCCGTCGGGTCCGCGTTCTGCAGCGCCACGCAGAACGTCCCCGTCGCCAGCGACCGTCTCCTGCCTTCGCCGGGGCGGCCGTGCAGGTAGCTATGGTACACCAGCGCGGCGCCGGCGCCGGCGCCGACCTCCTCTGACCCCGCCTCCGCGATCAGTGGGATGCCCGAGAAGTTCAGCGCTCGCATCGCGCCGTACACGTCGTCGACCCTGGCGTCCGTAGCCTCCGACGACGGGCGAGGCTTCAGGAAGAACGGCGAGCCGGTGTCCCTCAGGAACCGCAGCAGGCGCGCCGTGACGGCTGACGACGCCGCGGGAGCGAGCGCCAGCCCAGACAGCGCGCTCGACACCCTGACGCGGCCGTCGAGGCGGGCGGCGACGAGCGCGGTGTGGAGGTTCAGCATCGCCGGGACCAGGAAGCACGCGCTCCGGGGGGAGCTGGCCAGGACGTCGCTGCCCGCCAAGACGTGCGTGATCTTGGTCGCCGGGAGGAACCGCACGACGTTGGTGGCGACCCAGAGCTCGGCTTCCTCCCGGAACTCGGCCATGTGCTGCAGCTGCTCGTTTGGGATCGAGAGCATGACCTCTACCCCGGTGTTCGCCAGGGATCGCAGCACCTGGTGGTCTGCTCCGCACACGCGCGCTTGCTTGGTCTGCTTAGACTGGACGATCTTCGCGAAGTCTGACGGAAAATTCTCTGACGGAAGGATCGCGCTGCCTCCGAGAGAAGATGTGCCTGTCCGTTATGAAACGCACAAGGTAAAGTTCAGCTGATTCAGTGACCAAGTTAGTTTACTTAGTTCCTTCCTGCTATTACACTACTTGCACAGTTGCAATTATCTTCCAAAATTATCAACATTTAGCAACGATTGTATAAGTAGGTACTAAAAAAATGTTCTTGTTTGATTACAGTATTAGAGCTTATCATCATTTTCTTATCAGTGTAGTATTACAGCCACACAGGCTTCAGGGTTCAGTCTGTTCAGTACTGAAGAGTTGAGTGGCGTGTTTGAAAAGAGATTTGGAGAAGCTTTCACATGCGTCAGATAGATTATTATTTTTTAAGGATCAGACAGAAAAATTGATCAAGATTACTTTAGACCATGGAAGAGAAAATTTGATCAAGGTAGGTAGGCACTCGCATCATTCAGTTTCTTAAACATGAGGCCAACCGATGAGCTTCGACACGTGGCACGTCTGCTTTTGTTGACTCAAGATAAGACATGAAAAGGGCACGCACAAGCATATCCTAAACATCGCAGCTTGAAAGTCCCTTGTACTGCTGAGCAATTTCAGAAGAAGAATATCTTTTTTATGTATTGTCATGTACTCATGTCTTTATCACCCTCTTCCTTTTGTGGAGGATATGGTCATGTTATATTTCACTACCGGAACTGGAGCAAAAGCTTACAGTGTAGACGTACCTGATGCATTCCATAGGACAACTATGAGCAGAAACACACGTCCCTGCCATCTTTCGTGTAGCATTCTCACACGACAGTATCTTCTGCAAGTGCCTCCTCCCAGAGCTGAAATTGAAGTAGCAATTTTCTGAATAGGACGGAAACAAACAAAATTTTATCTTTCGTGTAGCATTCTCACACGACAGTATCTTCTGCAAGTGCCTCCTCCCAGAGCTGAAATTGAAGTAGCAATTTTCTGAATAGGACGGAAACAAACAAAATTTTAAATTTTGATAGAGCACAATCCAATTCCCGCAGGATTTCTTTAAAAATTTGCATGTCCCCAGAGAGGGGGTAGGAGGGGGACTGGTAGGAGCCATGGCCTGCTATTGCTTACACGCGCTATTTCATCGAAAATTTGTAGTGTAGCATAATGATTTCAGTGAATTTCATTTGTATCAGTGCTATCAGGCCCTTCTTATCAGCTGCATAGCATAACATGACGGTCACCCTACTGTAAACACATAAATTTTCCTGGTTCGTGTAGTAAATGAATTGTTTCCGTGAAATTCCCGTGTCGCCTGCGGCCGGCTAATCAAAGTCATCCTAAAATTCCTGGCTGCCACCACGGCTATGAAGTATAACATTTTCTGGCCTCACTAGGGACACATGAATTTATCGTGGTTCATATAGTAAATGAATCGTTCCGGTGAAACACACATGTTGCCTGCGGCCGGCGAATTATTTGAGCCCATGGAACTTTTCAAGATCCTTCCAGATCGGACCGTATCATCACCAAACAACACTAGTCCCACAGCAGGAGACGTCAATGGGAAAGAAGAAAATAATCGAGATGTTGATGCACGTCAGACGAACCGGAACTCGCTGGGTCACTATTCGTGTATCAGCATGCGCACATAGGCCGGGTGTCAGGGTCGCAATCCACATAGTCGCTGTTTAGCCACGGATCGATCGGTTTATCCAAATTGGTTGGTAGACCAAAACGCCTAATCAAGCATTTAACTATCCTAACAAGTATTTTATGCATCGGAAAAACTACTTACTATAGGGACTGAAATGAATTTTGTTCCTAACAAGAAAACTTGACCTGCAAATGAGTGATGCATGGAATGGAAGCAGTGCTCTGAACTATCCTACTATTTTGCTTGTCCAGTTGAGATAGGAGTCGAGAAAAAACATTCAGTGTTATTGGATATGTTCCAGTTAACTAAAGATTTGGCTGCCCAGCTGCTTAGATGGCTGAATGTTCCTAGGAAGCAACTTGAATGATCTTTATTTTAGCCCAATTGAGCAAGCTTTTGACCTGATGAAGTAAGGGTTGAACGAAACAAGAAATAGGTGGCATAAAGTGTGCATGCTATGGACCGACAAGATAGCGAGGTAGTAGTAAATTTCAGTTGCAACTGGTGAACATACTCTTGTGCAACAACAAAAAAAAATTGGTGAACATACTGAGAATACCAAACTGGGACAGATTGGAACCTCTAAACGCCCAAAACTGTATATACAGAGAACCAGACTTAATAGTTGCGCCGAAAGGAGAAACAAACCTTGTCTTCTCCAAGAGGAAACAGAGAATTAATAGTTGAGCAACAACGGAGGAAACCAAGAATGGAAGAACTGGAGGTTGCTGATGATGGCCGTACCTGGAGCAAAGCCTCCAGTTGGCCCCCAAGAACGAGCCTGGCGTCGCTTCTCCTGGAGGAAAAGCTTGTATCGAAACGAGAACCTTAACTTGACCCTCTGTTTCTTGGGGCGAGCAGTATCGAAACGAGGCCCTCGGTTTCTCGGGGAGAGCTGAGCCTGAGTGAGCAGTCTGCGGCGGCGAAGTGAGGGCAACAAGGGCGCAAGGCCATGAACCTGCCTTTATACGCGCACTAAGCAAGCAAGCGCACATGAGTAGGCGCGGTTTAGGGCGTTGGTGTCGACGTGCGCTAGACGACGCAGTTGTGAGTTGTGCCACCGCGCTGAAGGCGACGCAGTGCAGCGGCTTGGGAGCAGAGCAGCGATCGGCTTGCGACTTGTAGGAAGCAAAAGATTTCCTCGTGTGCCCGTGCGTGTGAACCACACGGTGTGTCGTGTGTCTGTATGTTATTGTCGGAAAAAAAGGCAGAATTAGCCCCCGCCGAGTGGCAATGCTGGATCTAGCCCTCTGGCGGGGGTAAATCCATTTTTGTTACCGCGATGCGCTGGGCACGTAACACGTGTCAAATTCGTGGATCGGGCCCGCGACGGGCTGAAATCGCGCCCTCAGTCCGCGACGGCCTGGTTGCAGCCTCCCAGCCCGCGACAGAGTGGGCCGTGGCCCCCATCCGCGACGGGCCTCTTCTCGCGCTGCTGGGCCGCGACGGCCCGCTCGTCGCGCTCCTGGGCCGCCTCCGCTCCGCTGCCTCGCTGCTCCCCTCCGCCGCCCGAGCGCCGCCTGCTTCCGCCGCCCCCGAGCACCGCCCGCTTCCGCCGACCCGAGCCACCGTCGTCGCCTACTGCCCTCCTCACCGGAGCCTCCATCCGAGCGCCGCCCCCAACCCACCACCGCCTCCTCGCGCCGGCCGCCCAACCCCGTCGCCCACCCGCCCGCCGCTGCCGCTCCCCTCCGGCGCCGGGGCACTCGCCCTGCCCGCTGCCTCGCCCCGGAGCTGCCGACCTCCGCCGTGGTCGCCGTTGCCCGCCTCCGCCCCCGAGCGCCACCCGCCTCCGCAGCCGAGCGAGCTGACCGAGCCGAGCGCCCCGACCGACAGACCATTGCGGCCCAGGAGCGCGACGAGCGGGCCGTCGCGGCCCAGGAGCGCGCTCGGCCTGGCGTCGCGGCCCAGGGGCACGGCCCACCCCCATCGCGAGCCGAGGGCGCGATTTCGGCCCGTCACGGGCCCGATCCGCGAATTTGACACGTGTCACGTGCCCAGCGCATCGTGATGACAAAAATGGATTTGCCCGCCACCGGGGGCCAGATCCGGCATTGCCACTCGGCGGGGGGCTAATTTTGCCTTTTTTTCCTCGTCTGCTGTCGTTTTTATCCGTGAAACGTGCTCGATCGATTTGCAGTCGATCGGGCGACTGCCTGCCTGTTTTGCGACGTTTATTTTTCTCTCTGAGACTGCGGCTGACGGATCACTTGCTGCCCATGTCGCCGAAAGATGGAGAGTGTGATACACGGAAGCTCTTTGCCTTCATCATATCTTACTTCAGTTTGACGAATGGTTTACTTCAGCTCGTAGGCACTTCGCAGTGCTAATGCGAGGACATCAAGTTATCAACTACCGTAGATGCATGCGCGATCTTGGGAAAGAAAGATCTGCACCACAGCTCGTGATCTGGAGCCACCAGAGGCATCATCACTTCATCAGATAAAGCCTAATTAATCACACGAGTCCCGCCTAATCATCATGAGTGAGACACTTAAGTAGAGTACTTTTACGTGGACATGCTAAATCATCATGAGTGAGACACCTAAGTAGAGTACTTTTACGTGGACATGCTTTTTTTTACGTGGACACGTTTTGGTGTTTTTTTTTGAGCCGACATGTTTTGGTGTTGGGTACAACTCCAAACTGAAATTCCCACAGATAAAACTACCTGCAACGCAATGGCGCAAACCCCGGCCATTTGGTCAAAACCGGAACAGCCAAATTTTTGCGACTCAGCGTCGGCCGCTCCAGAGCAGGTCACCCATCGACACATCTTCTTCCAACGTCCTCCAAACATGAGCACGTAGTATGATACTGCGCCTTGGCATACCCCATCGCCTCTTTATCTGGCCGAATAATCCCTGTTTATCTGATGCTCAAAGGAAAGCATGGCCTATGCTGTTGATTAATTAGCTTCTGCCAATCCGAGCTTACTTTTGCAGTCTGGTGACGCTAGCCGTGGATATCCTCACTGCTTTTATGTATCATTGCCGCTAAGGTTTTCCATCTAGTTGCACCAAAATGGGCGGCTAAAAGACAGCTCGCGAAATGCATATCTGCCTTTGGGATATGTCTCCCGTCGACAGGAAGTGCTTGATGCGTCGTGACTTTGGATCGCTGACGAGAGTCTCACATGCATGCAAGGCTCGTTGCCTCTAACCGGATTTCGACCATTCGATAGTTGTCGGTCAGATTTACCGTTTTACAGATGTCACTGGTCAGATTTACCTACCGATCACCATCGAATTCCACCGAGATTTCCTTTTGCTACTGGGCAATCGACTATTTTTAATCGGGTAGCAGTCAAAAAGAATTTCTTCCACCTCTTCCTTCTCTTCCTCCTCCCGTTCCTTCTTCCTCTGCTCATCTGTTACTGCTCCACTAACAATGGAGACGACGACGACTCCGATGAGCTACTTCCTCCCTTGCCCACACCATGTCCGCTGCTGCCGAGGTTCAGGTAGGTTGCGGGGGGTGGAGGGAGGGGGTCATTGTGCCCCAGGGCTTAGATAACAGCTGGCGGGGAGTGGTCGTGACAAGGATAGGGCTGGGCGGTGAGTTGCTGGTTGGACAAACATGACGGGTAGGTTGGCGCTAGAGGAGGAGGAGACAATAATGGTAGAAGTGGTTAGGTGACGAGGCGGATCTCATAGTGGGATCCGCCAGAGACAGTGAAGAAGGCAAGGGCACGCAACGATGGTTAGTGGTAGCGGAGTTGGTGGGGGTGAAGAGAGAGTGGGGGCACCGGTAGGAGAATGTTGGGATGAGGTTGGACGAAACTGAGCTGATGCTAGGCTGTTTTTGGATGAGGAAGAGATGTTGGTGTAACATCCCCTATCTTCTAGTGCTCTTGATTGTGCATCATGGCATGGCATAGCTCAAATTATTTTAAATTTAAATTTGAATCACATACAAGAAAGGGTTTGGAATTGGCTTAAACCGCAAATAATTTTGAAAAAGGAGACAAAGAATTAATGTTGAATTTGAGCAAAGTTTAAGTTTATAACCAATTGACTTTGAGCTTGGTTTGAAATTTTCAAAAACAGAATTTAGAGGAGAAAGGAAGCAAAAACCAAAGATGAAAAAAAATAAAACCTCTCTTCTCGACGGGCCTCTTCTTCCGGCCCAGTCCCCTCCCCCGCCTGGGCCTCCTCCCTCTGGCCCACTCTCCTCTCTCCCTCGGCTGGGCTGACCGGCCCAGCATCTCCACCGCGCGGCCCGCACCGGCCTGCCCCGCACCCCGCCGCCTTCTTCTTCCTCTCCCTCCCTCACCCCGCTCCTCTGCCACCCCCGCCGCCGCGTGGCAAGCGCCCCCTGCCACCTCCACTTCGGCCTCGCCTCCCGAGCTCCCCATAAAACCCTCCCCTCTCGGCCGCCCCGCCCTCTCTTTCTCCCTTCTCTCGGCTGCCCCGCTCACCTACTCCCTCTCCCTTCCCCATTTTCTTCCGCCGGCCGAGCTCACCTCGCTGCCCGTCTCCGTTCCACCCGAGCCACCCCGACGGCCTCGCCTCCGTCGCCAACCGCCCTGAAACGCCGCCGCCCGAGCCCCTCTCTCCGCTCCACCCGGCGCTCCCTCCTCGCCGTCGCCTCTCGCCTCGGCCACCGTCCCGTGCCTCGGCACCGCTCCCCTCTCCCCGCCTCGCCCCTGGTCGCCTTCGCCTCCGCCGAGCCCCACCGGCCTTCCTCGTCGTTGCCTCGGTCGCTCCCGTCGCCGTCTACCCCACCTCGCCGTCGCCTTCAGCCCCGCCCTCGCCGTCCGAGCTTCCCCGGCTCCGCTTCTCCGTCCCCGTCGCCGTCCCGGCCACCTCGCCGCCACTGGAGCCGAAGCCCCGGAGCACCGCCTCGCCTCCGAGCCCCTCGCCTCCTTCCCGCCTTCCTCGTCGCCGGCTCCGTCCCACCTCGGTCGCCCCTCCTCGCCGCCAACTCGAGCTCGCCCCAGCCGCCTCGTCGTCGCCTCGCCGCCGGAGCCACCCCGCGCCTCGTCGCCGGCTACCCGCCCCGTCGCCGCCTCCGTCTACCCCGCCGGTGAGCCTCGCCACCGCCACCCCGCGCCGCCTTGCCTCCTCGCCGCCGGCTAAGCCACTAGTCGGCCGAGCCCGAGCCAACGGTCGGTACCGACCGAGCTCCCGACCGGGCATGATTAGGGCCTTAATGGCCTTATTGATGGTGTCGTTAGGACACCATTAATACTAATCAGTAGTATTAATTGATAAGTGTACTTATTGATCCATGTTTAATGCTATTAATCCTGTTCTGACACATTAATCACTACCATTAAGGGCTAATCAGTGTACTTAATGAGCTGAATTTATTTTGTCCCTCTGACATCTGGGTCCCACGAGCCAGGATTTAAGAAAAATAATAAAAAGAAAAGAAGGATTATATGACAAGTGGGCCCACCTGTCATAAACTTGATCAATTGTGACCCAAATTGACCAAGGGGGCCCACCTGTCATCCTCTAGAGCTAGGGCTAAGCTGAGTAGCAAAAGTAATTCTTATTTTCTTTATTGAGAAAAATACAAAAAAGGGATTAAAACTTATAAAATTCGTAGAAAATGCATACTTTATCAGAAAAATGCAAATAATATATCAAAATGATCAGAAAAATGAGATCTAGGCAATTATGTCATTTCCATCCATGTTTGCATGCTGAGAAAAATGAAAATAACTAAAAACTCAAATTAGGGTTTCCCCGAGTAGCCGGAGAAATTCGGATCGCGATATTTCGAGCGTCCGGACTCCAATTAAATTGATTCCACCTGCATTAGTTCTTATTTTGCATCCTCTAGGTCATGGCATACATGTCATTCATGCTGATGTTCTCGACGTGGTATTTATTATGGCATCTGTTGTTCGGTGTTTTCGTTCTTTCGATAGGACCGGAGGATCTCGACAAGTATAACCTTGAGCAGGATCAGGACCTAGTAGCTGAACCGCAAGGCAAGCAGCCCTCCCCCCTTTGAACATCTTGCGGATATCCCAGTACTTTCAAATTACTATTTGTTTTCAAATCGTATCGCATGCGTTCAACTGATAATTTATACTAAATGTTAGCCCTATTCCTTGCATGAAAACTTACTTTGTCGCTCAATCAACACCACCGACCCTCCCAACCTATTTAGAGTAGATTACTCATTGTTTGCGAATATTTAGTTATCTATTGATGCTTAGACCTGCTTAGTTGGGTGAAAGTCATAATTCCTGGGATGGCAGACAAAACACAATACTCTGGATGGGTTAGAGGATAGGTGGGTGTTCACCGGGAACTGTTTAATAATCCTGACTAATATCAATCGGGCATAGACGAGAGGCCATGCTCGGAGCATGGTGGGTTGTCTCGTTCATCCCACAAGGACCGGTTCCCGGCGTATATTGACCCAAGATTTTGCGTACTACTACATGGGCGTATAATGGGCCACTCCCGACCGAATAATTTGTCTAGACTTAGGTGATGAGCCGCATAGTTTGCCGTTTTCGTGTATTGGGTGAGTGGAAAAGAAGGTGGTGTGGTGCAACAATATAGGAGTGAGGGTTACACACGGTCCGGGACCGGGGATGTATCACCTGACACAACTAGTGGGACCGCGTCGAAGTATCGGCCGAACTGTCGTATGCGGATTAGCCTATTAGGATGGCTCATACTTAAGCCGAAAACATTGTAAAGGTCATGTTCGATCACCCTCCGCCAGCACACCTCGTGAAAATGTGTAAATTGCATTGGCATTAGGAGTTGATCGATACGTGTAGGTAAAGATGTACACCCCTGCAGGGTTTGAACTATTCGAATAGCCGTGTCCGCGGTTATGGACAGCTTGGTGATTACCTGCGTCGAATTAGACAATTGCAACCTTAATCTAAAATTTGCCGACTCTAAGGATGTGGGTTAACGATCGCTTTCTCCCTGGTGGTCGAGGAAGCATCAAGGGTTTTACTGTGTTCAACGGTCTGCTTTAGGTTTTACTATGCAGTTTCAGCTCATCTCCTTTACAAAGTATTCCAGTAGATGGATTTCAATCTATGTACCGGTATTCTCGAAAAAACAAATTCGCTTTCTGTAAAATAGTCCACAAATAGCCCCTTCTTGATACCTGATGCATCTATTATTAATTTCCCCTGTAACTCTTGCGGAGTACATTTTGTACTCACCTTACATTCGTTGATAATATTTGCGTGCAGAGGAAACCACTCCCGCAGTGGATGGTTTCTACGTTGAGATCGACGCCGACATCGACTAGTCGCTGGTGATCCCGGGCAGTGGTCCTGCCCTGGGTTCGGCAGTTCGGTTTGTTTTGCCGCCACTTTTGGCCCTACCCTTAGACTTCTCAGCCAATTTAAACTTCCGCTGTGTAAATAACTTTTACTGTGTATATGTTGTTAAGTTTTCGAACAACTAGTATTATTGCAGTTTCAGTCGTAGAGTCTCTGTTATGATACTGGTTTGTTCTCCCCTGTATCATGTACAGTGCGTGTATGTTTGGAGTGCATGATGCAGGTAGGATTTCAGAGTCTTTAACATAGAGTTATTAAGTTTAATCACTCCTGTGAAGTGACTCTCCATTGAGAGGTTGGGAACTATGTCACCCTACTCCAGCCGCGCATTAATTTGCCGGGACGAGGTCGGGGTTAATGTTCTGGCTCAGTGGGAAAGAGTGAGGAGACTATATCACCCTACTGCTTTGTGCATTAATTTGCCGGAGTAAGCTTTGGGGTTGACGTCTCGGGCTATTCGAAGCCATATCACTCTACTCCTCTCGGATTTGACACCCGTGAGTTGAGGTCGGGGTTGACGCTTCGACTTAGCGAGTGATTCCTCTTAAGACTCTCTGTTACGGAATCTGGGGTCCGACAGTTGGGTTGCTGAATGAAGATATGTTGGTCTAGAAAAATGACTTGACTTGAAAGAAAAATAGTCAACTATTAAATAGACACTTCCAAGATTTTCACCCCTCATCCGAACATAGCATAGTTAGAGTGCAAGATAAGATCTATTAGAATGTCCGTGGCTATCTCAATTTTTACCTAGACTATGATGACAGATAAATCATGAGAAGGACAAATAGTTCAGTTGACCAAAATTGAGAAGTAGAGCATGATTTGTCAACAAATTGATAAGATCTCTTGCTGAGATTTGCCATGCTTGTTTGTTTCTAATTTTTTAGGTAGGTCTGTGAAGAAAAAAAGAGAAGGTTTTTAAGGAAACGCTAGTAGCTAGAGCCGATATATCATGGGTGAAAACCCTTTGTCATCATGTTTCTAAAGCTTATGACTCTAGACATGGCAATAGAAGGATTGTTATGATCACCGATAGGAATGATGGATGGATGAAATCTTTTGCTACCTGAGCACTAGTTGTAAAGACATCTATAAAGTAGAATCAGCGTTGACTTTTTGATCCATTCATATCATGTAGAGTTGATATTAAAAAGAACTCATACAATAGGTTGTTTTTTAAATTGACTTTACATGAAGAGCTAACATTAAATGCAGCAGCATACAAAGACAAATAAGGTCCACTCTAGAGCTTCCATTTTTCACAAAGCCTGACTCTTCACGAAGTCAGTTTTCTTCTCTTTCCTCCTCCTTTTCCTCTACATTAGTACTTATCTTATGTGGCATAATATGTTGGATAATTAGGTAATATAATGAAACTAATTCGAAGACTTAACATGACCAGAAACAGTGAATCAAATCTAGACATCATCAACAGCATAGAAACTACATCAAATGTAGCACATATCTAGATCACAGATTATCATCAGCACAGCGAGCAACATCGTCATCAATTCCATCTACGGAAGCAGAGTATTATCGGATATGTGAAGAAGCGTCGCAGCGAAACTTGCCGCAGCGATGAAGGCGATGCAGTGTGACTCGATGTAGTGAAGAGACCGATGCCGTGAAGAGCTCGACACAGCGCAGGAGATCGTACAACACCGAGCAGTCGCGGAGGCGCTTCCCAAAAACCTTATTCGCTCTCTCCCGTACAGGATCTCAAGAGCGGAGGGTTTTGGAGACCTGCTCTCCCGTCGCTCGGTGCACGCCGAGGAACGGGATGGAGAAGACCTGGATGACGGCGCAGCGCGGGTGGAAAACAGAGAACAGATTGATTTTCGAGCCGCCACGACTTCTTATCCAATTTGGACGCGAGTACTGCGCACGATCCGAACTCGGTTTAGATCCTTATCCAAAATCATGTGACAAAACAAATGGCAAAAGAGAACTACGCTAGGGCCCATTGGGAAATCAGAATTCGCCGGACCATTCACGCACATGTCGTGTACGCGCGCCCTTCGCCACGCCCAACCCAGCGAGCAAGCGTGCGCATGTGGTATTTCTCTTTCTCTCCTCACATTGCTTTGGAGAGGTGTGGAGCACCATTCCTTATAAGGTGGTCTTCCTGCACTTCAACTAGCAATATGTGACTAAAGCCACTAGCACTTGCCATGCATGAGTGGGTCTTTGGGATTTATCTAGAATTAAATGTAGAACTAATTCGAGCCTAACCCATTAATTCTAATATAATAAAGAGTCAGCTAACGCCACAACATTATGTATGATGTTAGTCCATATGAAAAGAAAGAATTCGACTCTCGATTATATGGATCATGCAAAGTTATTCCACATTTCGAGTTAATCAAATAGCTCCGTAGGTGGCAACCCATCCAGCCGCACTCATCAACACTGAACAGTAAACATGTACGTACTAACATTATTGTGGCAGAACGAGAGGCAGGGAGCCGAAGGTTGCTGCATCACGTTCATAGGCTGTTGGAGATGCTTTTGGATCAAAGGAACTTTCTTCTTTTTCTTTCTCTCTCCTATTCATATCCAGGGGTCACACATGCACACTGACCAGCACATGCGCTCCATCATTCGATTGTTTAGGGCTCCATCTTTTGGCCGGCGATCAATGGCAATATGGCACCGGTCTCCGGACGCCAAACTTTATGGACAAGTGTAAAGATAAGATTTGAGCCGGTTTGTCTTCTTGCCGCGGTACCAAACTTTGAAACGAAATAACAGGAAAGATGTACATATACTAATAAACTAGAAAAGAAAGAAATGGAGAGAAAGGAAGCATACCAAACTTAAAAGGAAAAAAAGCAAGAGAGAGAAAACATAAAAAGAGAAGAAAGATGGTAATGTATAGGGCGATCGAAATCTCTACATAGACTGGGTGCCTTTGGAACAGAGGACATTAGTGTATCAATTTTGGAGGACCAAGTTCCCGTAGGAAAAGTTTCCAAAGAGGATGTACTAAAGGAATGGTCCATAAAAATTATATAATTTTTTTATGAAATAAGCTATTCCATAGAAATTTGGAAGAAAACCTCATGTTTTACTCTCTCTATGTCTAGAGTTTCTATGTTTTTCCCGTGTGACATCTAAATAACACTTTGGAGTTTTCATGTGTTGTCATATTTTGCATGGATCGAATCCAAATAGTATGTCATCGCAATTCCTACGTTTTTTTTGTTTCATACGTTTTGTAAATTCCTGCTACAACATGCCTAAAAGCCTCATCCTTCACATTTACTTATTCCTCTTGAGCATGAAAATATTTCGGCATTCATAATTTTCTTGCCAACTTAACCAAAATACCCTTTTGTAACTAATCAAGTTGATCGTGGCCCACCACAAGATGGAATAGGCAAAAGAAAAGAAAAGTACCATATCGGCGGATGTGCAATAACAGGTATTCAGAAAAGTGTCTGCTGAGTGGCGACTACATAGACCAGACAGGCAAACATGAAAAAGGAGCCGTTTCCAAGAACAAGAGAAAAGAAGAAGAAGAAGAAGAAGAAGAAGAAATAGAAATGGAGCAAACGATCTAAAAAAGAGGTTTATGAAAAGGAAATGAAATCCGGCTGCTAGTTTGGGCGGAACACTCTACGGACCGAGCCCAAAAGAAATCCGGCTCCAAGAGCCCAACAAACCTGAAAGTCCATATCCACCGTCCGATCAGGATCCCGCCCATAATCCAACGGTCCTTATGGTCCAGCTTCCCCTTAAAATACCCGGTGCACGCACCCGTCGCCCTAGCTTCTGGAGACCAACGAGCGCTCCGCCGCCCCTCGAGCCCTAGAAAGACTGAGGTATCCGAGTTCGAGAGGCGATTCCGCCCCAAATTCTAGGTTTTCGCTAGCTGTTTGATCCGACTCTTTTGGCCGCGGTGAGCGTTAGATCATCGTTTTGCTTCGTCCAGATTTTATGCGGTTAGAGTTTGATGATTCGTGTGCGTCGGTCCCCTTTTGAAGAACCCTAGTTTATCGCCTCGTTGCGGTTAGCATCAATCTGCCCGTTTTTATGAAGTCAGTCTGCCGTTTTTATGAACTCAATCTGCCATTTTTATGTAGTCGTGTTTCGGCTCAGTTTTGAAGGCTGTAAACCAAATCGAGGGTTTCCTTGGTCAATTGGGTAGGTTTTGCACACTGGATCCCCTTCGCAGGGGATTTGGGGAGTTTTAGTTGGTTGGAGAAGGAGAGCTGGGCTGGTGGAATTGCAGAGCGGAAAGGGAAGATGGAAGGATATGCACGCTCATATGATCTTCTAATCCTTGGCTTGTATGGTGATCTATGATTCTGTTGTTACAATATGTAGATCCTGTAATATGAGAGTAGCCATGCTGCTCAAAAGAATTATGGATAATTAGCTTTAGTTCTGTTTTTATATATAGATAGTGAGATAGACTATAGATTCATAGTAGATGACTTGCAAAATGCATGTCTGCGTTAATTGTATCAAAAGATGGTTTTTTACATTGGGAGTGAGGAGATCTTTCTTGCATAGAAAAGCAATTGTCCTTTGGATAAAGGTACCACCCCATATCTGCTGGACGGTCTTTTAGTATTATGAACTCTTTTATTCATTGTATGCTGAAATGTAGCTTATTGGTTGATTCACTATTAGCATTCAGCAGCGCTACCTTTTCTCTTTGTGGAGCTCAAGATGTTAAAGCCTTGGTGCCTGTTCAAATGATCTCTTTTGAGCATCATCTTCATCCTTCTGTTTGAAGAAAGCCTGCTTTTTACATGAAATATGATTGCTTTGCTTCTGGTGACCAATTTTTCTTGTATTACTAAGGTCAATATGGGAAGAAGCTATGATTACAGTCCATCGCCGCCAAGAGGTTACAGGAGGAGAGCACGCAGTCCAAGTCCTCGTGGTCGGTATGGAGGCCGTGCTAGGGATCTCCCAACTAGTCTTTTGGTGAGGAATCTTCGTCGTGATTGTAGGTAAGGTCCTTATGGCTCTTGGATAGTAACTGCGTTGGTGTTTGTTTCTCTTGTAAATTAAATATGAGCAGTCATGTATTAGGGTTATTGTTGGTAATATATTGGTACCATTCAAAAATTATTTTGAGCTCAAGATATTTCTAAGAATACAATCCTCAAGTTCTTTCTTCATCGTGCTCATCTTGCATTTATTGCTTGACTCTTGGACCCATCCCGCATATGTTGCTCTTGAGCTTGATATTGCGAGTAATCTCCATTGGCAAAGCCAAAATTCATTCTGACTTTACTCCGATTCATCAATCCAAAGGAACACTGATTTGACATTTAGCACCAAACAAAGATAGAGACTGTAAATATACACATCTATCTTGTGTGGTTCTAATGATCCAATATGGATAGATGCCTGCCTTTTGTTTTCCTACCTTTCACGTTCTTGCCTTTCTTTATGAGGGTTCTGTGCTTACTTCTAACTATATCTCATTATCTGAACTTCTTTAAAAGGTTAGCAGAACACACTGTACTTTACTTTTTCAAGAGCGTTTCTTGTTTTCCCTATATCTAAATGTTCTTTGGTTATGGACTTGCAGTTTTGCATGTCTCTTAGATTATTCATGATCACATGAGAATTTCTTCTTTCTTCTATGCTTCACCTATTGACGTAGGAGTTTATTATGAATGCAGGCCTGATGATCTCCGTAGACCATTTGGAAAATTTGGTCGTCTTAAAGATATATATTTGCCAAGGGATTACTACAGTGGGTAAGTCTACTCATCCTAACTAGAGTCAGTGGGCATTTTCATCTGGAGGCCTTCATGCAGTTTGGAGATCTCATCCTGGCCTATATAGGATGTTATGATATCTTTTAACCCAATAACACTCTTATTATGCATTTCACTTGTTATTGGCATAAAACATGTACTTAGCAAGGTGTTTGTTTGTGCTTTAGTAAATTGCTTTTGCGCACCTATTGAGTTTAACAGTGAACACAATTTTTTGAAGACACAAGTCTTAAGAGTACTGTTGAAGAGAAGGGAAGAAATAGAGAGTTAAGAGATATGCAAGTTATGAAGAGTTTCAAGTCTATCTTTAAACTCTGATGAGTGAAAGGTCAGCAGCCTAGTGCATGCTTTATCCGTTGATATTGATTTGTGTATATCAACTTCCAGAAAAAGGCTATGGAGAAGCAGCAGTTTTGTCTGCAGGATTTCTGTTATACTGTTTCAGGGAACATTGCCTTAAAAAAGTTTGACCTTCATTATCTATCACAGGGAGCCTCGGGGATTTGGGTTCATCCAATACTATGATCCTGAGGATGCTGCTGATGCGAAATATCATATGGATGGGCAGATTCTTCTTGGCAGGGAAGTTACTGTTGTTTTTGCAGAAGAGAACAGAAAGAAGCCTTCTGAGATGAGGACGAGGGAAAGAACAAGGTACTACACTTCTTTCTTTCATGTTCCTTTCATTTAATTGTGCATTGCATTCAGTTCTTGTTTTGTGCATATATTATCTATGGCTTCATTCTGGAAGGCAAAGAGCTAAATTGTTTGTCTGTCTTAACTTCTGCAGTAGCAGAGGTCTTTCTCATGACCGTAGGTCGCGTTCTCTCAGACGCACTCGCTCAAGGTCACCTGGATACTTGGATAGATCACGGTCCCGCAGCCGAAGCTACTCGCCGGCACCTAAGCGAAAGCGCTATTCAAGGTTAGTTTTCTTGTATCCTCTGCTTGACGATTATCAGTACTTCGCATCCATGCACCCAAAATAAGTGACATACTTACTATGTTGGCAGATCTCCGGCTCATCGTGAGAGATCTTTGTCGTGCTCGCCCGTGGACAGCAGATCAAGGAGTAGAAGCCCATCCGAGGATCGTGGTAGCAAGTCTCCCCACAGGCAGAGGTCCCTTTCGGTTAGCCAGTGAAGTAGTAGCGTAGGGCCCCAGTGCGAACGTGGAGATTACCTACATGACAATCTGCTTGCTGTTACGTTGAACCATGTGTCAGATTTTATTCTCATCCTGGGATTGTAGGAGTGCTACTGATGTATGGTGGTGTATTTTGGTGCTTTTGTTGGGTGATTCTTACTAGGTGAAATTGAATGCTTGTCGAATTCATTTACCTGTGTTCATTTAAATTTTCAAATACTGTGTCGTCGTTCATAGTTCCTCCACCGTTGCATTGTGTTTGCAGAATTGTAGCCTCTCTAGAACAGGCGAGCAAATGCTGTTAACGCGTGAGAGGCTGTAGTTCTTGTCTCCCTAAGTCTGCTCTGTTCATTCATGATGTGGAAATCTACCAAGCCATTGTTTGTAATAAATTTATGTTTGTTAACACTGTTCACTGTTGTGTCAGCTGTGAACGCGTGAGTTGTTGTGCTGATCACCAAAAGCAGTAACCAGTAGACCGCGACGCAAACACCGTTGCGACGCGTATCGGCGTATGCGATGCATACACACGTGCGCGCGAACGATTTAGATTGACGACGCCTCTCTAGTATTGCCGGAGTACTTGCCAGAAATTCACGACACCACCACCAACTCACATTGAACATCTAAAAAAACTGTCACCTGCAGCCGATCAGGATTAGTAAAATTGAGATACTGCCTTGCTGGTCTGTTTCAAGTATGAACCTTGTGGTTGACTAACGTGACACGACCAGTCTGCTGTATCCTGTTAAAGCGATCAACATGGGTTCGTCCTGAAAGTCAGACGTCCGTCAGTTCTTACATCAACCCCTTGCAAGTTGCGAGTCAAACACGGGCAAATACCTTGTAAGTTATAAATCCGAAACTTTGGCAAACTTACCTTGGCATATGAAGGAAATGGGCAGGTAAAATCAGGATGGCCCAGCTTGCAATATACCTCTATACGATGGGGCCATCAACTTAAATTGCAATGATTTGGCCAACGAAAACAAGCACATTAATTCTGACCCGAGACGACGCCCAGTTGGTCCTGTGAGGTCACGAGGTAAATAATTTATGTTCATACATTGTCTGGTTTGCAGAAGGTAGCGCTGTGCTGTTGTTGCCTAGAAGAAGCGTGTTGACCTGTTGTGGAAGAAGGGCAACCGAAAATTAACGAGGAAGAATAGATCGAAATGAATTGTTTGATGACGTTTCTGGTCAGCTTCAGTTTGCTGGGCCATTGCCATCCCTATACAAAACAACTCATTGCACCCACTTCTCCGTTTACTACAACTTGAGGTCATGTCCACAGCTCAATCGCATGTAGTTGGGTGTGCAGGCACCCCTTCCTCTGTGTGGCGGTGAAAACCGACGAGTGCACACGATCGATGACATCGCGACGTTAGAAGAGCTAGCCCAATGATGCGGCGTGCATCAATGTTTGACACGGGAATTTTGCGTGAATCAGTTCATTCTTCGCAAGGAATGCAACCAACGCCTCGGTAGTGTGATCATGATCAACCAGCTTTTAGTGTCATTTACCTGTATGGATGGAGGTCTCGCCGTTGCATCCCTGCAGATGAGGATAGGGAAACAGAAGAAAATTCAAGCTCTCTCCGTTAATTACCTGGTTGAAGTAGCCCGTTGCAGATCAGCAGGTGTGTCAGATCAGTCGGCATTACTTTCGTACGTAGGCTTACTGAACCGTCCGATTGGAAATTCCTTTGTCAAGTAATGGCGTTCCAAATTCCGATACGTTATCGTCCGGTTGAGATATAATAAAGCTCATTCCGTAGAACGAGTAGGCTGCAGTGCTTGGAAGAAAATCCACTTTTAGCCCCCTGTGGTGGCGCAATGTCAAAATCAGCTCCCATATTTTTTCAAAGCCAAAAACGACAGCATCAACGAATCACGCGCAGCCACGTGGCTCTAGCCGCACCCCGGGCATGCGGCACTGCCCTCTCGCAAGTCCAGCGCGCGGCCTGCAGGTGGGGCCCGTGCCCGCTGCCTGCCGCAGGGCGGGCGTGCGGCAGCCCCCTGCCGCAGGGCGCGCATGCGGCAGCCCCCTGCTCCCTACCGCAGGGCGGGCGTGCGGCAGCTCCAGCTCCACAGCGCTTGGACGTGGTGGCCGACACAACTGGACAGCATGCGGTAGAAATGAAATAAAGGAGAAAGAGGTGATTGCTAGCTGTCACTATTTAGAGATTCCGTATCAATTTATTGCTACAGTTAGACACTGTTCATCAAAGCTGTGACATGTTGTAATCTCTCTGCCCGGAAATCACGCAGACACATGAGACGCTTCACTCATTTAAACCCTAGCCCAGTGCGTGCAGCTCCCTCTCACTATCTCATCCCATTCACTCGTTCTCTCATTCCAGTGCATCCGAACTACATTCGCAGAACTCCAGCTTTCTAGTCTCCGCTTTGCTTCCTCTCGGTTGAGTAAGATTCCCTGGGAAAGTAATAACGTTTTCGTTATGTAGTAATTAATTAGTCTGATTGAAGTTCTTTCTATTACTATTGGTAGTCATCTTATTTTCTATGTTGACAAAATGAGTTAAATAGCAAATAATTAGTATGTTTGTAGGGTGCTATCAATTTTGATAACAGTGTTGTTATTTATAATGTAGAGACTCGAGTACATATGAGGATGGCTTGAAGAGTGAATTGTGGATCATATTTGTATTGCAATAGGAAGATTGGTGCACTAAACGGTGAACCACCGTTTAAGGTAATGAAATATCACATGCAAATACTTATATACCTTTGTTTATTACTAAGTAGTCATCATATGTAGCTCATCATCTTTTTTGATTGAAGCAAATTTTAACTTGTACCTGAGCATGTGGCAATATTTTCGGTGTAATTTTATGTACGTTATTTCTAGCATGTAGAAAGCAACTAGTACCTAGACAGATACCCCTTAAGAATGTCTTTTGGGATAGAACCACATGGTTAGCATTATTACGATGATCGAGGTAGCTAGATGGCCAGTCCAAAACACTAAGAGAGACCGGATCAGGTTACTATACAACTTGGAAAGAATATAGCCAACTTTTAGGGCATATCATATGCATTAGTGCTCAAGGACACTAATCTCCTATGCTCAAAGCTAGTCCTCTCTCTTCTGCAGCAGTTTCTTTCTCCGTTGCTAGTAGAAGCATAAGAATCTTTTACGTTAACGAGGTATATACTTGCAACTACACTAGACACTAGTACACCGATTTCCCATGAGAACCTACCCAGGAGACTCAGCAGACTCCTGCTATGGCCTCCGGACTAACCCGGCGCTGCACGAACAATTTACTTTCCCCTCAGATCACATGCCGCGCAGACACAAGAGGGGAAGAGGTCGTTGATCGGTCACCCTATTTACTGGTTTCAGATAATTATACTACTCTACTTTGTTGTTTGGACTACTCCCATCACTTAATAAGATCTTCTATTCGAGTTTATAGTCTTATACGATAAAAATATCACACGAGAAGAGTTAAATCCAAGCACCGCGAGATACCTGCGTACATAAATTCTGATTTGTGCACTAATTTCCCTAAAAAAAGATTTGTGCACTCATTTCCCCTCAAAAAAAAGATTTGTGCACTAATCGACTCCAAAATGAAAACGTCAACATGTTAAATATTCACCCGACAGTGCTACTGCGGGATTTCTTGGCACACATTCTGAGGTTAATTGCGAGCAGTTCGAGGCGGAACAGTAAGCAAATGCACAGAGAATAGACAGCTACCAAGACAGCACGTATTTTGAGGCAGACAAACAGATAGCACGTATTTCGAGGCGGCTGAAGGGGCAGTCGGCCGGGGAATCAAACGTTGCGCGCATGGGGGGTGCGGCACGTCAGCACGTGCCGCGCATGGGGGCTGCGGCAGGGCGGTGGCCACGCGTGCGGGGTGCGGCAGGCACTGCTGGCGCGGATGGGGGGCGCGGCAGGTGCCTACCGCACCTGGGTAATGTGGCACGTGGAGCTGGGGGCGCGGCAGACCTGCGTGGCGCGGGTCTGATCCGTGGGAGGTCGGCTCCGCACACCCAGACCGCGGCAGGTAAGCCTTTTTTGCATTTCATCACAACGGGGGGCCATTCCTGCCATTGACGTCGACCGGGGGGCCAAAAATGGCTTTCCTCCCAGTACTTGCTGAGCACCGCTCTTACCATATACGGAGTAGTTACATCATATCTAGAATCTCACTGAAGAAAGTGTTAAGAACTAATGGGTCTAACCTAATTAGTACTATAATTAATTTTTAATAAATTATAAAGGCTCACTCATGTATGATCAGAACTAGTTGAGTTTTAGTCTCATATTGCTAATTGAAATAGAGAGAGACCACCTTGTAAGGGTTGGTACTCCACACCTCTCTAAAGCAATCTGAAGAGAGAAAAAGAATACCACATACGCGCACACTCGCTTGTCTGGCAGCGCATGGCCTGGTGAAAGGTGCGGGCACACAACATGCATGTGGATGGTCTTGCAAATTTGAGTTCCTTGATGGGCCCAGTTCGCAGCTCTCTTTTGCTATTTGTTTTGCCATGTGTGATAACAGTTTAACGTGTACTGATTCATCCGAATAAGGATCCAGACGAAAACCACACACGAAATCAATCTGCTACTCCCGTTTGCATTGCATTGCGCTGTCGCTCTAGGTCTTCTCCATTCCCTCTCTCTGTGTGCACCGGGCGAGGGAAGAGCAGGTCTCTGAAATCATCCCACTCTTGATATCCTATACGAGCTGCTGTTCAGTCTACCGCACTGCATCGATCTCTTCTTGGCATGCACTTCTACACTGCATCAAGTCACACGGCATCGACTTCTTCACTGCGATAAGTCTTGCGGCATCGACTCGTTGCATCGCTTCTGGTAACACCTTGTTTCTACAGATGGTGTTAGATGTGGTGCTGTTTGTGATGCTAGTAATGATCTATGAATTAGATATGTGTTCTAAGATGGCATCTATGTTATTAATCATATGTAGATTCGATTTACTGTTTCTAGTTATGTCATATTTTCGGGAGAGATTCATCATTTAATGCCTAATTATCCAACAGAAAGCACAGGATTGACACAACTATGCACACAAGACAGAAGGAAAATTCTGGTTATTTCTAAGTAAAAACAAGTAGTGCAAGTCTTAAAGCAGTCAAAATTACACTGGAAATCATGATGAACTGTGATTGAAAGCCACAGCTGCGTTTGCTAAAAGAGGAGCCAAAGTTACAGTTACAGCAGCTTGTGATGAACGGAGACGTACTTCACTTACTGCTCGTATCGGCCATGAATCGTAGTTGCAGGTTCATGCATATGCATTGTGATCGACCGGCCGGTTCAGGACACAGAAATAAATAATAATGCAGAAACAGCTGGATTAGTTGGTGGCCAAGCTGGAACCCGTCCTTTCGCTACGCAATCCCCGACACATTTTTCAATTAATCATGCTACTCCAATTTTCTCTTTAAAAAAAATATCATCCTAGTACAGTACATCTGACTGCTTTAGCTTAACTAATATTAGTGTATTTGCATCCAGCTTTCTGTCTTTGCGTCAGGTCAAACGGTGGTTTAGTTTAGGATAACGAGAAAAGGACGGCGCGGCGGTGGTCTTGGACTTGCCGCGTGTCCACCGGCTTCCGCCGTTGACGCAAGACATTCATTCACCTCTAAGTAGCTTTAGCTAGGTTAGATCGGATCTACTGACAGAGTGGTACGTACATCAATGCACTAGTAGCAGCTTACAGTGCACAGCAGCATGCATGGATCATGCAGTTTCGACAGGGCATCTGTGGCTGTACCTGCTACTACTACGCGTGCACTTGCCGGTTGACCACCGCGTGCCGGCCGACCTGGGTCAAGATTGCCTTAAAGTACTCTCTGCCTTGCCACAAAATGTTACATTTTAGGGTCCGTGGATAGCAAAACTTTGACGGGCCACGACACGTGTTTTTCTTCTTTTCCACCTCACTAGGTAGTCATTATCTTGCACGTAAGCGATCTGGCCGCTGGTCAGACTAACTCGAGCTTTACTCAACAGTCCTAGCTAGCGCCGTATAATTATCCACATGTGCCTACCAGCACGTACGGACAGGACACACGAGTACGGACAGCTAGATACTCCTAGCTCAAGGCATTAATGCAGTGACCCTACATTTGACTGCCAGGACTCTTTATTTGACTTTAGAATACCTTTAAGGCATTTCTAGATTTGCCTCTTCGTATCTCTATATAAAAATTTTCATATTTTTTCTCTAATAGAGTTTTTAAATCTGTCTCTCCATCCTTCTCCTCTCTTCCCAATCCATTCCCATCCTCCCTCTTTTCCGTTCCTATCGCCGCTATCCCCACCCTCTGTCCCAAACCTCCCTCGACAACAGCATCCTCTGTCTCCCCCTCCATCCCTAGTGTCCCCCTGCCCCATCGACCTCGCCCCTCCGCCTCCTTGTCCGCATTGAACGATCCTCCCCCACCCAAGCAAGCATGACGGCCGGCATGATGAAGTTCCTCTGCGCAGTTGGCGTGGGTATTGGCCCTCGCCACCGTCGGCCTCCTCGTCGCAGCCAAGGCCGTCTTGTGCCTCATGCTCTGGATCTACACCCCGTTCCTCCTCCTCCCCCGGCAAGCCCCTGCGCCGCCGCTACGGTCTTGCGCCGTCGTCACGGGCGCCACCAACAGCATTGGCCGCGCCATCACCTTTCGCTTCACGGGCTCCGTGCTCAGCGTCGTGCTCGTCAGCCACAATCCATCATCGCTTGAGCCCTAGACTGACGGGGGAGACAGCCACGGTGTGGGACGGTGACGACATGGGATGGAGAGGACGAACGCGTGGAGGAGAAGAATGCACGGGAGGGCGAGGGCAATTGCACGGAGGTGAGGGCGAGGGCGATGGGAGAGCAACACGGCGCTCGCTAGATGTAGGGAGCCCTAGGGGCGATTTTGCGGCTTGCTAGTGTTGGGGAATGGGACGGAGAGCCCGTTGGAGCTTGTTTTCAGGTACTTTTGCTAAGATGGAGAGTAAGATGGAGAGCCCCTTGGAGTTCCTCTTACGAGATAGTGGTACAAGCACTACACGCAACGTGTCTATTGTGAAATAGTTTCCTTTTCAACCTTAGGATATTTAAAATATATGTCTATTAAAAATATCGAAAGTATACGTATTATATTTTTTTCACTATATTTCTCCATTAAGATGTTTAGAAATAATTAAATGGTTGTTTTATTTATATAATAAAAAATTGTATAATTATTTCCATTTATTATTTTTTCGATTTAGTACTTGTTCATCTATACATATGGTGGGCTAAAAGCAACTATAGTAAACGAAGAGAGTATACTAATAATAAATTTCTATTATAGTACTACTACTCCGTACTAAATTTTTACTCTTGCTGGAGTTTGAATCCTTATCTACCTTGTTCCGAACATAGAAACTCCGCAACAATTTATTGGCTCGGTTAGCTCGAAGAAGTGGTGTGTGAAGTTTGGGATGCTAAGTACCTGATTATCTCTTCTTTTTATATTCACGGTAATGCGAGGAACTCTAGTTTTGTTGATGCAATATAATCTCTCTTTTCCTCAAAACAAGGGGAAAAAAACAATCAAGCTGCGGCAAGAATAGAAAATTTTACCGTGTTTCAAAGAAGCCCTTAATGTCTGTACAGTTATGTAAAAAATTGCACAAATCTAAGAGCAGCTAGTACATGTATAAAATACATTTTCTATCGGGAACATTTTATCCTTACCTGAATTTTGGAAACAGTCGGTACTTCATATACTGCTTGATATGCCCCATGTGTGGCAAAGCAACGGGATGCTGCGTGCAGTTCTCGTCATAGCCTAAGGTTCCAACTTACAAATCAATACTCGGTTGACCAGCTATGGTCAGTCGGAGCATGTAGTCGACTTCTCAGACTCTTCATTTCTTCTATTTTCATCGATTACTCTCTTTCCTACCTAAATCTTCTCTTTCTCTCTTCTACTTTTCGGACTTGTGATTTCTTCTCTCTCCTTACTGTAGTCATCGCACTCCAACCATTTGCTTCCTCTCTAGCCACCGTCTGCCATCCTTGCTGGTGAGAGGACCATCCGTCCCCCTTCCATGTGCTTCGCCGTGCATTAGGAGGGCTCGGTGTGGAGGGTCGCTCTCACCGGGCTCCTTTCAACATTTTTCACATGATACCGCAAGTGACCACCGTAGTGTTTGACCGCAAATTAGTGAGCCCCAAGTTTTTTCTTATTCTAAATCGTCATATTTGCTCTGCTTGCGTGTGCATCTATTCGCTCTGGTTTTAAAATAGATATTTTTTAAGCTTCTCGAACTTTTCTTAAAATACTTGTCTTCTACAATTTTAATATAGTTTTAGTAATGTTGTTCATATTTTGCCATTTATCAATATCATCTATTTATTGCTTTGGAGAGAAAAAAGAGATAGATGTTGCGGAATCTCGGGCTTACTAAACCAGCATTCCAACCCTCATTATATCCTGAGCACAACCACTGAGCAATATAGACTTATAAGAAGTCTTGGGCCCTCTCCCCCCTAAAAGACTAGCTTGATAGGAGGGGCTACAGCCAATGTGTTCTGCCTCTGTCTACAACCGATGTGGGATTAAATCTAATAATAGATATAATAATAATTGATGGATAATATTAATATTTTACTTATACTCTTAATTCTTATGTCTAAGTCTAAAAGACATCTATTTTAAAAGGAACGAAATGTACTAATTAATGATTGCCAAAGCGTGCATCTGTGTTGACCATATTGGGAGGGCAATGTATCGCCATCAAGCCGATAATAATATACTTATCATTTGCAAAATAAAGACTATATTCAAACCTTCAATAGTTAACTTTATTTTCTCTCTCTCTCCCTAATCCAGTCTATTTGTAAAAGTGCAAGTTTAGCAGATCCCGCCTTTACTCGTCATACCACGAAAGTGACAGGCTGTTTCTAGCTCCTAAGATTTCCACGTATAATCACCGGCAGTACGTATGGCTAGCTGTCCCGCGCGGAGTCAGAAGATCGCTACCTGTGGCCGCCAATGTACATTTACTTATCTTATATGGTCGATTTCTACTAAACTTTTGAGTACTAAAAGTATTTTGCTTTGATTATTGTATGCTTGTACGTATACACGAGGGACGGCTTTGCTGCACACGTACGCTCATCTGTGCTGACTCTATAGGTTATGTTTTACAGTTCTTTTTTTGAAGCAATATAGCTTTGACACCATGTGAAAATAGTACACAAAACTTTTCACAAATTAGGGAAAGGAAGATAGTACGTACTACTATCTTGCTTCACTTTACTGGCCCCTAGAAAACCAGCGGAATCAGTGGCCGCGGATCGGGGATAATTCACCGAATCCTAGCAAAAAAGTTTAGGTCAAGATATTGATTAGTACTACTAGTAGTAGTTGATCTTCTCACATAATTAGCGATCTAACAAAAAACACATAGCTTAGCGCCAAAAGAGTTAACACCCTGGCGTATGTATTTCTGGCTTAGAGAATTGCATCATGCTGCAGATTACGGCCGGTTTCAGGATCTTAGATTAGTGAGGCGCTTTCGGTTCAGCTCCCTGTGGTTTATTCCCATTACTTTATGAAATTGTGTCTGCGTTTTGTGATAATGTTTGGATCGAGTCTTAGCGGTTTGCCGGGCAACAAACCGGCAGGCGATGCCGTTGAGAAGGCAACGTAGTAGTAGAGGGGTTTCTAGATGGATGGTCTACATTAAAATTCCTTCTGTCTTGTGCTTGTTTTAATTCAAGGAACATTTGATGTGATCCATACAGTACTAAAATCTTTAAATTAGAAACCAATTCATGAGAAGTTGCGTCTTTGTGCTGTTTGTTCCTGTTTTATCAGATTCCGGAATTCCAAAATAGCTTATTAGTGTTGCTAAGAATACTGTCCCGATACGTACGTTGGCAAAATTGAAATCACGTACGCGCGTATATATCTTTTTGTTCCTTTAATTTGTTATTCTTGTGGAGTCAGCTAGCCAAAAAAAGGTACGTACCAGAGAAATTGATTATAGATGGGATTATATTGCTGTTATAAGTGAAAATTATGTTTTTCCTAGAGCTGGAATATACTAAGGAGGTGTTTGGTTCACACAACAGTAATATAAAATGTATTGAAATGAGATTATAGTGGGAATAGGGTGGAATGGGATTATTCTCCAATTCGTTTGGTTCAAATCAGTAATAGAATCAATTACTTTACAGTGTTTGGTTCAACAAAAGCATTCACAAACTTCCTAAGCAACCCTTCTTGACCATGCCATCTAACCGCATGCTTTGCATTATTTGAATAAACAAGCATCGATACAGCACACGAATATTTGCAATATTTGAACACCGGAAGCACACTACCACCGAATATTTGCAATATTTGAATAAACTACAGGTCGTTCATGAGAAGCAGTAGAACACCAGAAGTCTATGTATACACACACGGCAGATTGAACTGTAAACCAAGGGAAATTTCTGAACACTGGAAGTAAATCTGAGAAAGGAAAACACAAGATACATCTGTCTACTGATTCAACCAAAGATTGGACGCTGATTACCACCCAGAGCTCCTTCAATTAGCCAAAAGTCTCCGCTCATCCTAGATTCTTCGCAAGCTTTCTTTGAGAAGAGATGGGCAGATGGGGAAATGAGGGATGGCGTCTGGCTGGCGACGGCTGATGAAGGAGAGATGCTCCACTGCTGCTGCTCGCTGGAGGAGGGGGCGGCGAAGGAGATTAGGGACTGAGGGGATTGGTGGCTGGAGCTGCTTCCCAATGGCGCGGGTCGATTGGAAGGTAGGAGGACGGCGTTGCTTCCCACTAGTGGTTCTACTGTTCGTCGGAGGAGGTCAGTGGTTCTGCTACTCGCCGGAGGAGGTGGCGGCGGCAGAAGAGATCTGGGGATGGAGGGGATCGGGGGAGGAGGGGTTTAGAGAAGGAGATCAGGGGTGGAGGAGACTCGGTAACGCAATTGGATTGTGGCAGGGGTCAGGCGTAATGGGTCGTGAGCAGAGGTGGAATTTATTTACACGGTATCTCATTACGGCCTATTATAACCAAACGTCAGTAACGGTTTTTGATTCCGCTATAATCTAATGACAGGCCAAAAATTACGAATCAAACACGTCCTAAGAGCGTCGATCGTTGTTGCCGACTTGGAGGCGCGCTTGTGTTTTCTCATCAATTTAATTAGGACGCACGTATATATGACTCTAGGCACTGAGATGCACACCATTATATACTGTCCTACGCGTTGAAGGTCATTGACTTAATTCAGGCTGATGCCACGCAGTTAGACGTATACTTTCCTTTCTTTTTCTTATAGCAATAGTCTGTATACAGAGACCGAGTAATTGTACAACGTACGTACACCGACCAGCTACAGTGTATGCTGCAAATCTGATGGCCTAATAAGAATGTGCACGATCAGTTGGGAAGTTGCTCCCTGAAGATAACTTATCTGAGAGTATCTCCAAGATAAGAAGAGTTGACCTTTTTTCAAGCAACACGAGTATTAAATTGCGAATTTCGTGTGAATGAAAGCACAATTGGGCCATCAATTTCAGAAAATTTCGTAGTAAATATACTAATACAGCATTCACCTTCTTCTTTTCTTTTAATATGCACCGTCCGAAACACTCGAGAAATTTGGACTTCCTAACCCATTTTGACACGGCATGGGCGAAACCGAGACCGACCAATATCGCTCATGTCAAATTCAATAAAAGCTAGAGAAAAGCTGTGACCATCAAACCATGACGTACCAGCCAGAATGGTAACTGTCATCAGCATATAAATGATGCATGATGATCTGTTCGAATATATAAATAATAGCAGTTGAACGAGAAGACTCACATAGTACATGTACTTAATGATATCTCGTGTAAACAAGTCATAGACATGAATTTCAGCTAATTTTTTCGTTTTTGAACAGATGATTTGAATTGATTCAACTTTTATGTAAAACGAAGAGAAAGATCGGAATTAAACTATTGCTCCTATGTAATAATGATTTTAATCCAACGACAAATTATTGCACAGTTGAATAGTCCTTGGTCGTTTGGATCCTCTTATTGCTAGTTAATTAGCCTAGCTAACAAAGAATCAATTTTAGTGCTGACTGCATATATATAGGTAAACAGGTCAACTTGGACTACGTACGAACGTAGTGGATCGATGAGTTTTACCATGAATTCATCCATGGTTTCTATGTCCTCTCGCTGGCATCGTCTCTCCAAAATCATAATACTTGACTTTCAGTACATTTCTGACGAACGACCATGCTCGATCGTAAAAATTGCAAGGTATATTATCGTTAGTGAAAGCTCTGCATTACCTTTGGTAAATCGGAGCGAAAGTAGGGGCACTTGGGAGTTTCCAGCGTTCTGGTACAATACTGTACAGGGTTTTTTTTTCTTTCTAAAAGGAAATATTTTATTGATACTCCTTGTAAAGTATTTAAAATAACGAATATAGTATTTGAAGTATCAAAACGTGAAGTTTGGGTTACACTCACATCGAATTCAACTACACGTTGTTGACGAGTGTGAAGTTTGGGTTACATTCATATCGAATTTAATGACGTTGACTTGACTAAGATCGAAGCCAGTCCGTCGCATTTGCTAGTCAAAAGATAACTTGACAATGACAACAGATGAAGGAAAAATTCCTTTGATATCACTAAATAAAAGAGCCGGATTCTATATATATCACCGAGTAATAGTCTATTCCTTTTATACCGTTGTTGTTAACATTCGTCTCTCCCTCGCCCTTTAACCGCCCCAAACCTGATCCCCAAAATATTCATTAATTCTCCTTGCTCGTCCTATGAGCATATGTTTTTTCTTCCATGGTCCCCAAAATATACATGATGAATTAGGCTCTTATCTCATAAAGAGAAAGTATATACTATAAATACATGTACAGATGCAACGTAAGCTGTTGACTTTTGTACCCCCTTTATACCATCTAGATTCAACAACTAAAGACATCTTATACAATGTTGATCACTTAAGTTATCTCAAAAAAGAAAAAAGTCAACACAGAGAAACCAATATGCATCGAGGCTATCTCTGGAGCTTCCACTCTTAGCTTTGTTTTATTTTTCCCTAATTTTGCATTCATATAAGTAATTATTTTATGTTCCAGGACCAAGAGTCAAGTGCTTTTGGCTTAGTGCAACTATGAGTTGGGGAAATTAGTTTGAAATCTGAACTAAATCCTGATTTATGTACAACAATTAATTACTCGCAAGCTACTGATAGAAAAACAAGAACAGACAGACAACATCGCTGGTTCTGATACACGCTATTTTCCTCCCTGACCAATTGCCAGACTAGTGCCCCTTCAGTTCCGAGTGACATCCCTCACAACACGTGGTACATGGAATCGAGAAAAGCAAACAAAATTTCTTGCCTCGCCACCCTCCCCCTAGCCGCCTCGTCTCCTCTATATAATGCCGTTGTCTCACAGTAGCACATCCGGATAATCAGCTCAACAGACCAAAACAAGCTCGAATACCAGCCAGCAGAGAAGGGGGGAAAACCAGCCGAACGCCACCTCACACGCTGTAGGCAACTGGTTGGGAGAGAGAGAGAGGCAACTAGGCAAGAGGTGAGCGTGTGTTCTTTGTTGGCATCTTGAGGATGATGATTTTCTCCTCTTGGTATCTCGTCAATTATCTTGTTTGCTCTTTTGAGTGCTTTTAATAGGTTGCATGCTCTGCTCTTTCTGTGTCAACATTTTCTTCCTTATCGCTACTGCCATTTTTAATCCCCATCTTGTTGGTGAGGTCATAAGCATTGTTCTTGTTCTGTTCTTTACCAAGATTTGTTTAGCATCTAAAGCAATGGTTTGGTTTGGTTCGGTGTTGTTTCTTCCAGTTTGTGGGAGCAAAGATCCAGGTCACCACAATGGGCGTCAGGTTCTCGTGCCCGTCCGACGACTACGACCCGTTGGACGAAGGCATCCACGCGCCGGCGGCGACCTCCGGCGGGGGGGAGCCGACAATCCTCGGAGCCTTGGGCTCCGGCAAGCTGCTCATACAGGGCTCCCTCAGCTTCAAGAGGGAGCAGCTCGATGACTCCAGCTCCCTGCAGGTGGAGACCGAGATCTCCATCAAGGCCGGCGACCTCGCCCCGCCGCCGCCGATGCCGAGGGAGGTCGCCAGGGCGAGGTTCGCCGGCGGCGCGGAGAGCCCGAATCACGAGGCGGCGGCGCTCAGGCTGCAGAAGGTGTACAAGAGCTTCCGGACGAGGCGGCAGCTGGCCGACTGCGCGGTGCTCATGGAGCAGAGCTGGTGGAAGCTGCTCGACTTCGCGCTGCTCAAGCGAAGCTCCGTCTCCTTCTTCGACATCGAGAAGCAGGAGACGGCGGTGTCCAAGTGGTCAAGGGCAGGAACTCGAGCTGCCAAGGTATAACAAACTTTGCGCATCTGCATTTGTTACTTATTTATGAGCACATCTGCTCAGCAATCTGCTCTGAAATTGGTGAACTGGACTAAAGATTTGTCGAATTTGGGCATGTTTTTTTCAGGTCGGGAAGGGATTGTCCAAGGATGACAAGGCCCAGAAGCTCGCGCTGCAGCATTGGCTCGAAGCGGTGAGTGTCACTTGAAACATACTGCAACTGTTCAAGTTTTACTGATGTTTTATTCTACCACCACCACGCAATGAGCTGATGTCCATCTTGAAATTGTTGATGAACAGATTGACCCACGCCACCGCTACGGCCATAACCTTCACTACTACTATGATTGCTGGCTGCACAGCGAAAGCAAGCAGCCTTTCTTCTACTGGTTAGTTAGTGTACTAAACAGATTTCCTAATTTTAGCCAATGGATGAAATGTGAGCTTATGATTCCAGTCTTCGCTATCCAGGCTTGATATTGGAGAAGGCAAAGAAATCAATCTTGACCATAAGTGTTCGCGATCGAAACTTCGGAGCCAGTGCATCAAGTACCTCGGTCTGGTAAGTGTCTACAAACATGGAGCAAGGGAAAACTAAGAATTATAACACGGTACTAAGATATATATATGGTGGCTAACACAATGCTAATTGTGCAGATAGAAAGAGGGGACTATGAAATTGTAATTGAGGACGGCAAGTTCTTGTACAAGAAGAGCCGTCAAATCCTCGACACGTCCTGCGGACCGAGAGATGCAAAGTGGATCTTTGTTCTTAGCACATCGAAGAGCTTGTATGTTGGTCAGGTAAATATTCACATAATATCTTATAGGCAGCATACGATCAGACATTGAAATGCATTGTCTTGCCATTCTAAAATGCAGAAGAAGAAGGGTAGATTTCAACATTCTAGCTTTCTTTCTGGAGGAGCTACTTCTGCTGCTGGGCGATTGGTTCTTGAAAATGGAACTCTAAAGGTATGCTTTGTTTGTACATCCCTTATAAGGACTTCTGTCAAATGTTCGGTATTATCAGGCAACATGCTGACACAATCCGAGTTTCTTTGGTGACAGGCTATTTGGCCTCACAGTGGGCACTACCGCCCTACAGAGGAGAACTTCGAGGAGTTCAAGAGCTTCCTGAAGGACAACTTGGTTGATCTTACTGATGTTAAGGTAGGCACATTATGATCATTCGGGCAAGGAAGGATATCTTGGTGTTGCTAAACTGTATTACTGTGATCTTACGCCTTCCTAAATTGCTGCAGATGAGCCCAGAAGAGGGGGATGAGGAATTCTGGGGTAGCCTCAGAAGGGTCTCTTCAGAGAACAAGAAGTCTGAAGAAACCAACCCTAGCCAGATTCCTCGAGTTGCTGAAACAACTTTTACAGAGAGCGAAAAACGCGAGGAACCGGTAGTGACAAGAGTGAATTCATCAGAAGATACTGGAGCCTACAGTAGCAGCCACATATCGGAAGGGGATCAAGAAGGGGATGAGCAGGCATCTGTGCCGCCTGAGAAGATCCTTCAGAGGATCAACTCCAAGAAGGACATGAAATCGTATCAGTTGGGGAAGCAACTGACCTTCAGGTGGACAACCGGGGCGGGTCCTCGGATCGGGTGTGTGCGTGACTACCCGTCGGAGCTCCAGGTACGCGCACTGGAGCAGGTGAACCTGTCACCAAGGTGCGCCACCGGAGCTGCCAGCTCCCGGTTCGCGTCGCCGCTGAGGCGAAGCTTCAACTACGATGACAAGTGGGTGTGAGACCGAGACATCCACGCCGAGGGAAGCATTCCGATCACCTCTGCAACATTGACTAGTTGCAGGTGCAGCTTATTGATGATGAAAGGTGAATTCCAGTTGCAGCTGATTGCATCTGAATCCTGAAGCTTTCCCTCAACAACTGAGAATGCTGAAATGCATGCAGATGTTTACAGTAGGAAAATGGAAGGAACATACTGCCTATGTAGGTGTAGATATTGTAGTGTAGGCCAGGTAGTATACATATAAACATTGTTCAAAAGATGTACTACTACTAAAGTTACCAGGTAGTATAACACATTGTTCAAAAGATGTAGTACTGCTAAAGTTATTTACATGGACAAGCAAGCACACCGATATACAGATTCTTGCGTTCTTTTTATCCTTGAAAAACAGTGAGCAATTACACCCTTTTGTCCCTTCATGTTCCAATCCATGTTGAGTTAGAAAGTTGGTATAAAATTGACGAGATTCTGCAAGATTCCTCGCGTGAAGTTAAGAACTGCAACTAGAATCTAATACAGGAGTGGAGCTAAAGAAAAGCAGGATCCTCTCTCCCCTAAGTTGGCAATTATCACGTGCACGTGAGTGGAGATTAGGGTATATACAGTGACATTGTTGTGCTAACATGTTGTACAATGAGTAATCTCTTAGTGTTATTTAAATTATTTAAAAAATATCAGAAAAAAGAGAGAAAAAGGAAAGTAGCAATTATCACGTACTAAGAAAATCTGATATTAATTACTCCATTATGCATGCCATGCATCAGGAAAGTGACGAGGCTCGTAAGAGAATCAGCAGAGGAAAGATTGGATACTACGGCGCCTTCCCGGAAAGCCAAAAGCTAAAAACATATAAATAGGTGTGTTTTTGGCTTCGAAGCCAAAAAAACAAAAGCCCCCAAAAAGGATGTGTCACCTCTCGCTCGAGTGTGTCTATTATGGCCTGTTTGGTTGAGCTGTGACTGTTGACAAAGCTGCTGTTGGCTGGCTATCTGAAAAAGATGCTGTGACTGTGGGAAAGTGAACATATAACTTTTGGTTGATCCAAACAATCTACAGTATTTTAGAAAATAAGCACTGAAACTTCAGCATATTGCAAAAAGCTGGCAGAAGGTAGCTTTTCCAAACAGCTGAATTTGCACTGCAAAGCCCACAGCTATCATTGGCAAAAACTGCTGAAAAGCTGGCCATTTAGTTGGACTATAGTTTTTTCCAGTGAAAAGTTACTGAAAAGCCCAACCAAACACCTCCTTAGGGGGTGGAAAAAAGTTGGTCGCGCCTGGCCTTTTCGGCCAACGGACCGCCCATCGATAGCGCACGTCCCACCAACTTGGGCCTTGACTTGCACGTGCTGTGCTGCGAAGCCAAAGGTTATAAGTGTGTAACATTTTCGTTCGGCGGGCGAGGTGGTACAAAATTAAAGCCTCCAAATATGTTGCTCAGGCGCTCCGTGCAGCATACTAGGCTCAAGTTTTTGTCACGTGGACACAAGATGTGGCCCGTGTTTGTTGCGAACTCTTGCGTGTAGCCCGTGACGATAAGAACGTGAAGTAGCGTAGACCTTTTGGCACTGATGAATTAGGAATGGCTATCTGAATTGCATGTTGCTGTACTTGGAGAGCATCAGTACAAAGCAACACCTGCTGCATGCACATGTCAAACAAGGAGAAACATGGACAACTCAAAAGCTACAGGTTGCAGTGATGATGGTGGTGGATTTCTTTGTGCTTGTACGCTTGTTCCTCACGGGGCAGTGAGCTACTTTCTGGACAAAAAAAACACACACACACACAACTGAACAAGTTGAACTGGGACGTGTCAGCTGAACACTTAATTTTTATAGCGGAGCAAAAAAAAGTACATCTGTGGAACAGAAAAATAATCCTAGTAAATTTTTTAACTTAGAGAACAATGTGGCACAAACAAAATATAGAGAACAAATTAACCGTGGAACTATTCATTGGTATTACTTGAACAGAAAATAAACTAAGTGAAACAATTCAATATTATTAGTGGAACAGAAAATAAAAGAACAGGAAAAATAATTAATGACTATTAGCATAACAAAAAGAAATTAATCTACTAGAACAATTCATGGCTACTAGTGGAACAAATGTAGAAAACCAAGAGAATAAAAATAAAAGTGTTCATGGAGTAATACAAAACTACCCAATGGAACAATTCATGGCCGTTAGTGCAAAAAACGATACTCCTAATAGAACAAAAAATAAACCTAATGAAATAATTCATGAATTTTGGCAGACCAAAAAATAGGAAAAGAAATGAGAGTGGAACAATTCATAACTATTAATGAAGCATAAAAAGTAAACTAGATGAACAATTCAATACTATTAGTGAAACAAAAGTAAAACAATAAAATAATTAACAACTACTTGTGGAACAAAAAATAATCTACTACAACAATCCACGCCTATTAGGGAAATAAAAATAAGAAACTAAGAGAACAAAAATAAAAGTATTCATGGAACAATGCATGACTATCAAATAGAACAATTCATGACTGCTAGTGGCACAAAACAAAAAAAATTAAACCCAATAGAAAGGAAAGAAAAATAATAGTGGAATAATTTGTTGATGTAATCAAAAAGACATATATGATAGAATAATAATCATAAAATACGACTTTAATCGAAATGCTAATGGAACAATTCATAACGATTAGTGAAAAAAATGAAACAAATTAATAGAAAAATATAAATTTAGTGGAACAATTGAAGATTATTAGTGGGAAAAAAGATAAAGTTTGTATAACCAAGTAAAAGGTAAAGAGAACATAAAGAAGGAAGAAACAAGAAAGGGGAAAGACATAAACAAAAGAGATAGATTGGGATCGTGCAAGGGAAACAAGAATGATAAAAGAAGAAACAAAAACGGAGGAAAAAGAAACGAAAAGAAAGAAAGAAAGATTAAGTAGCTATAGTTCCCATAATGTCACAAAATCGTACTTGCTCGTTTGGTTATGCCTGCTTCCACATCTCGATTTTCTCAGCCTGAAAAATGTATCTGGGCCATGGGCTGCGTGTGCAGTGCGTAGCTATTCGCCGCTCGTATGGCATATAGCATTTTCGGGCCCCAATGTGACCGCGATCTATGAAGTGTTAACAATCTATCAAGGCCGTGAAGATCCCTAGTTTTTGAAATCACGCATGAACCACCTAGTGCTACAGGATGTGAATGGAAACACAGAGCATTCTTGGTGGGTGATTCTTGAACTGAAACAGCAGAAATAATAGGACAATGGCGGACGGCCTTAGGGCTGCAGCTTGGATTTAGGTTAGGTCCATCAACCTAGAATCTCCAAGAGGATTCGTAGGTTCAGAGTCAAGCCAACTACACCAATAGCACTCATCCATAAACCGGTAACTGGTACAAATAGCATAAAGAAATATAACTAGCTTTTATTAGAAAAAACAACACTAAAAATTTAGGACCAAAAGCGGTTAGCAGTGACCACTGAATAAGTTTCTTTAGCTTGAGTTGGGTTAAAAATGTGGAAGGTATTTGCACAATCACCTTCTTCAAATAGAATGGATGGCGACGGCTTCTTGGCTCGTGTGCCCAGAGCTTCTCCAACGGGTTACCTTGGCGGGGAATCCGTGGCTGAGTGGTGAGCCAATCTATCAACCTCTAGGGGGCTGTCGAGACGGGCTCTGAGATCGGCTGTCATACTGAAATCTCTTGGAAAATAAATGAGCGCAACATTCTCTCTAGGAAAATAAATGAACGCAACATTCTGAGTTTTTGGGGACAAATCCTCTATGCCTGGACTATCGCCGACGCATCGTACCTTGCGCAGGAAGGCTGCCGGGAACTTTGTTTTGTTGCCAGCCACGTTTGGGCCGGTTTTGTCAATATGTAAGAATGTTCGTTGTTCCGCTTCTCTGCTTTATATAATAGAAAACGGCAAAGCTTTTGCCGCTTTTTTGAAAGAAAAAAGGCGACCGTGAGGACAACAGCGACGACAACGGAGAACATATTGTATGCTATCTCAACAGGGATCATCTTGTAGCTGCCATACTTCACGTCGGCCAGGGTACGTTCTAGCCGCCCAATGGCCAATGCACAAAACATTTAGCAAGATGTGCCATACTTCACGTCGGCCAGGGTACGTTTTAGCCGCCCAATGGCCAATGCACAAAACATTTAGCAAGATGAGTAAGTCACAAGTACTTCTCAAAAGTATATTCGTATATCCAATAAATCCCGAATCAGCACAAAGATATGCAAATTCTTTCATTCTTCTTATCCTTGAAAAACACTGAGCACTCACTCCGTTGAAAGTTGGTATAAATTTGACAAAATTAGGGGAGGTTCGTCACAGTAGTGCAACTAAAATCTAGTACAGGAGTTGTAATAAGATTGCTTACACCTAAAATTAGATTAAGAAAGTGACAGGTCTCATAAGAGATTTAGGAATATTTCCTTTCGGATTGCAGGGCATCGTCTCGGAAGAGAGAAAAAACCCTCCAAAACTTGGAGAATGCTGCTACTTGCGGCGAGCACACGGTAATCTTTAGCAAGAAGTGAAAGAATAGTTCGCTATGAGCTCACCGCGCAGCTGCATGCTCTTCGGCAGCCACACTCGCCTCTTCTAAATAGAAGGGCTCCCCTGTCGCCAATCGCTCGACGAGGCGATTTGGGGAGCTAACAGAGCACGTTGCCATCCACGCTTCTGTGTTTTTTCCTTTTGACGGCACACTGGAACTCTGGAAGCCGTGGTTTCTTGCGGCCCAGAGCGGTGTAGTGGAGGCGGCTTATAAGGCCCCCCTAATGGGATGGCATTCTCCGTGATGCCGTGATGATCCCCAGGCTGAAAAATCTCACATGAAGTCCGAGAGTGATCGTCCTTTGACACAGAGAAAACACAAAGTTCAAATACAGACGACTGCAATGCCACGCTACAACTGTAATTCTTAAAGATGTTTCTTCAAGGACTGTAATTCTTTAAGAATGTTTCCAACATGAGTTGTTTGATTCATAGAAGTGCAATCCATATAGATATTTTTTATGGATCCCTCTACACTATATTGGATAGAAGGAATCCCACTGACTCCAACCTCCTCGAAAGATTATATGTTTCCCAGATACCATTTGGTTCGAATAACTGTAGATGCACGAAAGATTATATCTTTTTCCAGATACCATTTGGTTCGAATTTCTGTAAATGTAGGATTCAAAAAGACATTGACACTAATCCTACGTTTTAGAATCACGTGAATCCAAGAGGCCCTAATACCCGTTTGGCATGCAGAAATCCATAGAAATTTCACAAGGAACAGTTTAATTCCTGCAAGATTCGAGGAAAATTCCCATCAGGGCAAAATGTGGTAAACTCGATGCATGTTCAAACAGGGCAAAATGTGATAAACTCAATGCATGTTCACTGGAGACAACCACACAAAAACAATATTTACCAAACCACAAGGAAATTTCCAGTTCATCAGCAGGTAGAACAAAGTTCCAGCCAACAACACCACATGCCTGTTGCATACGGGTGATTGCAACGACCATCCTATATGTCATAGCTGGACTCAGCTCAGCTCAGTTAGTAGTACTGCATCATCGGATCCATTAATCGACGTGCAGCAGATAAGTACACGAAATGAATAAAGTAAAACCACACGACCCGGGCGTGTATTGAGCTAGACAGGTGCATCCACCTTCTGTCATAGCCTACCTATACCTCTTCTTTTGGAGAGAGCAATACCACCTCGCTTCCTCTGAAGCAGCTCTATGTAGTACACCATCATACAGTGTCTAGTACTACGGGGTGTGAATGGGAACTCTTCTGGTGGTGATTCTTGAGTGCAGCTTAGCTAGCAGACATAACAGGTTGTTCCTCTTCCGACGTTTTTATGCCGTTTAGCGCTCTCTTGGCGTACACTGTAAAGGTAATCGTGAGCACAACGGCGACGACAAAGGAGATTATGTTGTAGGTTATCTCCACTGGCGTCATCTTATAGTTGCCATACTTCACGTCGGCCAGCGTACGTATTAACCGCCCGCTGCACAAAAGTTTAGCAAGATAAGTAAGTCACTCACAAGTACTTCTGGAAAGCAGATTGAGTTCATTCAGTAATGTTGCAAAATTAGCCTCGCAATGGCGACCGCCATCTGACATCGACTAATCTCCATGACTTTGCCGCGGCAGCATAGTTCCGCTCATCGCTAATATCGAGGTCGCGCAGCATAGGATCAACGAAATAAACATACGAGAAGAAATAAACACCGATATTTGTTGACGAGGTTCGGCCGAAACCTACATCCTCGAAAACCCTTCTGCAGACGCTCCTCCCCTTGCATTAAGCAACACCAACCATCACTGGCTTTCCCGAGACCGGCCAGTTTACCTCCGTACCAACTTGGATTGGGTTGTGTCTTTGCCTCAAGTTATATACATGGCACCCCATTATTATAGAAGCCGGGTTACAACACGTTCGACTCAACCGCTATCTACCATATCCGCTAGCTACACCATAATTCCAATTGTAACTTACTTGTACACATATTAGACACAACTTCAACAAAGTAACTCCTGAGAAACAACCTTCTATTGGGTTGGTTACAAATACTGCTAAGTATAGCATAAACTAACACAAGTTATTTCTAGTTATTATGCGCAAATACCATGCCCTAGGTACACAAATACTCCAACAAGTTCTCAGTGATCCAAAATCAACAAAACTTAACACATTTGCACACATATATAGCTTATGAAACTTGCATAGCAGACACTATCCCATTTGTGAGCTCCTAATAGAAAAGCAATTGGTTAACGGTCAGCGACTCATGTACTATTAGTTAAGGACATGAATCACATGATAAATATATAGCTTATGGAAATTGTATAGCAAATACTATTGACTAGGTGAGCTCCTAATATAAAAGCAGATGGTTAACCATCAGTGACTCATGTACTATTTGTTAAGGACATGAATCACATGATAAATGCACAGCAATGGAGTACATCAGGGGAGAGAATACAAACTTAGATGGCCTGAATCTTGATGGCAAAACCAAGCACAGTTGACTAAATCACAATCCACAGTGTAAGGATTTGTATCTTACCTATAGATATAGATGAATGCCTCAGGTACCATTCCGGCAATCGAACCACATAGATAAGGGTTGAACTTGATTTCTGTCACTGTTACAGCATAGTTGAAAATTGTATATGGGAACGGTGAGACTCTGAATAGTGCAACAACTCGAAACTGCTGGAACCAACTCCCTTCACCAGCGAGTTTTATTAGAGCTATCTGCTGAGGCCATCTCTTTAACCATGCCTGCATTAAGAAAAAGGAAGCACAGAAAGAAGAAAATTGGGGCATAGCTCCTTAAAAAAGATGTAGTTCCTAAAGTACATGTCACAACAACATGGATCTGAGAAATTTTACATGTAGACGTCTGTGGAACAATGAGCCAATCCAATATGATATAACCATGCCAAGAGTAGTCCCAACCATAATAATCAAGAAACCCCAACCATAACCGAAGATCATTCCTGCTAACCACATAGAAGGTCCAGAAGGGACTAAAATAACTGGGAAGAGGGCCAAAGACGTGATGAGGACAACAGCCAATACTGGACGCCCAAATGCAGTTGCTTCCCATTGCATGATTGGCAAAAGAACCTACAACAAACAGATGAAAGTACATACCAGATAAGCATACGTGTTTGATTCTATGACACAAACCAAACCATTTTTCCAGGAAAAAAGAATAAGATCAAACAGTACAAAGGCACAACATAGCTCAGAAACATGAGGCCATTGATATTTTTGTAAACTACAAATTAAATTTCACTTTACAGTATACCACCTATCCTCTCATTAAACAAACTAGAATATAAATATGAAGGTATGGACTAGTCACATATTAATTTTCAACAATTTTACTCTCTATAAGCTGAAACGTGAACTTATGCTTGAGACGTCAGCAGATGCGATGAAAGGTAACATAGAACAGACAGCTCTGCAAGACCAAAAGTATTAAGATGAATGGATCACTGGTGCTGATTCAGGTGTACTAAAGAATTAACCATGAATTTTATGTGGAGATTTGGGAGTAATACCACCTCTAGCTTGTCCTTATTTTGATTCACCATGATTGCTTTAAAATTTGTTTTTGTTCCATGGAATTTATAGATGCATGCCCAGACAAACTTAACTATCTAAGGATAATAAATACTCCATCTGTTCAGAAATGTAATGTTGTTTTTTACTTTAGTCTCCAATGCAAGACTTTGACTATAATTTTCGATCATAATATATTATCAAAAATATAAAAAAAGGTGCATAGTATGAAAGAAGTTACAAGATGAATCTAATAACATTATTTTCATAGAGTGATCAATGTATTTTCGCACATATTAGTGGTCAAAATTTTAAAAAGTTGACTGCACGCATGTTACGATGACATGCATTTCAGAATGGAGGTAGTATATATCTTATAGTTATCCTGTTAGAAGTCTTGAATATTGGAGTTTCAGACAAATTTAGGAAATATATATTCTGTATGTAACTTTAAACCCTATGGATCAAGCTGACCAAGCAACAGATCGCATCAAACTTGTAATTATCATTGAAGGGCCAGCTAAAGAGCCAACTTCAAGCAAGGAAACCTTTTCGTAAAAAATTATACAAGAAGTATCAGCGCTCACCTTCTCAAAGGCAAAGGTGACTCCCCATTTCACGAAGATATAAGATAATAATATAAGAAGGAAGCAGCCAAGCAGAACTTTCATCCACCAAATGAAGCATCTTGACTTTGGTTGCTCAGATAAAACTTCTGTGTTATTGTCAGTTGTTGCATGTTGAGCTGGTGTGACCAGCCTCGCATATTCATCATCCTTTATGTTTTGCTCAGAATGCTCAATTCCCTTGCGTGATGCCGCAGCTGAAGAGCTTGGTATGCCTGCAATCGTCTTGCCACCTCTGTTTACGAGCCAAGGAAAATTAGAACAAAAAGGTGCTGATTATGCACACCTAACAAATTTTATTAACTTATGTCATTGAACTAGGATAAGATCAACATGTGACGGTCCTCATCTAAATTTGAATCACACATGACCAACTCCTGTTATTTGTTCAATACAATATCTGATTACATCTCATTTAAACAACTAGGTGAACTGCGACCCAAAAATACTGGTTTGATAGGTTTGGTGTAGTGCAACAAGTGGTCGCGCAATCATGATATTCATAGTGATATGGCTGTAACATTGTTAAGTATAAGTAGGATTCCCAAATTGGATACGGCAGTAACATCTTTTCGAGGAAACATTGAGTGATGTGACTCATATCCTGGTCATATTAGGACTTGGAAAGATGTGCTACAAGAATTCTTGTATGAATCCTAAGCTCATAAGGATTCCTACTCTCTTTGGAGGAGGTCATGTGGCCTGGAGAACCCAACCGAGCAATCCAAAGCAAGGAGAAGCAATTAGAGGTGCTCGAGAGGTTTAGATACTAGGGTATTATTTAACATCATATTCTTGTATAGGGCAGAGATCCAAGGTCCTAAAGTTTCTAGAAGTTTGTGAGAGAGCAACCATCCCTTGTACTCTTTGAGGTTGTTCTTAAGGAATTCGCGATCGGCTTAACTAAATATATTCTCGCTTGTCTTGATTGCTTCCCTGCCTTTATTTTGGTTCTCCTTGCAATATTTTGATATTGATCTACTTTGTTCTTGATACAGCACATGCTCATGCTATATCCGATAATACTAGATCCGATCCAGGGTTGCCGAACATGAGAAGAGATCAGAATTTAACATGAACAATTGTCACACCGTCAAATAGTAAAATTCTCCAAACTGGATCACTCCTCGTTTGTTCGCATTCTTCCAAATGCACAGGCCCCGTGCCCCCAACAGCTCCAATGGCGGGTGAGCGGCAGCAGGAGACGGCCGCCACTCACATACGGAGGGACGGCGAGCTGGAGCAAGGTGACTGAAGGGCGGCAGCAGGTGGGGCCAGCATGCCAGACAACAGAGAACCTCACCAAAATCTTGCCGTCTATTTTGTTTTTCTGACTAACCAAAGAAGAAGAAGAAAGCTCGCACCAGCACGCGCAAGATAATTCCATTTCTCTTCGCGAGGACGCAACCTCGAGCTGGTACTAGCTACTATTCTACCATTAAGCCGCTAAACATATATTTATAAGCTGGTAACAGCAGAATAACAGATTGATAAACCTCCTAGGCAAATTTGGCCGCATCCTAAGTACCACCTAAGCCCTAACTCCAAAAAGGCAAAATTTTCACCAGAATCGCGAGACTATCACCCGAAAATAAACAGCCAAAATATAGGGAAAATAGAGCATGGAAACGAAAAAGAAATCGTTGCGGCTGGAGAAGTGCGTACCTGGCCATCTCCCCCGGTTCAATGCTGAGAGGGAGGACGCGTGCCATGTGGAAGAGGAGATCGAGATCAAATTCAAAGCTTTGGCTTCTTGCACCTCTACCCTTTCCCTTCTCTCTGGAAGCTTTGCCGCGGAGGAGGAACAACAAAAGCGGCAGCAGAGAGGGGAAGAGGGAGAGAGAGAGTATACGAAAGACGAAACAAAAAGCCAAAAGAAAAGAGGGATGCTGCGCGGGGCGAGGGGAATTACCGATGTACCCCGCACCTGTGGCGGGTTGGTCCGGCCACGTGGCTTGTCGGACGGAACTACCCCCTGACTCCCTCCCGTCCCCGGCCTCGGGGAAGACGAATATTCGCCGGCGTCGACCAGTGTCCCCGACGCGGCGGGCCCACGCGCGCGGCGGAGGTCTCCGTGCCGCTCTCCGGCTCGTGGGATTCGAGTTCCCCACCACCGCACCTCTACACGCGACACGTGGAATCGAAACGGAGCGAGGAGAGTTTGGTGCCGTTCGCCCATGGGACGCTGCCCGTGGGGCCCGCCGGGCGAAGCGAGTATCCTTTTTTTTCTCTCTCTCTCTCTCTCTCTCTTCTCGTCTTCATCTCAACTGATAGCATCTCCCTTCAATACCAAACATCAAGCATCAGCGAATAGTAGCGAGTGATAATCCAAAGACAAAACTTTTTTCATGGAACATTTTGTTTATTATTCGTGTGTCCAACTTTCCTATCATGGCTTATTTAGATTTACTACTATCAACTTCGACGTGTTGTTGCAAGCTGACGTAGCTAAGATTATGTTCGCTATACTCATTTGAGCCTGCTCGTCGATAGTCCAATACACATCCAACTTTGATCGATGATTAGTAGAGGTTTCAAGAAACTATAGGACATAATATCCGAGGGTTTATGTGATTACAAATAGTGATATAAAAAAGTGTTTATTTAAAATGTTCAAACTACAAATGGAAGGAGCTTTAGGGCTATTTGGTTTGAACCCCGCATAAACCAAACCAATTTTGGGTAATGCGTGTGGCATTTCATCGCCACTTGTTTGCTGCCAAAAATTGATATTATCCATATATAGTTCTGCCAAGAACCAAATGGATATACTAATTATTTTGTTAATTTCGTGTACCAAACCAAACATTGTTTACAAACCAAAACTTTTAAGGCTCAGTATCTTTTAAGCTGAGCATCTGAGTCATGACCTGTTTCAATAATCATGTTGCTTGTGACGTGATTTGAACAAGATCGATGTTGGTCATATTTAGATTTATATTTTGGCAAGGACTTTGTTTCTAATTGTTCTAGCATATTTTTTTCATTCCCTACATACTTTTTGTTCTTCCGTTGATCTCGTCTTGTTCCACCAAATAATATGAGTTCTCAAAATTTGGATCCATGACAACATCATCTTCAGAGGTTTTTAATCAAATAATCAGCTTTCTAATCTTTTAGTAAAACAGTTCAAATAGCCTTCTGAGATGGTTCTGGAGAGTGGTATTGCATATATGGCAGACTAAAGTAGATTGATTTTCACATAAGTTGTCACATCACTACGGACCCATATGTTACTGATTAAATTATTTTTCCTCTCTTCTCTTTTTCTCTTTATTTCTCCTCTCTCTCATGACCAGAACCACACAGTCTTTCTATAGGGGTAAATGTTTGCCTATTAGGCAAGAGGATAGTAAGTTCGAAATTCTATCTCGATAGGACATGGATTTCTATTACTATGAAATTCATAAATAAAAATGAAGTAGTTAACGGGAGGGCTACCGTTATCTTTTTTCTTATATGTGTTTCTAAGAGAAGGATTTGTCTGGATCCACATAAGATTATATCTAGACAAATCCTAAGAGAAGAAAGATGAATGAGAAAGAGAAAAGAGAAAAGAAAAAATTTAACCAATAACATATGGGTCCGAAATATATGACAATTCATTTTGACGATCAATCTATGTCAGTGTGGCATATATATAATACAATACTCTAAAACCACATTTAGACTATTATTTGCAAAGGTTAGATGCCTGGTCACCTTCTTGAAAACCTCTTGTCACGGCTTTAAATTTAAACCTTAGATGTACTTTTCCCAAGTAAATTCGTCAGGCTCCTTTCGCGATTCCGGCGAGGCTCAAACCTGATGAGTGGAGCACCTCGCCTCCAGCCATGGCCCATGGGGAAGCCCGGCCCGACCAATGGGTCCACGTGGCAGCGAGGGACTGGCTCGCGATCCGGTTCATCCGTTCATGCCCTTTACACCGAACCGGGCTCACCCCGACCCGGCCCTAATTCGCTCGATTCGAACCCTCCAATCCAAATTCTCCCCTTCCCCATCTGCGAACCTCGCCGCCGGCCGCTCCTCCGGCTAGGAACCCCCACAAAGCCCGCCGGAACCGGCCCGACCCCAGCACCGCCCCACCATGCCGAAAAACTTCCGCAAGCGGAGCTTCGAGCCGGACGCCGCCGACCACTCCGACGACGAGGACGTCCGCCGGTACCCTTCTTCTCGCTCCCTCCAGCCTTCTCCTCTCTCTTGCTTCGCTAGGCCTTCGCGCTGACGCCTGCCTTCCTCCCGTCGCAGCGTCGCTCTGGAGGAGATCAAGTACATGCAGAAGCTCCGGGAGAGGAAGCTGGGCATCCCCGCGGCCTCCGTCGCCGTCGGCGCCGCCGCCTCCACCATTGACGGGTCCTCCGCCCGCGGCCGAGGCGGCGGGGCAGCGGCCGCCAGCGAGGCCGATAAGGAGGACCTCGTCCTGCAGGACACCTTCGCGCAGGAGACCGCCGTCACCATCGAGGACCCCAACATGTGCGTTATTGTATCTGTATATGTGGTTATTCTTGCCAATGTGATGCTTCTTCTTGTTGCCAGAATTGACACGAGCTTGGGTCTGATCTTTGAAGGTTGAGGTACGTGGAGAACGAGCTGTTGAAGAAGAGGGGCAAGACGATTGAGGTGAACGACAAGGACGAGAAGGACGACGTGGATGAGCTCTACGTTGTGCCGGACCACCTGAAGGTTTGTGGCTGAATAGCATTGTGATGCACTCCTCAAGGTGAGATTGTTCGTGGTGTAATAGGGGACTGTAATGATGTTGTGGTTTATTGTTTGCTTGTAGGTGAGGAAGAAGAACATGGAGGAGAGTTCAACACAGTGGACCACTGGCATCGCTGAAGTTCAGCTGCCCATCGAGTGTGTTCTTGCACCCCCTTTGTTTGTCTATGTTTACAGTAAAACTTTCTAAGGTTATGTGAAGTATTATGTTGAATTGAGAGGGGGAAGGTACCTAAAAGACATGCATAACTGTTGTGTACTTATTATAGCCTATATCAGTGATGGAGAACAATGTACTAATGTCCAGAAATCTACTAGACAAGTGTACGTAAAACTAATGGTTAATGCCCATTTGTGTAGATCAGTTATAACCTGTGCCAACTGTTCGGTCCGATGGTGCATTGCCAACAAAGTTTCATTGCTGGGTGCTGGCACCTCTGCTTCCAAACATTTGCCGTGTCTAATTAGCTAGATAGGATTTCTCAAATAAGTTGAGTTTAATTTTGTGTGAACTCCAAACTTTCTATTTTTAGAGTTAACCTAGAATATCTTGTTATTTTTTTTAACAATTAGCCAAATCCTTGTAACCAGTAGTTTAGGAAAGCAGCTGGATCTCATCTGGTGTTATTATGTGCTATGCATTTTGTCCCTGTAGTATTTATGATGTTGATTGTAGAGTGCTTTGCAAAGAATGCAGTGCATCATGGTTAGAGTGCTGATTTTTTTGTTATTGTGGATGCATGCTAATTAGCAACTGAACCTATTAAGTTGTGCAATAATGCAAAAAAACCCATGGACCTATCTCTGTTGTACTAATGCTATTGTTGGCACTTTGAGGCCTTACAATTTGTTGTTAATGTCTAGGTTAGTGCACTAGTCCATGTGAATTTCTTGTGGATATAAAATATTCAGTGATATATTCAAGTTTCTTGCTTATCTTCGTACGATGTTGGTCAGTATCATGTTTCTTGCTTTCTAAATTTGATCTTGGTGATCTCAGAAGTTTGTTATGTGAATAGCATCATTAGCAGAACCAATACTCACATAATAATCCTTTAAAAAATTCACATAATAATATTTCATTGCCTTAATTGATGTCAGATAGGTAGGAGCAGGATTTTGTTTCAGGACAACAAAGGCTCTGTTGTAGGCTTGTAGCAAATATGTGGCAGACTTCGTCGACAGGCATACCTTGAAACCCATGATGGTTCAAAGATCCAACTTTTCGTCTCGCACACTATTTGTTTGACAGAATCTGATCCACATTTTGCATTGTGTTGGATAATTTGGCTGGACATCCTTTCACATAGTGTGACATGTTTTTTGAGACGTTACGTTCTAGTGAAGTGTGTAGGAAACAGGAAATTATTTAATAAAGTGAAGTGCGTAGGAAACAGGAATTTTTTTATAAAGTGAAGTGTCTAGGAAACAGGAATTTTTTTGATAAAGTGAAGTGTGTAGGAAACAGGAAATCATTTAATGGTCTAGTAAAAGACTTTTTTTCCATAATGTGATTGATAGATATGAGAAATTATGTCAGTATTGTTATAAATTCATTAACCATTATTTCAATAGAAATTTAAAGTATGTTATGATGGTGTGATCAAATTATGACTATTGAGTTGGAAGATCTGTCAAGTTTCAACATTGCACTTTCAGCATTGTGGGGTTGACACAATCTTAAAAGGTGTTTCATCCTTGTTAAGGACCCCTTTGGATTGAAGGATTTCCGAAAGAAGTTCGTAGGATTTCAATCTATAGAAAATTTTCATATAGAGGCCCTTTGGATGAAAGGAATGAGACCACCAAAATTCCCATGGATTGCTTTCCTACACTCCAATTCCATAGGATTCCTAGCAAGAGAGTAGACCTCTTGGAAATTTTCCTTTGTGTCTAATCCCTAAAGAAATTCAACAGCTTCTATTACTTATTTCTTTGTTTCAATTCCTATTTACTAGGATTCAACATGTCATGACATCCCATTCCTGCGTTTTTTTTCCTGTTCTTGTGTTTTTCAATTCCTGTGTTCCGAAGAGGCCTTAATATTCAACATTTTTGTGCATTATCATGCAATGTTATTCTGGTAGTAGAGTTTGTTGAAAGTGGCTGCACATATATGTTCAGTTTTGTGCATGACATTTTTGTGCCTTAATATTCTTAACATTTTTGTGCATTATCATTCAATGTTATTCTGGTAGTAGAGTTTACTGAAAAGTGTGAGAAAAGAGTTTATTGAAAAGTGGCTGCACATCTATGTCCAGTTTCATGTTATCATTGTTACTTTCTTGATTGTTTCAGGTACAAATTGAGAAACATTGAAGAAACTGAGGCAGCTAAAAAATTGTTGCAAGAGAAAAGACTTGCGGGTAAAACAAAATCAGATGCAAACATTCCATCAAGTTACAGTGCTGATTATTTCCATCGCGGTAGAGACTACGCTGAAAAATTGCGGAGAGGTTTGTATACACTTAAGGTCATTTCTTTAGTTTTTATGTTTGTAGTGAGGATATCTTCTACTGTTGTGTCTAATGTTTTCTATGATGTTGTTAGGCGTGCTATGTGTCCAGAAGAGGCTTTTGGTCCAGTAATAGGAACACCTTCAAAAAGTGCCAGATGTTTGTAGTTGTTATTCTGTGGTCGGATTAATTTGGAAAAAGTGAACTTACGATTTAATTTTATATTTTCCTATCATGCAAAGTTGCACCATTGGTTAAAGTCATCCGATATAGATTTTTTTTGGGTAAAATGTTATACTCAAGACATGTCTATCAGATGCGACCTTTACATTCCACATGATCCTGTTCAGTAACCTGAAACATGGATAATATTCTTTCTTGAATGTGTATGAGATGTTCCTCTTATTATCTTCTGATCACCCTGAATGTCCTGCCTTTGTTCTTATCTTCCTAGTTAATTAGGCGCAACCATTACTCAACCACCAGTGCCTGCTGCCAGCTGGTGACCAGTTGCAGAGCAGCACTTCCAGCCCATAATTATTTGTAATTTTAAGATATTTCTTTCTTTGTAGCTTCAGTCTTAAGATAACCTTTCTGTGAGAATCTCTTACCCTGAATAAAATACAGATACTCAATGAACTTCTAGCTAGAGTACTCATGTCCACAATAAGAATATTGATGTTCAATTCTCTTTGATACAGATTGATTATTGCCCTCAGTAGACTTGTTGTTGAATTAGAATGGAAGTAATCCATTAACCATTATAGAATTGAATAGCTACGCTGGAACAATCTGTGCAGCAGCAAATTCACTTAGTATTTTGGGAAATGCAATGGTACTGATACCATTTTTGAGTTTTTTTTTCTGAGAACACATACAATGTCATATCATTGTTGATATCATGTACATCATTACCATATTCCTCTGATTTAAGTGCACTAAATTATTTCATGTACAATGCAGAGCATCCTGAGTTGTACAAAGGTCAAGATTCGCAGGTCAATGAAACAGGAGGCAAAGCAACTGATAGTAACAATCCAGATGGTCCACCTGCAGGACGTAGAGAAGCTGCTACCGATGAGTTATTGCTCGAGCGTTTCCGCAAGCGAGAAAAATTCCGTGTCATGCGAAGATAGTAATAGCCCACTGAATAGGCTTCTAGCTTGGTGCTTTTTCCTTCTAAGCAGAAACATGTTAGTGCGAACACAATGGCCCCCATATATCTGTTAACTCTGCTTTTCAGCTCCTGATCTGGAGAAAGAAGCACAAAAGCTTATTATAGAGGAGCTATGAAGCTGATTTGAGGGGGTCTGTTTGATTCAAATGTGTTACATCAATCTGGAGGCTTCATGCATTTCTAGGAATCTGGAGGCTTCATGCATTTCTAGGGCCTTGCAGTGATTCTTAGTGTCAAAGCAGCAGGAGTTACCCTTATTTTCGGGATGAGTTTTGACTTACGACATAGGATCTCACAAATGGTCGCCCTGCAAATTCATCTCCACTGGAAGAAACTATGTTCTCAGATGTGCTTTTCTGCTATACTGAGCATGACAACTGTAAGAGAGCTGCGGCATCTTGAGCAAAGGGGTGGCCGGGGGTTTGTTTTGGTGTAGTGCACTTTTGCGTGGAATACTTCCATCATTCTAGCCTGCAATCTGCTTCTGTAAATTGTTTACAGTTCTTGCACTTCTGCTGTAGTATCTTCATCAGCTAACAATTACCCTGGATGATTCATGGACGAGAGTTCTCCACCGTCGCATTTGGTCCGAGCGACGCTCGACTGTCGCGCTCGTCCGACGCGACGCCGCACCGTCGTTCCGCTCCGCCGCGACAGGTGCCACGCGTCATAATCTCGTGCGTCGCGGTGATATTTTTGTCTCTGCGTCAGTAGCCCAGCCAATTTTGGCATTGACTCCGATCACATAGCCAAATGTGGCATTTTTCCCCGCTCCATCGCCCTGTCGCGCCATGCGCTGGGTCTGGCGCTCCGCCATCTCCCGCCCGGCCTTCGCTCGCGTCCACGCCCAACGCCCGGCCGCCGTCACCAAGGTCACGGTCACGGCTGATTTGGCATGCATGTGAGGCTCTGTGAGACTCTGATTGCAAAGATCGCTGTCCTAATAAAATTGTAGTAGTTATCTAACTAGGTACCACCAGTCTTCGCTCCTGTTCCACGACGTCTGTGTCACCGACTGCTTCTCGTGAGTCATCGACTCATGCATGCATCCACTGATCCACATCTAGTGACGGAGGGAGCCAGCTGGGACCATGGCTCCTCCATGCTGAAATTTTTTCTCAAACCCTCTAAATAGTATGTAAAGTTAATCTCTAAATTTATATATATAGTCCCTTTTAATGTTTTACATGTCTATGTTCCATTGATCTTCTTTAATAAAATTTCTAGCTTCGTTCCTGGTGACATCAACATGTGCAAACACAAGTACATACACCGCCGACGACTTCCAATGTGGCAGCCGCCGGCGCGACGAGCTCGTCGGTGTCGCCAGCAAACGTGGAGCGCGTCTCAGTTTACCACACCACCAACAGTTCGAACATAACGAACAAAAAACGATGATCACAGGAAGAGTACAATGTAACTTTTAACTCCTCCACCGAACAAGCAAAGCAAGAAGCATAGACTCGGCGTTGCGTTCGGTCGGAGCGACGCTCTCCACCGTCGCATTCGGTCCGAGCGATGCTCGATCGTCACGCTCGTCCGACGCGACGCCGCACCGTCGTTTCGCTCCGCCGCGACAGGTGCCACGCGTCATAATCTTGTGCGTCACGGTGATATTTTTGTCTCTGCGTCAGCAGCCCAGCCAATTTTGGCATTGACTCTGGTCACATAGCCAAATGTGGCATTTTCCCATGGAGCGGGCTGGCAGGCGGACAAGGATCTCCACGAGCGCATCGACGTCGTCCGGCAGAGTCGCGGCGGGGGCGTGCAAGGTCATGTACGGTGGGCGAGAATTACGAGCGTGTCTTGTCTCCTGTTCTGGTTGCGTAATTTTTTTCCTTTAAGTACATCAGGGCAACGTGTCGTGATCGATCCAGACCTCTGATGAGACAGAAGATGCCGGGCAGACGTGTATCTGGACAAAGTAGAATTGTATCTTCTCCCGACGTCGAATTCTGACGACTTAATTCTTCGAAAGTTTAGTTTTGTTCGGATATGCTAATCAATAGTTCACTGTTTTTAATTTTAACAACCCTCAAATCTTCTCACAAAATTCTTCTTTTTCCTCTCCCTTTTCTTTCCTGTCTGGCGGTGGCGAGCTCAATGAAGCTCAAGACAAAGCCATCATCGATGCGTAACGACGACGAAGGCGGAGCAGAGTCAAGAGAGCCTGCCAAAGTAGTTGGGGTTATGGATAGGGGAAGAGGAAGGGTTAGGGTTTCAAAGTGGGGTATCAACCGACACCAGAGAAGAACTAGTGCCCCCTAGGCTTTGAGGGATAGAGGGATGGCAGGTGGTGGCAGTGGTTGGTTCAAGTGAGATGGCGAGGCGACGCAACCAGCCGTGGGGGAGGTAGGACAAACGGTGGCCGGAGCCAGAGGGTGGTAATGGTGGCGAAGATAATGCTATTGATGTTACACAAATACAATTAGGTTATATAAAGAGCAACATTATAAAACATATTGCTCCCAAATTATTTTGTCCCCATGAGTTACAGAAAAATGGGGAGATAGAAATCTTGCAAATAGAATTTTGTGAAAAATCTAGTAGATTTGTTTACAAAGTCTTTACCAACATTTACATTCCCAAAACATGTATGGAATTGGTATAAGACGACTTCGAAATTTATAAAGTTTAGGAGGAGTAAACTCCTAGATCATAACCTGATAATGATCATCAAATCATAAATATTGTACTCTTTTCCTTTATGAGTTTTTCCAATCTAGTTTCTCATAAAAGGTTTTTGATGAGGTAATATTAATACAAGCATTCATATATGTCATATTATTATTTTTATTTTTCCATTGAGTTTTAAGGGAGTTTTCGCTATTTTCTCCTCATATTTTTTTACATAGTTTTTAGAGGAATTTTCTAGATGCATTATATACAACGGAGAAATTTGATCAAAAGGGGAGTGTTACAAACCTAATAATATATGTGATCAAATGTTAACCGCTATTAGCAGTTGCTAATGCACATGACTTTTCCATTAGACAAACTGACATCCCTTGTTAATGTATAAATAAGTACAACACAGTGCAATAAAGAACCGATCATTCTCTCGTTCCCTGTGCAAACTCTGCCTCGTTTCATTCCTACTCTTAACACCATTATCATCGTGGACTGAAGGTGTCCGTGACTTCATCACCCTCACGCATTTCTTTCTACTCCTTCCGTTACCCTTTTTCTTCTCTAAACCCTAACTCAAACAGGAACATTCAAAATTTAAAGCGGAATGGAACATTACGCTTTGCTCAACCGAATGGGTCTGGTAAGTCTCTGCAATCTCTATTTTGGAACAGGGGATTCCTACAGGAATTTTGGATCCTGAAAATTCCTGCTTAACCTTACAATACTATAATCTCATTTCATTAAGCTCAGTGTGGTCATTACAATGCCTTGTCTTACATAACATGTTTCTAATTAAGGTAATGCAAAACTCACATTTAACAGGGAAAAATTGAATACATGCGAAATCATTTACTGTTTCTGGTGTGGACAAAAACCACAAGCATGAGATGAAATGACTCAGGTATCAGTACAGCTTGCCGTCTTACTCTGAAGGATCTCTCTTTACGACTTCAACAGTTCAACTATGTCATTATCATAGGAAACATGTTCCAAATCATCACGGCAATTACCTGTTACGGTGAAAAGTCATTTTAGCATGCACGGAATAATTGATCACCTTAATGGGGAGCAAATCTAGTGTGAACTACGAGCTAGTTGCAATCATACTAATCATTTTGGGTTGATCACCAAGTAAACACAGAGACATTCTAAAAGAATGTGAATGTAGTTCTTGGTTTAAATGCCTCCATGCAAAATTTCAAGTTAAAAATTCAATTTATGTTGTCGCTAAACTTACTTTGGATAAATATGTACATCTATATTTAACTGGACACAAAATGATGGTTGAATTCCTGATCTACCGACATGAAAATCAAAGAGTTCTGGTTTTTCTAGTGGTAATACATTGCATCATCACCTGCAATCTTTTTCAATTCACAGAACGCAACACAAGAACCGGCATGGCCACTTACAATAGCCGTATGGAAGATGGTCCTGTAACAGCAGCAACTTTTTGAGCCTTCTGTGTTTCAAATTTGTAGAGTCCTTTGAGCTCTTTCTTCACTTTCCGGGCTTCTTTCTTCTCTTCTTTTACTGCAGACTAAAGGCAGCAAAAAAAGGCCCAAAGAGCAAGGATGTCAAAAGTAATAAACAAATGTGATCTCAATCATGTTTGCAGAAGACAAATGATTTATTTATACATGGTTTTACAAATCAACTTTAAAACCTAGAACCATCAAGGGAGCCATATTATAGATCACTATGCAGTTCAAAATAACCACCAAGAAACACCACATATTTCAAGAATAGAACTTTGTAATCTTTGACAAACCATTAGTCCATCAATATATAGGTTTTGTGATGCAAGATTCCATTGGATGCATATCTGGAAGTATTTTCTCATGACCATGATTTGGTATAGTTGTGAACAAATATGTTGTAAAAGATATAAATGATCAAAGTTTAATTTGGGAGACTGTAACAAGTCAAATCTCGCCTTGTAAAAATCAATGGATGGTGTAATAACTAAGATGGCACTGTTTTACCATAAGCTGACACCAGTTTATCATATATCACTACATGTTCAACATGGAACTAGAACTTAACATTTATTAGAGGACTTTACAAAAGACCACACAGGTCACAGATTCAATGTGGGATTGTGCCATATAGTTGGTCAAATTTTGAAGCCCGGTGATGCGTCAAGTAAACAAAATTAACATGTTTTTCCCTTTTTCCATTTCAAATTTTAGTTAATTAAATAAAGATGATTGTAAGATTCCAACTAGAAAACTAAAACCAAATCTATGTTTACCTTTCTTGCTTTCTTTTCATCTTTTGTTTCCTTCTGAACTACTTTTTTAAAAATTTCAGCACCTGAAGCTTCTGTTGGTTTTGCTTTCTTCTCCTTTTCACTCTTTCTTTTCCTCTGTGGTAGGTAATCTACTGGAAGTTTCTCTTTCCCTTGAAGCTTGATGATATCTTTTGTTGTAGTTGTTTCTCCAGGGAAAACTTTGGGAAGCCGATTTCTAGGATTCCCTGGAGTTTGAATTTTGCCAGGGTGATTGTCTAAGTTAGAGTACGTGGAAACAATGGTCTCACAGTCCCAAATTTCTGATTCATCACTGCTTTCTGAAACAAGCACAACCTGTTCCTCTTCTGCAGTTTCATTTAAGTACCTTTCAGCATATTCAGCACATTTTTGGATCACATTAGCAGATTCATCCACCTCCTCTGCGGTGCTTGAATCCAGTTTTCTACGGACAAAATCTGCTGGTGTTCTATATTCTTCTTCGACACATACATTTTGATTGTGGAACAACTTCAATTCATCTATAACCTCAGTCGGCAGTTCATGTTCCTGATCTCTAATGACTCCATCATCATCATCACTATCTCCATATTCTTCCAAAGCAAGCTGTAAGTTGATTCAAAAGAAGTCAAAATTTGAAGTATAGCATTTGCATCACACAAGACTAAAAGGTCAAAACTAAGCACAACATTTCTAGTCTAAATGTCAGAAACAGAAAGGACCGATGAGACATGTAATATAAGATATTCCATCCTGTATGTTAAATTGAATTAATTTCAAGGCCACAGTAGGGTTTAACTTTCGACACACTCCTACTCTACTACAGGTTAGTTCCTTAATACATCCTGCCAAACCTTCTATCTGGAGAATGCTTCACATCTACTGAATGGTTAAATACAAATGGCAAGCTCACAAGCAAAGATGCGTGCAATACAGTATAGCAGGGAGTCTGCCCTACAGAATACAGTCAACAGAGTTACATATAATGAACATTAACTTATGTCTGATACTGCCATATCACATTGTACATGATTCTCCAGAACAGCAGCGTTTCAGTTGCAACAAAAGCGAAGTGCTCAACACTGACAGTAATACACTAAAGCTGCAAACTCGTCATTGTGTGTTTCCAAGGAACAGTATCACTTAATATTCCACAAAAGTCAGTAGTCTTCTTTTCGAAAACAAGCTAGCAGTCATAATAGCAATGTTTTCACATAGTAAAAGAAGCTCACCAAATCAAACTGTTCATCCAGCAACCGTGGCACCCTCTGCTTGGGCTCACCCTCTTCATCCTCGAACTCCATTTCGTTTTCCACATCACTGAACACACCACCCTCCTCGTTCTCCTCTTCGTCATCGACCTCATCCCCTTCGGCCCGGTTTGCCATGATGACAAAATCCTCCTCCAAACCCTCATCCTCGCTCTCCTCAAGCAACCTCGCGACGTCAGGGTCGACGGCCTTCTCAACCCGCCTCACCGTTGCCGTCTTTGCTGCCACCTTACACATCGTCCTCCCCTCGTCCAACTCATCCTCGACCTTGCCGGAAGCAACGCGCACCTTGCTTGCATCATACGCCTGCAGACATAAACCAACATTAGACATACAAATAGCAGAAAGTACTGGGCATCGGAGGGAAATGACCGACCTTGACGTCGAGGGGGAGGGGCTCGGGGCGGGGGGTGTGGCTGGGGACGAAGGAGGAGGAGGCAGCGGCGGAGGGGCGGAGCTCGCGGAGGTGGAGGAGGTAGTTGTAGCCGTCGTCGGGGAGGCCGAGCTCGAGGATCTGCTGGCGGACGTGGTCGGGGAGGGGGCCGGAGGCGGGGGAGGAGGAGAAGTGGTCGGCAGCAGCAGTTGGGGAGAGTGAGGGGTCCTCGTCGCCGAAGCCGGGGATGGAGTAGGCGTTGTTGTCGACGCGGACGAAGACGCGGTCGTTGGGGTCGGCGGCGCCGTCGCGGGGGAAGAGGCGGAAGGTCGCGAAGTTGCGGGCCTTGCGGCCGCCTCCTCCTTCTCCTCCCATGGCGGCGGCGGCGGAGGTAGGGGTTGGGGTTAGGGTTTTGGGATTTGGGTTTGGAGACGCGTGACGTGCGGTGTGAAGAGAAGTCTCTGTGTGTCGTACAAGCTGGGTAAACTGGGAGAATCTGGACTGTCTAGATTGAGGGGGACGGCTCAGATTGCACCGAGGAGCCTCCGCTCACCTCCTCGCCTCCCCGTCTCGTAGACTGACCGACTGCTGATTCCCGGAGACTGAAAATACAGTATAAACTTGAATTTTTGAGTAAATTTCACCGTGGGGGATGTATTTTGTAAAATAATAATAGTTTGAATAAGATTTAAATATATCACCACATTGTACCACGTTTAGTAACGAAACATCACACAATCTAACATATTGAACAAGATTAAAATAAGGATTTCGGCTGTAAAATCTCTGGTAGTATGATAAACTTTTTGATCACAACGAATTTATTCTTTAAATTTTCAATTGCTGATATGATCTGATCTATCAATTTATAAGTATATACGCATTTTTTTTCACGGAATATAGCTTAAAAACGTAGTTCTTAGTGTATAGGTTGAGTCCAAATCCACATATAAAGTATAACTATGTCAGAATAAAAATGTGTGATACACAAATAAAACAATATTCATGTACCCTTTTTTATAATAGCCTGCATGTGACCCTATCTTTGTCATCTATGGGACTCCTATCCCGTGAGTTGATTGTCGATATGTCTATGTTAGGCCGTCCCAGGCCAGGTCCAATCCAAAATTTCTACCTGAAGCCTGGCAAAAGCTATAACTTAGTATTAAAAATTATCAAAGCTACAAAATTACTTGTAAATATATAATAATAATTTTCTTAGGTCATTTATCGGTTTCATGTCAAACTAGGCTAGGTTTCAAATTGGCCCTATCATTAAGAACACTAGTTAGTGGTACTGTAGAGGGTAGACCGAACGAGAGTTGGCATGGTTGTTTTGGGGCTAATTTGTTTCACAATAATTTGGGCAAAAATTGTCCAAACATTGTGTACTCAAATTCGATATAGTACGAATTCCAGTATAGAAACTAGCTATTTAGCATTTAAATCCGTATTTGACATTATGATAAATTATGACGATCACATTTTGATGAACCAATTTTACACGCTTTATCGTTTGGTTATCTACCTTTGGTATAGTCTGCTAAAACGGAGTTTAAAATTGCGTCTGGCTAACAAAAGAAAAAACAGAAGATATATTATCCATTATTATGATAAATATATTGTTTCTATTTTGGTATTTTAGGTGTTAGTTAGATTATAATATGTCTGAACAACAAAATGTTAGCTTTTTAGAAAACCCTAGTGTCTCATGAGCAATAAGGAATACGCCTCCTCCGTGACATCCTCTCCCTCCACTACCTTCTTCATCCTCTCTAGATCCTGGTGGCATTTCTTGATGGATCCAGATCTTGCGAGCTCTCCTTTGACTCCTGTGCCATTGGCCCTCTCTCGAGCTTGTCGGTGGTCCGGATTTGACTCTTTCACGTAGATTCGGCGGGCTCCCGTGTGGATCTGGTGTCGTTGGTGGCCTTGTTGACGGTGGCCGCGGCTGTCAGGGGTCAAGAGTCAGCTATGACCGTGATGCCCTTGGTCATCGGTATCGGCGCCCTCATGGCGTCGGTGGACTTGCGGTTGGGGCGTGTCAGATATGAAAGTTCGAGCTGTTAGGTTTCTTCCTCTTCGCGCAGTGCCCCTCCTCTCCTTGCACGACGATGTGGCGGTGGCCACTACCTGGTGTATCCCCATCCCTCTCACTGGTATCCCTCCTCCTCCTGTGGGCACTGGTGTTCCCCCTCACCCCTTGCAGCTTGTTGGCTCTCTTGTTTGTGTTGTTTGGTGGCTGCCTCTTGTCCCCTCCCTCCTCCCATCCCTATGTCTTTCTCCTCTACTCTCTCCTAGTTTCCTGTTGGTAGCTTGCTTTGGTGTCACACTCCTTTTTTGATAAGTAGAAAAAACTTGAGTCTTCTAAATAAATCTTGCATGTCTGTTTCCTTTTATTGGATTTCGTTTGCATTCACTTTAATACTTGCTTTCTTTTTAACTATAAAAGTGGTAATAACTAAACCATACCTCCACTCTAACCTGGAGCTTTCTTGTGGATTGATGGTTACATGTTACTTGGCTGTCGCATCTTGCGTGAAGTCTTGGTCTGAATCTTGTAACTTGAAATAGTTTCTTGTTCCTTGATCTCTTGGTCTGAATTCCTCTATTATGTGCATTGGTAAAAGAAAAATAAATATGGGATATGTTGGTTCGGCTTAAGTTAGATATTTTGCTGCAATTAGCAAGAATTCCATATTAGGCATGGCTAAGATGCTAAGAAGTGAAATCTTTTGGCATCTATGTAAACTAGATAATGCGTCTATACTCTACAGTTTTGTTTGATATTTAATTAGCCATCTCCGTTTTATCTGTTTAGCAAGAGAAACCATTGAATATAACTAGTGTATATAACTTGGATTTTACTAATAGCGTACACCAACTAGCTGTCTACAATTTTTTCACTTGACTAATGACAAAGAAATTCCAGCATTGGAGAGTAATATATTAATTTTACCAATATATCCAGTCTTATCACTTTTCAAACTTTCTTTGCATAGTTTAGTTAAATTCTACTAAAAGCACATTTCCATTGAAGTTTTTCAATCTAAGGTTAATGAATTGTGGTAGAATCTAATCATGCATTTTGAATCTAAGTATCTCTTGCATAGTTTGCAAAAAAATTGAACCTACATTTCATGTCTTTGACAACATATGGACAATTACAAACTGATCTATTTTGCTTTCCACACTACAACATATCAAATGGTGATGGATCGAGATTGGATGAGTAAGCCAAGATCAAGTGCTGCTTACAAAGATGGCGTCGAGCAATTCCTATCTTTTGCATTCCGTGATGTTCCACTTGGTGATAAAATCCTTTGTCCTTGCGTAAATTGTGGAAATAGAGCAACACAGAATTATGATGAAGTTAAGACCCATTTGAGGTGTGATGGTATTCTTCAAGGTTATACTAAATGAGTTTGCCATGGAGAGGAATATAATTCAACATAATTTGCATTTGCTTACCTACCAGATAATAATAGGAATTTGTCTATTCCTGGTGTTCCAAGGAATACAACTGTAGAAGGGGGGCCATGGAAGATTTGATGACATGCAAGGGCTCTTAAATGTTGCATTTGCTAGAGCTGACATCTATGAATCAATATCAAGCACATCCGATGGTGAACCAGAGGGTATTCAGTTTGAATTTGAGAATATGCAAACTAGTGTGGCTGAAGATGGGAATGCTACGTCTATAGATGCCAATATGAGGAGGGAACAAGATACATATGCAAGCTTCTTACAGGAAGCAAACACAGAGTTATACCATGGATGTGAAGCACTTGCTAGGTTGTCATTTCTCGTCAAATTGTATCACATGAAATGCTTACATGTATGGTCACAAGAATCATTCACAATGCTAGTTAATGTTTATCTGATGCCCTTCCTCCTGAGGCAAAGCTACCAAAGAAATACTATGAAGCAAAAAAAATCATCCGTGGTTTAGGGTTTGATTATGAGAAAATCCGTGCATGCCCTAAGAACTGCATACTTCACTGAGGTGAAAGAGCTAACCAAGAGTCTTGCCATGTATGTGGTACCTCTCGTTGGGTTACCAAGGACAAGAAAAGCTGTCCAATAGAATCTAAAAAGAAGAAGAAACTAGCCAAGGTATTGTGTTGTTTTCCTTTGATTCCAAGGATCCAAAGGCTCTTTCAACTACAAAACATCCACTGACATGCATTGGCATGATGAGGGCTGCACAAAAGATGGATTGCGTGTCATCCAGCTTATAGTGAGTCTTGGAATGATTTTGATGCCAGATATCCTAAACTGTCTGCAGATGCCCATAATGTATGCCTTAGCCTTTTGAGTGATGGATTTAACCCTTTCCAGAACATGAGTTCGAAGCATAGTACTTGGCCAGTGATGCTTATTCCATACAACCTACCACCTTCGATTTGCATGAAACAAACATTTTTAATTTTCTCAATGATCATTCCTAGACCACATTCTCCTGGAAATGACATTGATATATATTTGCAGTCACTGATCTATGAACTCTTACAAATATGGGAGGGAGTGGAAATATTTGATTCATCTTCACAAAAGATTTTCTCTCCGAGCTGTACTATTATGGACTTTGAACGATTTTCCTGCATTAGCTTACCTATATGGTTGGAGCACGAGTGGTAAATGTGCATGTCCATCTTGTGCTGCTTTTACAAGATCATTTCACCTAAAGAAGGGTTCAAAATTTGTTTATATGGGTCATCGTCGATGGTTACCACGGGGTCATGTATTTCAAAGCTGAAAGAGGCAGCAGTTTGATGGCACTGAAGAGAAGGAACTTGCGCCTACAACTATGAGTGGTAGCTCAGCTCTGAGATTATTGCAGGGCAGAGTGTTTGTGTTAGGGAAAAAGGTCAATGTAGCAAAGAAAGGGAAAGGTAGAAAAAGGTGAAAAACAACAAAAAGGAAAAAGAAAACAATCAAGAACAGAAGCATACAATAAGTCATGCAAGAAGAAATCAAGTTATAGCTCAGGTTACCCTGAAAAGAAGCGCAAAGAATTGTTCAAAAAGAGGTCAATATTCTTCACTCTGCCATATTGGGAGCATAACAAGTAAGGCACAATTTGGATGTAACACATATAGAGAAAAATATGTGTAACGATTTAATTGGAACATTATTGGATATTTACTCTAAAACAAAGGATGGCCTTAATGAATGCCTTGACTTGGAAGAAATTGGAATTCGACCAGAACTTCATCCTATCGTAGACGATAAAGGGATACAAATATTGCCACCTGTACCTTTTACTATGTCTAGAGAAAAGAAGGAGATTCTTTGTTCAATGATTAAGAATATTAGGACCACTGATGGTTATGCATCAAACATTTCCAGGTGTGTCAACATGAAAGAATGTACATTTACTAGTCTCAAAAGCCATGACTGTCATGTTATTCTACAAGACATTCTTCCTGTAGCACTTCGATCATGCTACCCTAGCAAAGATGCCGTGACAATAGTTATTGAGCTAGCTAATTTCTTCAAGAAGCTATGCTCCAAAGTGTTAGATGTCTTTGAGCTCGACAAACTTCAAGAGAGTATTGTGATGACACATTGTAATATGGAGAGAATTTTTCTTCCATCATTTTTAAAGCCATGATGCATTTAATGGTGCACTTGGTCAAAGAAGTTAAACTTGGTAGTCTAGTGTACTACCGGTGGATGTACCCTCTAGAGAGGTATGCAACCTCACTTTGATTTTTAGTCTTCAATAATGTGTGTAAGTAATAATAATTTAGATCATTTGTTTGGCTAAAGGCACTTGTGCGCAATAGAGCTTAGCGAAGGTTCGATTACTGAAGGATATACTGCTGAAGAATGCTTGACTTTTTGTTCAAGATTTTTAAAAGGAACCTTGTACATGTTTCGTAGTGTTGATGAACCCATTGGAAAGGCTACCACAGTAGGCTAGTTTGATAACCAGCTTCCCATTCAAGCGTATGATATGGTTTTGCGACACTGTGATGAGCTTGAAGACTTCTGCAAGTGGGCATCATTGCTATCTTTTAATTATTATTTTTGCACACCTCGACAAAAAGTCATCATAAAATTGATCTAACTATTACATAGAATTTGTGGATCTTGAGAAGAGCAAACCATGTCACTCTGCTAAGTTGACACATGCTGACATCGAGGAGTTGATTAATAGACACTTTGCTGATAGGTTGGAACAGAAGGTACAGTTTACCATGCATATTCCTATACTATGAATTTACATAGACAACTAAATGTAACAACTCTTATGTACAGGTTCTAAAGGACGATGGACTGGATATCACGGAAAAGACAAGAACATAGGCTGCAAAACCAAACAAATATGGCTAGCGCTACAGTGCTATATCATTAATGGTTTTAGGTTCCACCAATGAGTCATGGGAATGAGCATGTCACACAAAATAGTGGTGTGGTAAACATTGCAGGTGATGGTTCTAGTTATTATGGTAGATTATTTGACATTTTGGAATTTTCATACAAAGATGGTGTTCTACAAATGCGGTGTTCTACAAATGTGATTGGCATGATGTTCATCACTGAGCTGCCATTAAAACAGATGAGTTCGGATTCACTCTTGTGAACTTCTCTCGGAAAATACATACTGAAGAGCAGTTAAAGCACGATCCTTTTGTATTTTCGTCCCAAGTGGAACAGGTTTCTTATGTTGAAGATCCAAAAATTGAAGTATGGTATGTGGCGGTGTGAGTCAGGCGACGAGATATTTTTGATATGGGTGTGGAACAATCATCAGATGAAGCAGATTAGACCAGTGTGCTCTCAGTCCCTTGTAGGCATTTGAAATATAGCCTGATCAATCTGCATTACATATGCTAGTCCTCAGAGAGAAGACTTGAAAGGTGTTATTCTAGCTGTAGTGAATCGTCTTCAGAAGATTTTGTTCCCTGTGTTACTCTGTAAATCTGTAATGAACGGGCCTATGTTGCTGCTCTTATGCATCAGTGTGAAAAATTCCCTTTTGTAATGATTAGTGTGGCTACGTGTTAGCTAGTTGTTTGAATCTCTGTTTCTTTGTTCAGAAAAAGTTAGTTTGAACTTTAGTACGACACTGGAACCATAATAAATATTTTCAACACTCATGTAGTGATGTGTTTACCCCATTTATAGCAGATGAAAAATTCATTCCTTTTGCTGATATGTATTTAATATTTATTTTTTTATTGATGCAACATTTTGATATGACTTTTCTATTGTCTTAGTCGACGAGCTTACCCATGGGACTAGCCTAATCCTTGCTCTAAGATTTGTGCTTGGAAGAGTTTTTGCTTATTTCTGGTATAAAATTTACTTCTATTTTTCTTTTTGACCTACCCGCACTTTGATAAGCCTAAAATTGCATAACATTTTTTTTTGCAATATTAGGTTTTAAAACCTAAACTTGCACGAATATTTTTATTTGTATAAACCTAAAGTTTTGTTTTGTTTCTTTGGCTGAGATTAAGAAAATACCGGTCGTTTGTGCTGTAGACGTACCCATTTCAATATTACTTTACAAGCACATGTGAAAAATAAAAATATATTACTTAACATGCTACAAATTTATTTAGGTCCTAAACATGTAAAATAAATTGTTTTTGAAGTGCGTTAGAAGTCATGATCGAAGCATAAATCAAATAGCATGATAAACTTAGAATGAATAATGCATGAAATAGGCTAAAGTTGTAGTTAATTTTTAGGAGACAGCTCGTACACCACGCACGCAACAAACACGTGGTCACCAAAAAATATGAGTAAACTCCATGTTCTAGCGTCTAGTTGTAGCAGAGTGTCAACAATTACCCGATTTAATATTTTTCAACTAGAGTGTCAACAATTACCCGATTTAATATTTTTTTCTCTTTTTATTCCCATACTTATGTTTTATTCAACAGATTACCTCATTTAACAGTTTTTCCTCAACCCAACAGCTTGATCCCACATGTCAGACCCATGTGGTAGTTGACTTGGGTGACACGTGGACACCACATCACAAAATGTTAAAAAGTTAATTATAAAAGTTCTCTTAAATATCAAAATATTCATATTCCACTTATTTTAACTCTAATCGAGTGATACTTGTTCCAAAAATCTTTGAACTATAAAATAAATTATACTACAATTTTTTATTCTGAATTAGAGAATTCAAATTTAATTTACGGTAATTTAAAAATCCTTAATAAATTCAACGTAACTCTAGGAGCTCATCAGAGTGTTGTTGATTTGGGTTCAATGGTCAAAGGCTATCGCGTTAACGTGTGTCGTTAGTATTCAGTTCTCATATAGGGTCCGTTCCCTCTACGAAGATTGGACAACCCTCCACATCAACTTCTGAATCCCTTGCAATGATTGAAGCTGCCATTCTGCTTTGAATGAGGTATTAAACGAACTAGAATTTTCTACTCAAAAGATTGTAAAGAAGATAAAAACGTGTGTAAATTTTCTGGGGCTTTTTTGTGCTAATGCTACCTGTAATTTGGGTTTATTGTCTGTGTGGAACACGACTTGTTGCGCAATTTTTTTTTCATAACCTCCCTCCGCGAGGACGCTGCTGTGATGCAGGTGTATTAAAGCTCTTGGCTTTCCGTCACGAGGGGTTACCATGCATCCACAATCTTAAAGATTGAAACAGATATAAGTTACCCCGAGGCAGATTTTGAATCCTTAATGAAAAAGAAATGTCATAGGATAATGTAGATAAAACTTCGGAATCCCTTACAATGATTGAAGCTGCAATTCTGCTTTGTAGGACTGTTCAACAGACTGGAATTTTCTACTCAAAAGATTCTTTAAGGAAGACAAAAACGTCAGGAGACTGGTTGTTGAGGCAATTTCGACCTGTTGTTTGTTCTTTTGTCCAATAATAGCACCGAGACTCTGAGTTATGAACAAACACAAACTTTTACTCGAATGAATTAGCCTACTTCGTCTTTGCAATCCATTTTTCCCTTTAAGTTTGTCCTGCTAATTTAACCAAACCGAAAAAACTGCCAAAAAATAATAGGGATTTATATCTTCTATTGGATGAAATGGTGCGCCTAACTTCTGCGCATTCTCGAAGAAAAAATAAATAAGGATTTGATATAACACCGAGAAAAACAGATGTGTTTTTTGTTGGGTACAGAACAGAATGTGTTCGTTGCGATGTTACTTTCGCACTATACACGCCTACCAGAGGAGACTATAATTTGCAGCTTGCCATGTTGATTCACAATGATATAACTGAGTTGTCACCATACACAATTCTGGAGCTCAACTAAAGAACAACACAAGCCCCCACCTTTCTCTTCCTTCCTTCGGCTCGATCGTTGCTCACCATGTCCAAGGTAAGTAGTTCCGTGTCAAAACCATCTTTTGTATGCTATCCGTGATCGATTCTGCATCTCTTGATCTGTGTCTTATCGGTCTCATGTGTGTACCAACCCGCCGGGTTTCTCTCGCAGAAGATTGTGCTCAAGGTGGACATCATCGGGGAGCGGTGCAAGGCCGGTGCTATGAGCGTCGCCACGAAGCTCCCCGGTAAGTATCTGCAGAGATGAAAGCACAAATGTACTCGTATGTAAATTCGCGCTTGATCATCGGTTGCAATGCGAGCTCTCCTGTATATGGTGCAGTACTGGTTTGTGGCAGGGATCAAGTCGGTGGCGGTGGACGGGGAGAAGCTGACGGTGGTGGGGGACGTGGACGTGGTGTGCCTGGCGAGCGCGCTGCGCAAGGCCAAGTTCACGGCGCTGGTCGTCAGCGTCGGGCCGGAAAAGGTGGAGGAGAAGAAGCCCGACCCTAAGAAGCCAGAACCGCCCAAGCCGCCGCCGCCCTGCTGCTGCTCCGGCGCCTGCAATTCCTGCCGTCCCGGGCCGATGCCGCCCTACCCCGGCACCGTCGTCTGCTACGAGGAGCCGCCTGGCTACGGATGCATCATCCTATGATTCTTACAGCTAGTGGCAACCTCAGTTCCGTCTGCGTCAGTTCTTGTCGATGCACGGTTTGGAGTTTCTTCTTTTTCTCATCAACTCATTTAAAGTGTACCATGTCCTAAACTAAGCCATGATTGGAACGAACGGAACTTTTCCTGATATCTCATGGGAATTGACGTTTCTCGTTCTGTAAAATTCACGTGGTCGGTTGTAATGACTCCAACTTGTAACCTTATGTAGGATGAGATCCTTGGTGATCATCATTTAAATAAACTACATTTCATCTCAGGTCATTTCTGTATTTAGGGTAATTGAAGTAACCTAAATGAAAAAGCTTTATAATTTTGACCTAGACGCACTTAAATAAAATTTTGAAAATAAAATTAATCCAAAATCATCTCTGATAATTTTCATGAGTCTCAAACATCTCTGAGAAGGCATATGAAAATTTGCAAGTGATTTGAAATTAATTTGCATATTTGAATAAAGTGTTATTCAAACAAGTTCCAAATTGAGAGAACTGTAATATATTAATTGAGTGAATTTTTTCTTATTCAAAATTTATGAAATTTTGCATTTGTGGCCAATTTCCCTTCTTGAACCCAAATATCATAAATTTTTATGAATTATTTTAGCTACTTACAATTCAAACTTAAATTATGATATAAGTAGAATTGTATTTAAATAACAATCAAATATGACTTAGTTTAATAGGAGAACATTCTAATAGGTCAATATTAATGTAAAGACCTCTATATAGGTTTAAAAGTCAAGGTTTGAATCCTGTAAAATCTCATATAAGAAAACAGAAGCTAAAACAAACAAAAAGAAAGGAAAAGAGAAGGAACCCTAACCACAGTTGGCCGACATACGGCCTACCTCTTTCCTCTTCCCTCTAGGCTAGGCATGTTCCCTTTTTTCCAGCTTCCAGCACCGCGCTGCCTCCCTCTGCAACCAACAGGCAGAGCTCATTTACTGGGTCTTCTTCTACATGCGGTTGGCCACACGCCACACAAGGGCAGCAATGGCACAGTGCCCCGGACTGCTAGCCGCCCCGTCGCCATGGCGTTGACCTGCCCCCTCGACCCCCCACACATGTTGGTGCACTCGGCCTCCCTATCATAGTGACACGTGGCACACGGCATGATGAATGGTCAGCTCGCCGTCAAGATTTCCCCACCTAGTCCTTTGCCGTTGAGCGCAATCACTTCATCCTTGCTCCCTCTTTCTTCCCCCGGATCGCACCGACGAGCTCCTCTCCTCACCTTGCACCTTCTATGCAAAAATCGAGTCTTGCTGTAGAGCCCATAGCCAGGAACGCCATCGGCATCGACGCTCCTGAGAGTTCCCTGCGACACCTCCATTTCTTGCCGCAATCAAAGGTGCGCTACGATACTCAGGTATGTCCAGGAGCTTCACCTTTCCTTTCTAAGCTCAACACAATTACTTTTTGGCATAGGGAACTGCAGTTCAACCGAGAGGCTATCATCTTCTTCTACAACAACGTAGCGTGGCCGCTTTCCCCTTCTTCTTCCCTGGTAAGAGCTTGTCCCTTCCGGCTGTTCCGTTGGCTATGCAAGAGTATTCCCTTTCGTCTTCTAACTTTTCACCCTCCCTTGCATGTGTGGAAGTCGTCATCACCGTGAGACGAACACCGCTGTCCACCATCGTCGATGAGGACAAGCTTGCCATCGCCTGAGCACTGTTTGGGGAGTCCAGCACGTTCCACAGACTTGTACGACACCCCTACGGCCAAGCCCTCGATTGGATCACTCCTCTTTGTCCCTGACAATGGCTTCGGTGACCCACTGCCCCTGCCTCCCTTGTCGCTGATGAACCCTCTACCACCAGCCTTGATTCTCGGCCTCATCGAACTCATGGTGAGCTCTAGAGCCTCGTGCACTACCTCCCTTCCTCTCTCTCCCCCTATAGCATGTGCGCCAGTGATGCCCTATTTCGGCCGCCACCGGCAAGCATCGGATCGGCATCTCCGGCGAATTGTTGATCCTCCCGACCATGGAATGAGTTGGTAGTGCATCTAGGACCCCAACGTGACAAATAGCGTGCAAAATGGTGCACAGGAGTGCTCGGTCATCTCTGCGCTACTGCGGGCTCGCGCTCGGTCCAACTGGCATTTAAACACCGGCCGGCCTGATCGGTGTGTCCAATTGGTTGGCCGGTTAGGGCCGTTTTTAGTCGTTGGGCTGAGCCTATTTCTAGTGGGTCCCGCTTGCTTAAAATCTATTTAAAATGTGGTTAAGTGTTATTGAGTATAACAGTTGGGCCCCACCACTTAAGCATCTGGATAAATAAAAATGTTCAAATAAATGTTTTATGATAGGTGGATCCCCTGTGTCATGGCTCACTAGTTTAAAGAAAATAAAATATATTTCCTGCTGAGTATGACATGTAGGCCCAAAGGCCAATTGACCGGTTCATATTGATTCTTGGTCCCACATGTCATGCCCTTTTTCTTAGTTAGAGCTGAGTAAGAAAAGTATTTCTCTGTTTATTTAAATGAGGAAAAGACATAAAATGCTAAAAATGCTTAAAACTTGTAAAAATCATAGAAAATTCATATGAACTCCAAATGGGATGCATTTTTTTTGTAAATTTATAATTAATATTTATTATTTAATGGTATTAGATTCATTCATTTTAAATTTTTTATAATTTTTTTAAAATTATGGATATGTTAATTGACCCTAAAAATTTCATATAAACCTTAGAAAATTCATAACTGTAACTCTATAACTCTAAATTGAGTGAAACAAATTGCATTAGTTTTATAATTCTATTCTCTACATTATAGAATGATATTAGTTCATCATATAGCATTTGAAATTTCTAGAGTTGATTTATTGCTCTCTTGTGTTGTTTCAAGGCGTCTCGACATTTCTTTCGGTAGAACCCGGTAACAAAGCGTATTACAAAAGTGAGCCTCCTCAGGTTTAGGACTTTGATTAGCAAGGCAAGCATGGAGCTCTCTAAGGTTCCTCATTTAATTTATGCTATGGTTTGTGGATAAGATAATTATAGTTGGTTGCATGATTTGAATATTTTTAATTGTGATGGATGAAATCACTAGCATGATAGGGTTTGGTTGTGAATCATGAAAAGTGGGTTATGGTATTAATTTTACTAATAAATATTGTATCTAATAAGTGAGACGCAAGAGTCGAGGTTTTACTTCAACAGATGGATCGATGGGCGAGGTAAGTGTATGCACCCCAGTTGTCTAGGTTATGCTAGTGTCGTTGTGCTCTACCCTTCACCCACGGTGATAGTGTTATGTGGAAGTGTTGGGTAGTCATAGCTGGTCAATTATGAACTAATAACACTTTAGAACACTTTTTGTTTTGAGAAAGAAATGGATTAGGTCTTGGTTGACTTAATAAAATGTTGAGTTGAGTCTTGGTTGACTTGATGTAATGAAATTGTTGAAATCATGTGTGATTTCACATGTGGTTCCTCTTCTGAAATATACATTTTTAAGTCTGAGAATTGATAGATATGATGTTCATGCTAGGCCATGACACCTTGTGAATGAATTATTTATGTAGTAGTTTATTTTCTTATCTCATGCCATGCTTAAGTTAATTGGGATGATCTTGCAAAGCATTTGCAAGTACGAAAGTACTCATAGGATCCATTACTAAAATGTTGCAGGTGATCCTAGTGTAGGTGAATGCTACAACACCGAAAATGCTGAAAGTGACGTCTAGTTGCGTAGTTTGCTTTATCGGTTGAATGTGGGTCTTATGTGGTTTTTGTGAGATAATAGTGGCTACGATCTTGGGTACTTTTATATGTATTTGCTGCTTTCCTATGTTATCTTTTGGATATGAATGACCGTCAAGTCGTGTTGCTTGTAAATTAATTATCTGTCATATGTATTAGACGTGAATTGTAACCTGTAAATCTTTATTTAGAGTTTGAGTTGTGATATGTAAGTTATTATTTGTGGCACCCCATACACCACGTGTGTATAATTTTAAAGTGTATGGGGCAGCCGTAAAGATTTAGCCGGTAGATTTACCGGGCTGCTCCGAAACCATTTTACTTAATGTGCATGAGAAGCGCGCCAAGTCTGTATGTGATTTTGGAACTTCATTTCGATTCTTGTTTTGATGTACGCCTATCCGGCTCGGACAACGGTGACGCATACGCCTAAAGTGCGTGAGATGTTAGCCCGGTATCAACTGTCCAATAATGATAGATGCATATGTTATTTGAGTACTCAGATGACACATCATTCATAAATTGAGTGTTATTTCGGGGTCTTGACGTTGGTAAGATGCACGGGTCACAATTATATATTTCTGTATACAGACATATTGGTATCTTTATTCTTATAAAGATGTCAACGACGGCCTGTCCACCTTTTGACAGATCATCATTTGAATCCGACATAAACGGTTGAGATGAGAGTAGGTGTGAATGATCTAATGTAACATAAATGGTAGTATAATTTTCGTATCTATATAGTATATTTCATTTAATCTATAGTAACATATAGACATTGTGCTAGTATTTTACGTTAGTTAAATATTATAATAGGGATCATAATAGGGTGAATTATCAGCTAGCTCAATTAGACTTTCGAGTTGGTTTTAGTGCCTTCTGGTTGGGGCTTGTCCCAACATAAGTTTTGCATCTTGTGGATGCGTATTGTAACCCCTACTTTCTTTTGGAGAATATTGTTACCGTAACTGATTTAATATAGATCTCACATTTTGTTGCAAAAAGAAGATTCCTAGTCTTGTTTGTCAAACAGGGCACTACTGGCCATATCAGCTTATAATATAATTTCAGTACCGCACGGGTCATCAACCGTAAATTGGCCCTTCACTTTTATATATAGTCATTTCATGCAGCAATCACCTGAAACCACTAATACCTGGTAAGTCCTTTACATTTTCAAGGCAGTATCATGTACTATCCATATTACACAAAAATATGTCGAGAAGCAAGGCCAGCAGAACATGGAGATTGATGACTTAGCTCGGAATAAGTTATGAACGCAACCCAGTAACAGTATAATACTCGAACGTAGTTGCTTGCAGAGTCGGCTAAGATCTCCATTAACAAGGGTGCGAACCGCAGAGGCAACTAACCAATCAAGCATTCCGATTAACAAAGCGGCATAATATGATTCTTCTCCGTGGTTCCTTCTGCAGTGATTATCCTATCAATCCGGAGATCACCGATTTTAGATTACGCACGCACGCAGCTAATTAACCGTGGATGCATCGTTATCATTTCAGGTGAAAACGGAAAACCACCGTCGTCCAAACAGACATCCACTTATCCTTCGTGCCTTATGCTGCAAGTAGCATGTCGCACTCACTGCCAATCTGTCGTCCAGAACACACGGTGTTTGTCAGTAAGATGATCTCACAGTTAGTCAATAACACTAGCAGAGTTCAGACCAGATGGAGGCTACGCTGCACCACAAGAGACAAATTTCAACTCAATTATGATCACCTATTGTCGCGGGGATTTCGCAGTAATATCCATTTGTAATAGGTTTTGGGGGAGCACGTAAGGAAGATTCAGGCGGTGCACGCAAGAGTTTTTACCCAGGTTCAGGCTCTCCAATGGTGGAGGTAATACCCTACTCCTGCTGTTTGTATTGCTTGTCTTGCGTGAAAGAGATTATAAGAGGTTGAAGATGAAGCTAGCTTTTAGCCTATGGAAAAAGAAGCCCCCCTGCATGGGGTGCTCTGCCTTATATAGGCTATACATCAGCCGACTCGGACAGTCGGCTGAGCTACAGTAACCGCCTAAGTTAATTGGGGTATTTACACTATGTAACCGTCCGAGTAACGCCAGTCTTCAAGCCGATGAAACGCTTGCCTTGATGGAGTGGTAACGTCTGACTTGATGGCACCCGGACGTTGCACCCGTACGGGCCTTTCATGGGCCTTCATCCGAGTGGGCCTCCATGGAGCTCTCCGAGCCTGTTGGGCCGACTCGTTGTGCTGGGCCTACCCGGATGGGCTTCCTTCGTCAGTAGCCCCCGAGTGCTTCGAGGTCTCGACACGGATGCCGACTGACGAGCAAGTTGAATAAGTCGCTAGTGGAGAGACCTTGATGGACTCCCGTGATACCTGAAAAAAGGTTAGATTTGTGCTAAGTATTAGGAATTCGGTGATACCCGCGCTTTCTGGCTGGGGAAGTCGGCTTGTGGCCTTCCGGGAGGCGTATCATGAATTTCGAGTGAACCCGAAATAGCGCCTGGCATGTCCGAGTGGACCGTTGCCATCTTGTGCCCGCAGGGGGGACGCCTTCGATCTTCAGCTTCGAAACCGAGTCCTCGAACTCCGGCATTGAATCCCGAATCAGTGAGCCATTTTGCGCCGCTGTGACATCCGGCTCTGATTCAGGGATCATGTTGCTCCGCTGTGGATGCCGGGTTCATCCTTAGCTTGGGTGTTGCCGAGTGACCTGCAAACCCTGTTGGGTCGGTCATCGGCACCCTTTCACAGAGCCAGTCTGCCTCCGAGTATGGCGGCTTGTGCGCCTCGGAATTGTTTGATGGAGTCGGTACAATTCATGACGTGTCCTAGCAATCTAAGCCGATTTCAATCCGACTCGGCTCCCGAGTGATTCGACTCGATCGAATCAAACCCGGTCGAAGCCGGCTTGTGTCACACGGTATCGTCTTGACTGTACTCTACGTCGCCTCAGCATTTAATGCGCGCAGTCGGTTGGACAGAGCGCCTGCAGTGCTGCAGCGCAATGATTTCGCCTCGAGTCCCGCCCGAAGCGTGCCCGAGACATCCGCTGCCGCTGATCTGACTTCGCGCGACGTCCGAGGCGACGGTTCATCATGACTGCGCCCGAATCACGCGGGCGGCGCGCGCGGGATGAAGGCTGACGTAATGTCCGCTGGTCACGTCGCCTGGGACACTGCGCCGTGGCGAAAAAGGCGCCCGAATCCCGCGGGTTCGCGCGCGCGGGATGGCAGTTGCCGCGGCGGTTTGCCACCACGTCGGATGTGCGGTTGCCACCGGTTTGCCTTCCCCCGGCTATAAAAGAGTACGCAGAGCGGCCGCGTTTCTCATCTGTTCTTGCTTTCCTCGCGCTCAAAACTCTTTGACTCCGGAGCTCCGCCACCGCATACTTCTTCCCGAGAGAAAAACTCGCTCGTCGCCGTTCTTCAGCCGTTGACCATGTCTCGCGCCGGCAAGGGCAAGAAGGCCGACACTTCCTCCTCCGCCGCTGCTGCTGATGGGTGGAAAAAAGGAGACTGGGTCTCGTCGGTCGTCACTGACCAGATCCTCCTCAGGTTCGCCAGCGTCGGTCTGCTGCCACCCCGCACCATCGGCAACTGGAGGGCGCCGTTCCAGGAGGAGAAGCCCGCTCCGCACGCGCACGAACGCGTGATGCTCGTCCCGTTCATGGAGCGGGGCTTCTCGCTGCCGCCGCACGACTTCTTGCGCGGCCTCCTTTTCTTCTACGGCCTCCAACTCCATCACCTGAGCCCCAATGATGTTCTGCACATTGCGTGTTTTATCACGCTGTGCGAATGCTATTTGGGGACTCGGCCTCACTGGGGGCTGTGGAAGAAGATCTTCACGGTGAAGGCGCAGCCTATCAAAGCCGGCGGCCGACTGTCTGTCTGCGGGGGAGCCGAAATCCAAGTCAAGGCCGGCGCCAAGTACTTCAAGCTGCAGCTCCTGGACACCGTTCGGAGGTGGCAGGACGGGTGGTTCTACTGCCCAGATGAGCGCACGCCGACTGGCCACGAAGGGCTTCCCCCATATGCTGAAGGTCCTCCTGAGTGGCGGAAGCGTTGGAGCGCCAAGCCTTCCAGCGAAGAGATGCCCGAAGTCGACCGACTCCTAACGAGGATCGCGAGACTCCAGGAGAAAGGGCTCACGGGCACCGACCTCATCTACACTTGGCTGACTCGGCGCATCCAGCCTCTTCAAGCTCGGGCGCACCCGATGTGGGAGTACTCGGGCTCGCATGACTCAACGAGGGTGTCGACCGAGGATCTTTCGGACGACATTTTCTTGGAGCTCCTCAAGAATTTGACCAAAGAGCGAACCGGGCTCACCCGGGCGCCACGTGTGATTCCATATTCGAATGCCAACCCTCCGCCGACTGTAAGTGACTTATATTCCGAGTCGGGCTCTTGAATTTTGTTATTTATTTGTTTGTCCTAACACCAAGTCTTTCGATGCTGCAGAACTTCCTTGACTTCAACTCCATGCCGCCTCTCCTCGAGCAAAGTTCGGCTCCGACGGCGTTGGACGACACAGAAGTCGACGAGGAAGCTCCCGAGGGAGGTATCCAGATCGACTCGGATACCGAGTCGGGAGGGTCCTTCCAAGTCGTCAAACGTAGCCGTGACGACGACGCCTCCGGATCCAAGACCCCGCAGGCGGGGGCGGAGCCAGCTCAAGCGGAGCCGGCTACCAAGCGGGCACGAGTCGCACCTGCCAGCACCGCGACACAGGCTCCGGCTCCTGCTACTAAGCCAAGTGCGCCACAGCCGGCACTCGCCGGTTCCTCCGGGGTTCCGCCTGCCCCGGGGAAACCGAAGAAAAAGATGATCCCCACAACCACCAGGTACGAGTCCTTTTGCCTCATACTCCAGTCGAAGTATGTTGGTAAAGATGCTGAAGTCGGTTTTATTTTTTACATTGCAGAGTCCAGAAGAAGTTCTTCGACAAAGGAGACTCTTCAGCCGGCACACCCGCAGCTTCGACTCCAGTCCCGCCGCCAGAGTCGGCTCTCCCGACTCTGACTACAGCCGAGCCCAGCGCTCCGACACCAGCCGCCCCCGCTGTGGCACGAGAGTCGGTCGCGGGTGCCGCGCCAACCACGCCTCCGGCAGCGGCCACGCCTCCGGCTGCAGCTACGCCAAGCACGCCACAGCCGGTTGCTCCCGCGCCACAGCCTGCCGCGCCCGCGGAGGTGCCGGAGTCGAACGTGGGCGCCGGGTCAACCGAGGCTCCGGTTGACGACTCGCAGCTTCCGCCAACTCCTGTCAGCGAGGAGACGACGGAGCCAGCGGCTGCGGCTGGTGCCGACTCCTCAGAGCCGGCAAGCGGAGCCGGAGGCCAACTCGTCACCGAGTCGCCTCCGGTGGCCGAGCAGAGCCAGGCCCTGGCTCCGACTCCCGCGGCTGAAGAGCCGGCGCCGGCTTCGTCCAGAAGCCTCGTCCTCGCGCTGCTGCTGCCGAGTTGCAGCACGGGGGACTTGACGGCTGCGGAAGAAGCCACCGACCGCGTCGCTGCCCTTAGCTCCAAGCTTAGGGATTTCGCCGACGCGGCCAAGTCCTTGGCGGACTCGGCCGAGGTTCTTGAGTCCTCCGTCGGGGTGAGTTGTTTTTAAACTTTGTTTAGTTCTTAACACTGGGAGCACATTCAGTGCACCCAGTGGGTGTAGCCCCCGAGTCTCCGACCGACTGGTTGAGTCGATTGGAGACTTATGAATTTGGGTTACGCTAACAAATTTCTTCTTTGACCAGGCTGCGATCCGACTGGGCGGGAACGGCTCGGTCCTCATGGAAAAGAACGCCTCCCTGGAGAAGGCGCTGGCCGAAGAGAGGGCCAAGAGTCGGCGGCTCGAAGAGAAACTCACCGCCATCGGGAGTAAGTATCCCAGGGTCTCCTGCTCCTTTGCTTTAGAAGCTTTGCGAGTATTGACTTTATTGAGTCGGCAGACGTCGAAGCCGAAAACACCACCAAGCTGCAGTCGGAGCATTCAAAATTGGTGGCGCAATTTGAGCAATCGCAGGCCGCGAACAAGAAGCTGCAGGCGGCCGTCGACGAATTCTCCAGGAAGATGACCGAGTCGCAGAAGCGACATGCCGCGGTCATCATCGACTGGGAGAAGCGCGAGGGAGAGCTCATAAGCCAACTCAAAAAGGCTAATGAGACTCTACTCGGTAAGCCCCCGAGTCCTTTGCTTTCTCTTTTTGCACGCTTCATTGTTCATTTCCTTTGCAATAATTTGCACCCAGATGCTTACCCAGAACTGGAGGAGCAAGCGAGGCAGGCAGCGCTCCGACTTCGCGCGCTATCTCAACTGGCGGGGTCAGTTCTCGACGCACTCTGGACACCCGAGCTAATGTTCGGCTGCGTCGTGACTATGGAGGACCGACTCCTCCAAGTCAAGAGTTTGGTGCAGAGTATGAAGTTGGCTGCTCAAAGCCTCTGCACCAAACTATGGCCCGGAGAAGAGCCAGGTTCCAGCATCTTCGCCCTCGCCGATAAGCTCTCGCAGGGCTCGGCGGAGGTTGAGAAGTGAAAGGAGTCGGCAGCTCGCTCGGGAGCCGGCATGGCGCTGGCAATGGTGTTAGCACACCATCCCGATGCGGATGTCGATAGCATCTCCGCTGGAGCCCCAGTCGACGAGGAGGGTCAGTCGGTGAACCCTCTGGATCTCCTTCCCCGAGTCCACGCCGCAGCCAGCCGGATCGCCGACTTCACCGACCTGGATGAGCGCGTAGAAGCGACTCCAGAAGAATAGAAAATTATCATGTAATATCTCTCGGTATGCCGAGTAGAAAAAATGTAAAGACTTTTGCTTTGAATGAAATGCTTTTCGATTCATTTTGATTTTGTACAAGTTATTTGATTCGTCCGAATTTGTTTTTTCCGCCGAGTCGAATCCTTTCGCGTGCAGGCCAACCTTTAGCTTTTGCTCTTGCCAACCGGACAGCCGGGTTGCGACTGTAGTTGGGGACGAAAAGTGGGCCTTAGGTACCGTACATGTTTACTTAGACGCTCGTGTAGAAACAAAGTTAGGAGATCCAAAATAACTTGTGCCGAGTGATAAATCACCCAGTGGGTTTGTGGTGGCTTCCGGGGATTGCCCGAAGTGAAGCCACTCGGTTTTATTAGACGTAGCCCCCGGGGGTTGCCCGAAGTGAGCATAGTCGGAAAATTAAAATTAAATAAACAAAGTGCTTCCCGAGTGCCGCTCGAAGGAAACAACTATTTATTCATAATGAAACAAAGAACTGTTGGAAGTACAAAGTTTAAGTGTAAAAGGGACGCAGCTGTGCAATATTCCACGTCCGCTCAGTGACTACGCCGGTTGCCGGGTCTTCCAGTCGGTATGCGCCGTTGTGCAACACTTGGTTGATGATGAATGGACCTTCCCAAGGCGGAGAGCATGCCCGCCTTATCTTGGATCAGTTGGAGGACCAAATCCCCTTTGTTGAAGACTCGGCCTCGAACTTGCCGACTGTGGTAGCGGCGCAAGTTCTGTTGATAGATGGCCGAGCGCGAAAGGGCGAGTTCCCGCGCTTCTTCCAAGAGATCGAGGTCGTCTTGTCGTGCCGACTCGGCATCCTCTTCCACATATGCTGCGATTCGCGGGGAGTCGTGGAGGATGTCACTCGGTAGGACGGCTTTGGCTCCGTAAACCATGAAGAAAGGCGTGTAGCCAGTCGACCGGTTCGGAGTTGTCCTTAAACTCCAAAGGACAGACGGAAGCTCATCGATCCAGGAGCCGGCGGCCCGTTGCAACGGGACTAACAACCGGGGCTTGATGCCTTGGAGAATTAGAGCATTGGAACGCTCGGCTTGGCCATTGGACTGCGGATGAGCCACGGAAGCAAAGTCGAGCCGGATTCCATGATCCCGGCAAAAGTGGCGGAAGACTTCAGCGGTGAAGTTCTTGCCATTGTCGGTGATGATGCTGTGAGGGACGCCGAATCGGAAGACGACTCCCTTCATGAAGTTGACGGCTGTCGGCGGAATGGGGCTCAGGGTACCCCTAACCGTCGGCGGAGGCCAACCAAATGCCGCAGATGGTGACACGTGGCGCTCCGGTCGCTGGGGCCTTGGGTCCCACCCGGATCGCCGTGCGGAACCCGTGGCCATTCCTAAGGAATAAGGGGTCTCCTCCAGAGGCCGCGTCCGCAAACCAGAAGGGGTCTTGGGCCTCCGGGAGTCCACGGCCCACGCGCTGAGCGAGCACTCGGGGTCCGTCCCCGAGCGCTCGGCGTCCCAGAGGGCGAAGGGCGCGCTCGGGGTCCCTTCCCGAGCGCTCGGCATCTTGTCAGATGTGGGGCCCAGGGGAGCGCTCGGGTTCCGCCCCCGAGCGCTCTCCCTCGGGCTCCCCCCCTTCAAGGCGCCCCGAGCGGCCCCCCTGCGAGTGCTCCCCGAGCGCTCGGGATTGCTCGGGGGCATCCGGAAGACAGCTGGCGCCCTCTCCTAGCGAAGGAAGATGCTCGGGACCGAGTGCTCGGGGGACGACGTGTCCTCTGATGGGACCCTCGCCCATCTACGTCGGCCAGCGCCCAGCTTCTCCAGTAAGCTTCCGCTCTGGCGGAGGCATTTAATGCCTGTCATTTCGACGAGGAACCCCAAGCCCTATGAGGGCATGATGACGGTCGGACCGGGTCCCACTGGTGCAGGTGATAAGCTCTGACAGCTATCCCTCTCTCTCTCTGAAGGGTGGGCCCGGGCTGACAGATTCTTTGACCAACCAAGCGCGCCGCCCCGCACGCCCTGTCACTGTCACCCTTTCTACCCCATGGGGGACGCCGCCGCGCAACTCATTGCGCGGGTTGAGAGGCTGACCCATGGGACCCGCGAGTGGGTATTCTACCGACCCAGTCAGAAGAGGCCAATAAGTCTTCATCCACGGGGCCCGCCGAAGGTAAAGATGTCAGAACCCCTGTTCCGACATACGGTGAAGCGACGTCCCGGCCGAAAGTATGCGGTTCGCATTGAATAGAGGTGTGGGCGCTTCCAGTTGCACCCACGTCGCCCACAGTATCATTCCAACTCATTTTCCTTTGCCGACCTATGTGGTATTCCCCCAAGTATATAAGGGGAGAGCCTGGTCCATGCAAGGGGTGGGCTCCTTTCCTAGTTCGATTTCCCTTAGGTTAAATCCGTACCGAAGAAGCACCGTTTTTCCTCTGGGCTAGAGCAAGAAGAAGAACAGTGCGCACCTTCGTAACTCATCATACTTGCCATATACACACATATATACAAAAACAAGCAGGACGTAGGGTATTACGCCTTCCGGGGTGGCCTGAACCTGGGTAAATCCTTGCGTCATTACATCCTTAGCCACCGGGTTTACTCGCTAAACTCTAATCCACACCAAGGCTCGTAAGAAACTCACTACTCCCCTGGGCCGAATTCCAAAGGGGGTCCCTCCGGACCACCGCTAGAGGCGTCTCTACGCCGACAACGGCAGTCAGACCATTAAGTTTCATGATTGGCTTGGCTTCAATCCACTTCGTGAACTTGTCCACTGCCACAAGGAGATGAGTGAAACCACCTCGAGCTGTTTTAAGCGGACCTACCATGTCGAGTCCCCACACAGCAAAAGGCAATGTGATTGGAATGGTCTTGAGCGCGGTAGCCGGCATATGCGATTGACGGGCATACCTCTGACACCCTTCGCAAGTTCGGACAAGTTCCTCCGCATCAGCATGTGCACTGAGCCAGAAGAAACCGTGATAAAAGGCTTTGGCGACCAAGGCCCGTGACGAAGCATGGTGGCCGCAGAGTCCCGAGTGGATTTCCTCAAGCAGTATTCGGCCTTCCTCCGGCGAGATGCAACGCTGGAAGATTCCAGTGGTGCTGCGCTTGTAGAGCTCACCATTGATGATGGTGTAAGCTCGAGCGCGGCACACAATGCGGCGTGCCTCAGTCGGATCCTCAGGTAGCTCCTTGCGCAAAAGGTAGGCAAGGAACGGCTGAGTCCAGAGGGGAATGACTGCTAAGACGTCTTCCTGGGTTGGACTGGCCAGTTCATGATTTGGCGACTCGGCTTTCGCTGACTCGGTCGCCGACTCCAACTTGATGGATGGCTGGAAGAGTTGCTGAAGGAACACTCCAGGTGGTACTTTTTCTCGTGCCGAGCCGATCCTGGCAAGGGAGTCGGCTGCCTCGTTATCAGTTCGGCGAACGTGATGAAGTTCAAGGCCGTCAAAGTGTCCTTCCAGCCGGCGCATAGCAGCACAGTATGCCGCCATGGTGGGATCCTTGGCGTCCCATGTCTTCATTACTTGCTGCACCACCAGATCCGAGTCGCCACGGCAAAGGGGTCGGCGAATGCCGAGTGAAACTGCAATGCGCAAGCCATGCAGTAACGCCTCGTACTCCGCCACGTTGTTGGAGGCGGCGAAGTGGATCTGCAGCACGTAATTCAGCTTGTCGCCTTTGGGGAAATAAGAACGACTCCAGCCCCCGTGCCCGCGAGTATCTTCGAGCCGTTGAAGTACATGACCCAGTGCTCCAAATGCACCTGAGTTGGAAGGGACTGGCTTTTGGTCCACTCGACGATGAAGTCTGCGAGGGCTTGTGATTTGATTGCCTTGCGAGGCTCGTAGCTGATGTCATGCGGCATGAGTTCTATCGCCCACTTAGCGACTTGGCCCGTGGCATCCCGATTGTTGATGATATCAAACAAAGGGGCATGACTAACCACGGTGATCGAGTGGGCTTGGAAATAGTGCACCAACTTCCGAGTCGCCAGGAACACGCTATAGACGAGTTTCTGGTAGTGCGGGTAGCGCTGCTTCGACTCGGAGAGGACTTCGCTGACGTAGTAGACAGGTCGTTGTACCTTCTGGACTCGGCCTTCTTCTGCACGTTCCACCACTAGAACAGCGCTAACCGCTTGATTCGTGGCCGCGATGTACAGCAGCATGAGCTCTCCCTCCATTGGTGCAGCAAGAATTGGAGGTGTTGACAGAAGGCGCTTAAGATCCTCGAAGGCTTTTTGAGCTTCATTCGTCCCTCGAAGGAGTCGGACTTCTTGAGAAGTCGGTAAAAAGGCAAGGCCTTCTCACCGAGTCGGGCTATGAACCGACTTAGAGCAGCTACGCACCCGGTTAAGCGCTGGACAGACTTCAGATCCTTCGGCTTTTCTATCTTGATGATGGCGTCAAGCTTGTCCGGGTTCGCTTTGATTCCTCGCTCGGAAACGATGAAGCCGAGTAGCTTGCCGGCAGGAACTCCGAAGACGCACTTCTCCGGGTTGAGCTTCATGTCGAACCTCCTGAGGTTGGCGAAGGTTTCAGCCAAATCAGTCAAGAGGTCCGCGGTCTTCTTTGTCTTTATCACAATGTCGTCGACATATGCCTGGACATTTCTACCTATCTGGTCGTGCAAACACTTTTGCATACAACGTTGATATGTTGCTCCAGCATTTTTCAAACCAAAAGGCATGGTGATATAACAAAAAGCCCTAAACGGGGTAATGAAAGAAGTTTTTATTTGATCTGATTCTTTCATTTTGATCTGGTGGTAGTCTGAATAGGCATCCAGAAAACACAAACGTTCGCAACTGGCCGTGGAGTCAACAACTCGATCAACACGTGGTAAAGCGAACGGGTCCTTGGGGCATGCCTTGTTTAGGGACGTGTAATCCACACACATGCACCAAGTTTTGTTCTTCTTAAGAACCAGGACCGGGTTTGCCAACCAGTCCGGGTGAAGAACTTCCTTGATGAACCCGGCTGCGAGGATTCGGGCGATTTCCTCCCCGATTGCTTTGCGTCGGTCTTCAGCGAAGCAGCGGAGAGACTGCTTCACTGGCTTCGCGTCCTTGGCGACATTGAGGGAGTGCTTGGCGAACTTCCTTGGAACACCCGGCATGTCAGCTGGCTTCCATGCGAAGATGTTCCAATTCTCATGAAGGAAGTCGACGAGCCCGCCTTCCTATTTGGCCTCGAGGTCAGTCCCGATTTGGACCGTCTTGGACGAATCCTCAGGATGGACCTGGACACGTTTCGTGTCCTTGGCCGACTGAAAGGTGGACTCGGTTGCCGCCTTCTTGCAGGGTGGAGCTTGGTCTGAGTTGACAGACGCCTGGATGTTCTCCAGCTCCTGAGCCGCAATCAGGGACTCGGCTATGTCCGCGCTGGCGAGGTCGCACTCGTTGGGGCGCTCAAAGTCGCCAGTGATAGTGATGACACCCTTTGGTCCCGGCATCTTCAGCTTGAGGTACGTGTAACATGGCCTAGCCATGAACTTGGCATAAGCCGGCCGGCCAAAGATCGCATGGTAGGCGCTCTTGAAGCCGACTACCTCAAAGGTCAAGGTCTCGACCCGGAAGTTGTTCGGTTCTCCAAACACAACTTCCAAGGAGATTTGACCCAGAGGCTTGGCACACTTCCAAGGCACTATTCCGTGGAACGAAGTGCTACTAGGACGAAGCTGGGTCTCCGGAACTTGCATCTTCTTCAGGGTATCCATGAAGATTATGTTGATGCTGGAGCCTCCATCCATCAGGACTTTGCGGAGTTTGAACCCGCCGACTTGCGGATCCACCACCAAGGGATGCTTGCCCGGGTGAGGGACTCGGTCAGGGTGATCGAGTCGGCTGAAACCGACTGGCACCTCGGACTAGTCCAACCATTGAGGAACCGCGGGTGCCGTCGCGTTTACCTCACGACAGCGCAGCTTCCGACCCCTTTTGGAGTCGGATCCTTGGAATATCATGAGTACACCCCTTTGAGGGGGGTACTGTGCGGCATCGCCGCTTGCAGCGGAGCCTCCTTCTCCACCAGCATCTGGCTCGGGTTGCTTTTCCTCCCGGAGACGCTTCAGGAAGCTGCATTCCCGGGTCGAGTGCCCCGCCTGATAGTCAGCGGTGCTGTGGAAGGAGCAGGGCCTATCGAGGATTTCCTCGAAGGTTAGCTTCGGCGCTTTGCGTTGCTGCCAAGGACGTTCTTTCTTCCGGCCAGCGTCGCCACGCTGGGGGCCACGTTCGGTGGCCGCAACCAGGTCGGCTCCACTGACCCCATCTCCGCCGCCAGCCTTTCGCTTGGGGGGGCGATTGTCCGCACGCTTCCGACCCGAGTCGGTGGGGACTTTCTGGTTGAGGACTCGACTTTTGCCTTGCCTTTGTCCTCGTACCGCATGGCCTCCTCGCCCGTCACGTACTTGCTGGCGACTTCCATGAGTCGGCCCATGGTCTGAATGTTAGACCGGGCCAACTTGTGTTTCAGGAGCTCATACTTAACTCCCTGGGAAAAGGCCTGAATGGCCTGCGTCTCAGTGACGTCTTCAATGGAATTGCGCAGTCGGGTCCAGGGCTGAATGTAATCGCGGACCGACTCGCCTTTCTCCTGGACACAGAGCCACAGGTCTTGTGCGTTCCCGGGGCGCTTGTATGTGCCCTCGAAATTTTTGACAAAGGCCTCTTGGAGGTCCCTCCAGTCATAGATGCTATCTTCGGGCAGACTGTTAAGCCATGCCCGAGCCGACCCTTCCAGCATCAGGGGTAAGCTTCGGAGGGCGACACGCTCGTTGCCTCCTCCAATGTTGCACGCGACCAAGTAGTCGGCAAGCCAAGTTTCCGGCTTGGCGGTGCCGTCATACTTGTCAACGCCGCTGGCGATCCGGAACCGGTCCGGAAACGGCTCAGACCGAATCCGCCTGCTAAAGCACAGTGGACCGGTGGAGGCAGAGCCACCCGGCTAGTTGACTTCATCACCGCGACGTTCGGCCCGCAGCCTGGCCGCCCGTTGCCCCTCGATGTCGTCTCGAGCGTCACGGGCATCGTTTGCCCGGGCTCGGAGGGAGCCGGCTTGACGTCGCTCCGCCTGGAGTCGGTTGATCTCCTGGCGAGCGTCAGGCCAATTCATGGATTGGCTCGGCTGTGACGAGCCCACAGTTCGGCGACTCCGAGTTGCTCGGGAGGCCAGTCGGTTGCTGACCGACCCGGCCTCGTGCTGCTGCTCCACCGCCGTCTTCATCAGGGTGATGACTCGGTGGTGGATCTCTGCCACGGGGCCATCCGCCGGAGGCGGCAGTGAATCGGCCAGTGCGGCAGCCGCGAAGAGATTCTGAGCCGGTGTCTGATAGATAGGGACACCGTCCTGCTCTCGCCCGAAGAGTGGGGCCCGAGTAGCCCGGCTTTTCCGGGCGGCTGACGAAGCACGCCGGTTCGCCCGACTGCGTGAACCATGGGGCTCATCTTGTTGCCGTTCTCGCTGTTCGAGAGCCGCTCTCTCTTGATCGAGACGTTCTCGCTCAGCAAGGAGGGCTCGCCGAGACACCTCCAAGGCTCTCTCGGCTTCCGATTGCCCGTCCATGGGCGTTAACAGGTGCTCGTTCGCCGCCCTGGTCACTGCAGCAGATGTACCCGCGTCGTCTGTGGCGCTGGGCCCAACCACGTACACCTCTGCCGAGGCAGTTTGGCTATATGAACTCTCGTCCCCGTCGGATTCGGAATCCAAGACGGGAAGGAGGGATTCGGTGCCCACCATGGCGACGAACTGGGAGCGCTCCGCGTCTTTGCCCAGAGCGGAAGGAGATCCGAGCCGGAGCTCAGGTTTTGCTTCCACCGCGGGATAGGGACGCGGATCTTGAAGGCGCAGTTGGCCGAAGACATCGGCCACAAAATGAAGGTTGCCGAAGATGAACTCCGTGCCTTTGGCATACGCGGCGAGCGGCGCATCGCCGGTGATCAGCTTGCCGCCAGCTGCAGGAGAGGATCCCGCCTGGATCATGGCTCCAAAACGCGCCGCCCCTACCTGGCGCACCAACTGTCGCGGGGATTTCGCGGCAATATCCATTTGTAATAGGTTTTGGGGGAGCACGTAAGGAAGATTCAAGCGGTGCACGCAAGAGTTTTTACCCAGGTTCAGACCCTCCAATGGTGGAGGTAATACCCTACTCCTGCTGTTTGTATTGCTTGTCTTGCGTGAAAGAGATTACAAGAGGTTGAAGATGAAACTAGCTTTTAGCCTATGGAAAAAGAAGCCCCCCTGCATGGGGTGCTCTGCCTTATATAGGCTATACATCAGCCGACTCGGACAGTCGGCTGAGCTACAGTAACCGCCTAAGTTAATTGGGGCATTTACACTATGTAACCGTCTGAGTAACGCCAGTCTTCAAGCCGATGAAACGCTTGCCTTGATGGAGTGGTAACGTCTGACTTGATGGCACCCGGACGTTGCACCCGTACGGTCCTTTCATGGGCCTTCATCCGAGTGGGCCTCCATGGAGCTCTCCGAGCTTGTTGGGCCGACTCGTTGTGCTGGGCCTACCCGGATGGGCTTCCCTCGTCACCTATTATTTTTCCTAACACCACAGGTTCTGAGATTGGTAGCAGAGACTGGAAAACGAGAGGACAGATTTGTCACTACTAAATAATAGCGTATTACAGGGGGTTTAAAAACCTCAATCAGACGATTTCCCAAACCGCCTTGAAGTAAAGACCTATGATGAGCTCTGATCATCATAGATGGTTACCAAATCAATTATGATGATAACATATCAAAGGAGGTTCTTATGGGGAACTGCCTGTGATGAGACTATATTGCAGGATTTTACAAAGAATTGTATGCGATATACTACTTATCACAAGCGGTTCTTTGTTAAAACCGCCTGCGATTTTTTTATACAGGATACCTATTTATATCCAATTGTTCCCTAGCAGCTGGAAACAAAACACACAACACATATAACAAATACTCATATAATTCTTTCATAGTAATATATCAAATTTCAGTCACATTGAATCACCAAAAATTGATACATATCACATAAATTAACTCATAAAGTGAACTCTCACTAATTTCGTCAACATCATAAGCCACAAATTAAACTCTCAGTTTCATCCACCTCATGTCCCATAAATTCATAAAGTAAATTAGACATCTATATAAAAGTACACAAAGAAATACATATCATTTCTTAACTAAAATGAACTCGTTTTCTACCATGTCGAATGCGTGGAATTGGCCATAAGTATCAGTAACCTCTCTAACAAGGAAGGCGGCAATGAGTTCTCATATCTGGTCCAGTTGTGATGATCAAATGACGTCTTGGGGATGCCCTTCTGTTGTCGATCATAATTTATACTAAAGTCATGCACTTATAATGAAGAAAAATATAATAATACTTATCGCAATAGTGGCAAACCTTCGGATCATTTTTTTAAATGTTAATGAGCATGATTTCCATGTTGTGGCAAACATAGAAGCCACAAATGCTTGTTCCTCCTTGTTGTTGGTGGCACTAGTAATATATATAATTTCGTTAGTAGTTCGAGATTGTCATTAAGACAATTTAGGAATATTTTTATTCAGTATAGAAAGAAACATTAATTTCCTTATCGTGTTTTTTAACGGCTGATTGACACCTTTTCCTCCCTTCCTGGTGTAGCTCTTTCACACCCTAGGTGAATCCAAATGACTTTTCTTCGGCATTGCAACACAAAAGGGGTGAACAGTAGATTTTTATATGTTGGAAATATGTTTACTTGTTCATAAATCTTCCAAGTATTTCGATGTCAAAGTTTGCTCATAATAACAAATCTAAATACATGAGCCTTGGATGGTTTGGTATAAGGACAACAAGAATCCAATGCTCTCTACATATAGTTAAGCCTCAATGGTTAGCGAATTCCTGTTATTTTAGAAAATAAAGTTTAGCCTTGGATGGTGAAGTAGGTAGTACAACACTTACGCCTGGTTGTATGAAAAAAGTATGAAGTTCTTATCTTATCGAGCAAGCAAGACATTTAGCACGTAATCGGCGACAAAGTCTTCTCTAGCTGCGATCATTCGCACGGAGATAATGTTGGGTCGAGGAATCTTGTATTTACGTGTTTCCTTATGCATTATTCAATCATTATCCTATACATACAAAATGTAGGGGTTATATATATGTGGATTTATTATGTGTAACATAAATGTTGACCGTGATTGTGAACACTTACAGTGTGAAGCATATGATGAGTGGGACTTTGAGGGACAGGAGGTCGTTGTGGAAATGTTCTCTAATGAACTTCACCTTGATAATTGTGGTCCGTTCATTCTGCGGCTTCTTGACCTCTTTGAGGTAGTACTCGTGCAACTCATGGAGGCCATTGAGCCTCTTCGGCAATTTGATCCATGGCTCCCCTTCAACATATTTTTCAGCCAACGGCACCAAGGAGAACTCTTCATCAATGTAAAGGTGTGGATTGGTGCCTCGCTTTCTTTCAGTGATCGGCTTTGATGACTTGGTGGGAGACGAATGAGCCTTTGTCGGAAACTCGGGAGCCAAGGTCATTTCTGATGGCATTGTAGCTAGTGTGATGGCCTTATCAGGTGCAACTTGGTCGATACATGGAGGGCACCTAAAAGGATCTTAATGACTAAGATGTCGCCTAGAGGGGGGGTGAATAGGCATTTAAAAATCACTTAAGGATTTGGCTTAATCTTAATGCGGAATTATACTAATTGGATTTTCACAAGCTCAAATCCTAATATGCTAGTATTTCATATAAGCATAATCACCCTATGAAAATATATCAAGATTTGCAATCCTAGAGTGACAGGCAAGAAATTTAACTTCTATAAGAGATATACAAGTAATCTATTACAAGTATGAAATATGATAAGTAAGGGAGACAAGAACAAACGATGTATGACCCGAAGTTTGGATATCCATCGATATCCTACGTCTCCGTTTGAGGACCCAATCACGCTTGATTAAAGGTGGGCTCTCTTTCAAGCCGCTTCCTCTCAAGGACTCTCCGGAGTCTCCTGATCACTACGGTTAGCTCTTTCCTCCACTCCCGGAGATGGCGAGCTCCAAGAACACTTCACAATCTCCCGTGCCTCCTCACAAGCTTCTTGAGGAGATCACCGAGTCACCACCACCAAGCCGTCTAGGAGTCGGTGGCCTCCAAGAGTAAAAGACTCCGGACTCTCGCTCGAACACAATCGACGCCGACTGCTCAAACACACGCAACCAATGCGCTAAATGCGGGCTACGAAAGCACCACACACCTCTCTCTATTCTTAGTAAGCCACAAAGGCTTTGGATCTCACTCTTGAACTTGGGAGAGGAGAGGAGAGGAGAGCACTCAAGGTTGGAACACAAAGTTCTAACAACCCCTCAAATGGCTATTGCCACTCACAAGGAGGGCAAGGGGTATAAATACCCCACTCCAAAAACTAGTCGTTGGAGACAGATTCTGCATAGATCGAAACTTCTGATCCCCAGATCGGAACTTCCGATCCCACATAATCCGACGGTCGGATCTGGGCAAAACTCATTCCCAGACCTGCCAAAAAGCACAAATCGGAACATCTGATTTTTACAGAGACTTAAAACTAGGGTGCACATCGGAACATCCAAAAATCGGAACTTCAATCAGAACTTTCGACTGGATCGGAACTTCAATCAGAACTTTCGACTGGATCGGAACTTCAATCGGAACCTGTGATCAGATCGGAAGTTCCGGATATGATTTTTTGGACATTCTAAAGACACATGAGAGGTTAGATCAGAACTTCCGATCACATCAGAACTTCAATTGTAACTTATGATATGGAAAATTCCAGCACCACAAAAGACACCCCGGAACACTTCGAAAAAAAACTCGGACACTTCCACCCATTGTAACAAGCTTAATCACTCAAGATTAAAGCTAGATACCAAATGGGACACACGAAACACAACTAGGGCTTGGCCAAGAACACTATCTGCCACAAAGGCCGACCATAACACAGGGTTAAGTCTAGACCACCTTTAGACACCTCGAGCTCAATAAGCACCCTTTCAACATAAACCTAGCATGCATTAAGCACATGGTTTGAGCACTTGACAACCGATAACATCCAATCTACTCATCCGTTAACCCCTCTTGATAGTAGGTCTATCGAACCTACAACCTGGTCTCCCACCAAATTGCTTGAGATCGGCAAAACTAGAAAACCTAATCTAGACGTACCTTTGCCTTGAGCAATCCTGTCGGACTTGATGAACGCATCATTCAAGTCCCGAAGCTTCTCATTTCTCTTCTAATCTTGTCATCAGCTCCACTAAGGCGTGATGACGAGCTTCATCCTTGCTTCTCATCTCAATCCTCTCTCGATCTCTGAAAGCTTCATGAAGACCAATTAATAGCTTCCCATGCACCAAGCATAGGAGGCTTCTCTCTTCACATCACCTTCACCGGTTCACCACTAAGGCATGAACTGCAAGCATCAGGTATGTGAGTCATCCACTATGCCTGACTTGATCTTGCTCATCCAAGTAGGCATATTTGAATATCTCAATTCAACTCTTGCCATCATATGGAACCTAACCTCAACTCACTCTCAAGCACATAACACATGGGTTAGTCCATCAATATTATTGATGAATTATACCTTTAGTAACTTGAGCCACACAAGTGACTTAGCCTTCACACTTAACGTCAGTCTTCTTGAGAGAACCTCATGGATTTCATCTTGATCGTCTTTTGGCTCAACGCATGAGCTCCGTACACGGTCACTTAGTGTTCCATTCAGGATCACACTTAGATCGTGCACTCGACCTTCAGCTCAATCATCTTTGGTTCACTCCTTGCGTTCAACCAATTTTGTGTGCGCCGTCCAACTACGTTGGGGGCAGGGGCTGGTCATTAAGGCGTGCCATCTCCTCCTCATCCATCCATTTCCATACTTTAGGCGCATACCAAGAACTACCTAGCCTATGATGATGGGTGTTCTTGGCCACGAGCACGTTCGGTGCTTCACTCTTTGCCTTGAATTCTCTAGTTTCCCTTGTCTCCTTGAATTGAGCCCACATCTCTAGATCCATCCATTTTTGGACGGTGAATGGCTCCTCATCCTTTGCGATGAAGTCCTAGCGGAGAATAAACTTGAACTCCTTCCAAGCTTTATTAGCACTTTTAGGGCGGCTTTATCGACATGGGCCTGAAGTTCTTCTAGGATGACAAAGTGAGTGTTGATATCTTTGATGAGAACTCAACAAAGGTCTCGATCTACCTTTTTCCAAGATTCTATTGTCAATGGCACCCGTGTCCGTGCAACGAGCTAGCATGTCGTTCTCCATTTCACCACATTTTGTTTTGGCGCGATCATGCCCTTGACGGGCCTACCTCTGTTACAGGGAATCGGCCCTTCGGCCTTTGACTAGGTCCTCTTGGAGTGTGTCTTGATTTTTTTCATGGTTCCCGATGTATCAGAATTAGCCCCGAAAGCCTCCAGGTTAGGGGGCGGAGGGGAAGACAACATCTTCTAAAATATCCATATTTAATCAGTATAAATATTACAACACATATATAGGAAATTATCAAAACATGGAAATAAAGCATATATAAGAAATTATCATAACTTGGAAATAAAGCATATACAACACCATGACACTATAAAGAATGAGAACATTATGACATTATAAATAATTAGAACGTAGCATATGCATGAGATATAGCAAAACATGAAAATAAAGAATATAGAGCACTATGACATTATGAAGAATTAGAAAATTATAAAGCATATATAAGCATGTATATGAAATATAGCAAAACTTGGAAATAAAGCAAGTGTACCAAATAAATCAAAACTTGGAAATAAAGCATATATAGGAAATAAATCAAACTTGGAGATAAAGCATATGTACGAAATCCAGCTAAACATTCTGGTGAGTTAACAAAAATAAAGCAAATGCTAATTGAATTCTGACTAATTTTTGAGACTTGTAAAGTTAAATAAAAAATCAACGCTAAGTCTAATCTGGCCATGACTTCTAGATCATGCAAGTTCTTACTGCAATGTCATCTCGCCAGAGGGGGAGAGGAGGAGGGCTGAGGGAGGGGAGGCCAAAGGGGGAGAGGCGGTGCCTGTTGGGTTCGGGGAAGGAGGTTGGAGGGGGAAGGGGAGGGGAGGGGGAGGAGGAGGCAACCGGAGGGCTCAAAGGGGGAGGGGAGGAGGCGGTGGTCGGAAGGGGATCTTACCTCGGAGGCAGCTCGAGCTCGAGGAGGAGGCGGTGGCGGTGAAGCAGGTCGGGCAATGATGGCGGCGACCTCCACGTGGACAGCCTACCGAAGTCACTTCGGGCTTGGGGACGGAGGCGGCGGTAGCGTCACTTCGGACTCCAGCTTAGTCACAGCGGCAGCGTCTGTTACTTTGGGATTTTGGGAGTTGCTTGATGGAAAAACCCTAGCAAGTATATAAAAGGTGGGTCATCGTAGGCGGTTCTCCAGAAGAACCGCCTGTGATATCATCTCATCGCAGGCGATTCTCAGAAAGATCTGTCTGTGATTTCTTCGTTATCACAGGCAGTTCTCAGCTAAAACCACCTGCAATGTCCCTGTCCGTAGTGGGCCACTTGGTCGGCCAAGATAGGTAAGTACGCTCTTCTCTTTTCTTTTTTCCTTTTTACGTTTATCTTTATTTCTGTTTGAATTAGGGTTTGAGTAAAATGGGTTTTAACCTTATTTTGAAAATTTGAAATTTTTTTAGTAAGATTGATATGATATATATACTTTGATCACAACTTTTCTAAAATAAACTTAACTTAAACTGTCATTTTAATATGATTGTAAAATTATCCAGACGCATGTTTGAACTGTAGGTAGTTTTTTAAAAAATTCAAATATTTTTGAAAATTTTATATTTGAGTTCCAGGTTAAAAATAACTCTCATATATAAAACTTGGTGAAATTTAGACAATAAGAAATTTACTTAATTGACGTATTGCAATTTTATCCATTTTAAAATATTTTGGAAAAATATTTATTTAAATATGTAATTCAATTCAGAATGAGTTGATAATTTTTTTAGTGTTTCTATGGAGTGTTTACGAGTTAAAAAAAATCATTATGAAGTACTAGTGAAGTTGGTTTCCAGATCCACAATTAATCAATATTGTGCATGATGTTATCAAATCCAGCTCTTTTTGAGAGTCAGGGGCAAGCCCGGCCTAGCGCTTATTGTCAAAATCCACATGATCGCATAGCTCCAATTTGCTACAAATTTGAGTCCTTCATGATCATCTTGTATGTATGTAGCTTCATCCTGACATGGTTCTTCCTTGACCTTATGCCATCATGTGAGGCAAGCATCTCCTCATATTGATTGTACTCATCCTCACACACTACATCATCAACTCTAATTTTTTTATTTTTGAGTCCCTAAATACCTGCCGCCTCTTATTTCAAGGATTGGTTACATAGAACATCTACTAACTTGATTTGCTAGGACAAATGATTCATCTTTATATGCAGTACTTGTGAGATCGACCATTGTAAAGTTATACTTATCAACTTTTACCTGTGAGAGATTCACCCAACGGCAACGAAACAGCGGAATCTTAAACTTGACATAGTCTAGCTCCCAAATCTCCTCTTTTTACCCATAATATGAGCACTTCTTGCCAGCCACATGTCGAGCATCTATGTAGACACCGTTATTTAGCTTTGTGCTCTTCTAATCCTAATCTTTCGTATAACATGTGTAACCATTTATATCTATCCCTTGCCATGTCACTACTTTACATGATGGTCTTTCTGCCAACCATGTGACCCTAGTGTCACCTAACGATAGCCCATAAGGTTGCTCATATAACCATTTGTTGAACCAACAATTGTGCTCTTCCATCACCCAAACTTCCTTTCTAATTCTCATGTCTAGCAAGTTAAGCTGTGTTTTGAGGCCATCCTTTGTATTGCCTTTGATATTCAATAACAAATCAATCACGCTATCACATATATTTTTCTCTACGTGCATGACATCGATGCAGGGACAAACTTGTAGGTGCTCCAATAGGGTAGGTTCCAGAATATTGACATCTTTTTCCACGCGGCCTTCTCATGTGTAGCCTTAAATTTCCGTCCCTTTCCATACATAACTTTTTATATCCTTAACCATATCATATACCTCCGTACCACTAAATTGACTAGGAGGTTTACCATCCTTGTTTTGTCCATTTAATTGTTTCTTCATTCAATGATACGAGTGATCTCTCCGAAGGAATCTACAATGAGGCATGTACGCTGTTTTTCCCAAATGCTTTAGCTACATACTAGCCATATCATCCAAGCGGTTCGTACATGCTTTTGACCCCTTCGGACTCTGCCCCAAAAGATTACCAAGGGTGGGGTAATAATTTATGGTGCAGAATAGCAAGCTGCGCAGATTGAAGTTCTCTCCCTTGTGAGCATGAAATACATCTTCCCTATGGGTCCGTAATTTTATGAGATTGTCCATCAATAGCTCAAGGAAAACATCTATATCGTTCCCAAGTTATTTTGGTCCTTGCACAAGTATCATCATCATAATATACTGCATAACCAAGGAGGAAGGTTATAGATAGAGAGGTTCATAGGCCAATTGCTATGACGGCTACTCATGTTTTCGAATGGGTTCATCCCATCCATGCTCAATCCAAACTTTATGTTTTTTGATTCCTTGTTAAATTCTTTGAATTTCCTATCAATGTTTGTCCACTACATAGAATCAGCAGGATGTCTGAGCTTTCCGTCATTCTTGCACTTCTCAGCTCGCCAACGCAACAGTTTTGTATCATTTAGGTTTGCAAATAAATGCTTCAGACGGGGAATTATAAGCAGGTACCACATGACCTTAGCTGGAGTCCCTTTCGTCACCTCGTCCCAATCATCTTCAGCGCCTTGCTCCTTACGCTTGTATAGGGATGACTTGCACGCCGGACATGCATGGAGGTTTGCGAACTCTTTAACAAAAGAGGATACAGTCCTTCGGACAAGCATACAATTGTTGTATTTCCATTCCCAATGGACAAGGAATCTTCTTGGCTTGATACGTACTTCTAGGCAACTCGTTTTGCTCTGGAAGCATGTTCGCTACGAGACCTAATAACACTGTGAAACTCTTATCTGATCACCCTTTGCTTGCCTTCAGTTTCAACAATTCAAGCATTGATGACAACTTCGTGTATTTATTTTTGCATCCCTCAAACAAAAGTTTCTTTGAGTACCCCATCAAGACTTTGAATTTCTTGTACTCCCATGTATTACGGTTGCCTTCTGCATGGTGCAACATCTCATCAGGATGGTGACAATCATTCGACGATGTATCTTCATCTGAATTAGAATTGACATCATCCGCCATGTAGTTATCTTCCTCCATGACGTCATCATTACCACCTTCATGTATTGTCTGTTGCTCACTATGACTTGTCCAACATGTGTACCGCTCGATGAAACCCCTACGAATGAGGTGATCTTGGATCTACTCCAAGTTCTCAAATATATGTACAATTTGATAATCTTTGCATGGAAACTAATATAGTGTTTCTCTTTGTTCAACTTATGCTCTTCCGCAGCTCTTATGAAATCTGACAAGCAGTTAAGGTACTATTCACTAAAGCAGTTACCATCGTACATCTTGCTTTGGTCCATCTACACGATACATAATAATAAATTTAATTTTCTTAAATATTGAGATTCACAAAGTGACTATCAAGAGTTAATTAATCTATACAATATTAATTAATATTATCCTTACTATGTCTGTACGTTTCTAACTATATGTGAAGAATTATTACCAATAGTATATCCCGTTCACAAACATATAACATACCAATAATTGCAAATTTATTTATGACAAGTACAACTTAATATAAGACATAGTTGATAAACAAAATTTTAATTAATCATGTCATTAATATGTGGGTTTTTAGTATATCAAAACATTCTCAAAATTTTATTTCATGCAAACTTCCAACAATTACAATATCTATTTACAAGACAAAATAATTCAATTCTAAAATAATGAATTACTCATATATAGTATGTATACACATCTCTCTCTTTCATAATGTAACATCCCCTATCTTGAAATAATATCGAATGTGCATCATGGCATGGCATAGCACAAATGCATTTAAAATTTAAATTTGAATTACTTAAAAAGAAGGAGTTGGATCGGTTTGAACTGAAAATGAATTTGAAATTTGAAAACAAATTCAACCGGAGACAAGAAATTAATGGTGACCTTGAGTAAAACATGAATTTAACAATAATTGAACTTGAAATAATTGAACTTGCAACTTGGTTTGAGTACAAACAGAATTCAAAAGAATGGAGGAAGAAACAAAATTAAAAAGAAAAAAATTAAAACCTAACCCTAACCTAATTCTATTCCCCCCCCCCGGCTGGGCCCCTTTCTTCGGCCCATCTCTCTCCCCGCGTGGGCCTCTCTCTTCCCCGGCCCACTCCCTTCCCCTCAGCCCACCCCGGCCTGTCCGTGCTCTTCTCCCTCCTCCCCCATCTCTCTCCCGACGGCCACCTCCCGGCTGCTCTGCCCGCCCCGTGGCGCACGCCCCCTGACCGCGCCCCCTCACCTCGGCCACCACGCCCCTCTCACCGGCCTCCCCCTCAAAACCCCCCTCTCTCGGCCGCGTCGCGCCCCCTCTCTCCCCCATTTCTTTCTTCGCCTCCCAAGCTCCGGCCACCTCCATTACCGAGCCGTCCCGCCCCGGAGCCCTCTCGGCCGTCGCCCTCGCCATTCCCCGCCGCCCGCCTCGCTCCTCGTCGTCCCGGCGCCGCTCCCTTCTCCCTGCCCTCGCTGCGCCGCTCCAAGCTCGGAGCCCGAGCTTCTCCTCCGCCCCGGTGCCCGGTTCCTCGCCGCCCGCGCCTTGTCGCCGCCACCGAGCTCCGGCCTCTCTCCGTTCGGCCCCGGCTCTGCTCCCCTCGAGTCACCACCGGCTGCGCCGCCGCCTCGCCGACCCCCTCCGCCGAACCACCTCGCCGCCGCGGTCCAGCCCCGGTCCGGTCACCGCCGTGCTCCACCTCCCCTACCGCCGGTGAGCCCCACGTCACCGCCCCGCCGAAGCCGAGCTCCCCCACCCCGTCTAACCGGCCGGTAGCTAGGTTAGCTAGCTAAGCGTAGTTAACCAGGTTAGTTAATTAAAGTAGTTAGATTAGTTAGTAGTTAGTTAGTGTAAGTTAGTAGTTGGTAGTTAGTGTAGTTAGGTTAGTTCGGTTAATGGATGGTTAGGTTAGTTAAGTTAGTTAGGGCAAATTGATGATGTTCATTAATGACAAGGATTGCAATGATTACGGTTTAGACGCACTTAATGACCTGATTAATGGCTCATCAGTGTAATTAATGTGCTGTTTAGTTATGCACTCACTGACATTTGGGTCCCACTCGTCAGAAATAAGAAAAATGCTTAAAGAAAATAGAAAAGATATGACAGGTGGGCCCCCATGTCATTGGCTCGGTCAAAATTGACCTAGGGGCCCACAGTCATATGCTATGGCTAGCTGAGACCTAAGTAACAAAAGTTTTCTGATTTAATATTGTAATTCTTTGCTGAGAAAAATACAACAAAGGGATTTAAATTGATTTAAATCTTGTTAAATTCGTAGAAAATTCATCGGAGGTCAGAAAAATGCAAATAATATACCAAAATGTTCAGAAAAATGAAAGCTATTCAATTATGTCATATTCATCCATGTTTGCATGCTAGGAAAAATGAAAAGGACTAAAAACTCCATTTAGGGTTTCCCCGAACCCCCGGAGAATTCGGATCGCGATAATTCGAGCGTCCGGACTCCGATTAACTTGATTCCAGTTGCGTTAGTTTGCATTTCGAATCCTCTAGCTCATGGCATACATTGCATCTCATGCTGAAGTTCATCATCGTGGTGTTCACACTGCGCTTGTTTCTGTGTTTTCGTTCTTCCGATAGGACCGGAAGAGCACGACGAATATAACTTTGGGCAGGAACAAGATCTAGTCATTGAACAGCAAGGCAAGCAGCCCCCTTTGACCATCTTGAGGATAACCCATTATTTGCAACTTACTATTTGCTTTTAAAATCGTATTGCATGCGTTCCACTGATATTTTATGCTAAGTGTGAACCATATCCTTTGCATGAAAACTTACTTTGTCGCTCAATCAACACCACCGACCTTCCTAACCTATTTAGAGTGAATTACTTGTGTTGGAATATTGCTATTATAGCTCATGATGCTTAGACCTGCTTAGCTGGATTCAAGTCGTAATTCCTGGGATGGCAGACGAAACACAATGCTCTAGATGGGTTAGCGGTTAGGTGGTTGTTCACCGGGCGGTGGTTAATAAACTTGACTAATCTCAATTCGGGCATCGACGAGAGGCCATGCTGGGAGCATGGTGGGTTGTCTCGTTAATCCCACAAGGACCGGTTCCCGGTGTCCTTTCAAACCAAGATTTGCGTGCTTCTACGCGGGTGGTATAATGGGCCACCCACGATCGAATAATCTGTCTAGGCTTAGGATATGAGCTGCATAGTTTACCGTTTTCGTGACTTGGGTGCGTGGAAAACAAGGAGGTGGTGTGATGCAACAATATAGGAGTGAGGGGTACACACGGTCCGGGACCGGGGATGTATCACCTGCCACAACTAGTGGGACCGCGTCGAAGTATCGGCCGAACTGTCGTTTGCGGACTAGCCTATTAGGGCGGCTCATACCTAGGTCGAAAACATTGTAAATGTCATGTTCAACCACCCTCTGCTAGCACACCTCATGAAAGTGTGTTCTCGGTAGCACTAAGAGTCGGTTGATACGCGTAGGTAAAGATGTACACCCCTGCAGGGTTTAAACTATTCGAATAGCCGTGTCCGCGGTTATGGACAGCTTGGTAAGAATCCGCATCGAATTAGACAAGTATAACCCTAATCTAAAACTTGTCAACTTAAGGATGTGGTTTTAGCGATTGCTTCCTCCCTGGTGGTCGAGGAAGAATCGAGGGTTTCGTGCGTTCGATGGTCTGCTTTAGGTTTATTATGCAGTTTCAGCTCACCTCTTTTGCAAAGTATTCCAGTAGACGGATTTCAATCTACTTACGGGTATTGTGAAGAATAAATTAGCTTTCTGCAAAAATATCCCACAGATAGCCCCTTCTTGATACCTGATGCATCTAATACTACTTTCCCTTGTAAGTCTTGCGGAGTACATTTTTGTACTCACCTTGCATTCGTTGATAATTTGTGTGCAGAGGAAACCACTCCCGCAGCGGAGGGTTTCTACGTTGAGGTAGACGTCGACATTGACTAGTCGCTGGTGATCCCGGGCAGTGGTCCTGCCCTGGGTTCGGCAGCTTGGTTTGTTCTGCCGCCACTTTTGGCCCTACCCTTAGGCTTCTCAGCCAAACTTATGTTTCCGCTGTGTAAATAACTTTTGCTATGAATACGTTGTTAAGTTTCCGAACAACTAGTATTATTGCAGTTTCGGTCGTAGAGTCTCTGTTATGATACTGGTTTGTTCTTCCCCCTGTATCGTGTACAATGCGTGTATGTTTGAAGTGCATGATGCAGGTAGGATTTCAGGTTTTATCTCGTAGAGCTATTAAGTTTAGTCACCCCTGTGAAGCGACTCTCCACTGAGATGTTGGGAGCTATATCACCCTACTCCAGCCGTGCATTTATTTGCCGGGACGAGGTCGGGGTTGATGCTCCGGCTCAGTGGGAAAGAGTGAGGAGACTATATCGCCCTACTGCTCCGTGTATTGAATTGCCGGAGTAAGCTTTGGGGTTGATGTCTCGGGCCATTCGGAGCCATATCACTCTACTCCTCTCGGATTTGACAACCGTGAGTTGAGGTCGGGGTTGAAGCTCCGGCTTAGCGGGTGATTATTCCTAAAGCTCTCCGTTATGGAATCTGGGGTCTGACACATAATATCTAAACCATTCAAATCTATCATTTTGCCACTCTAAAATAGCTAGCCACATGCTCAATATAGTCATTACAATCAATTATATGCCTCAAATTCAACAAAAATAATACAATTTGCCATAACCTAACTAGATCTACATTCTCTCTCTTTACCCATTAGAGCCACCATATCAATCAATTTTTTTAACGACTCATTAACCTTAGATCACCAATATGAAATAGATATGCAATATCCTCTCCAAATCCATGGTTTTTGGCCCAATTCAACCTCCAAGCCAAAAAATCGCAAGAGCTCCGTCGGCACTATGTGTAAGAACAGAATATTTAAGACAAGGAGCTTGGTCTATCGGGTGGTAATAAATAGGTATAGGCAGTTTTCAAATGATAAGGTCCTCATCACAGGTGGTTCTTATTAGAAACCGCTTGCGATATGTCATCGCAATATCGCAGACGGTTCTTACGGAAAATCACCTGTGATATCTTGTCATCACGGGCGGTTCACATCTCTCGGAGTTAACCCAGGTGGTCCTCTTTGCGAACCACCTGTGATCTACCACACTAGGAGGCGAGTTTTGGAGAACCGCGTGTGATGTGGGGTCTTCCATGACCCATTCTGTAGTAGTTTGTCAACTGTGATGTGAACCAGCTGAATGTAGGCATGATATCGACAAACGAATGGATCACCCCCTCAGGGTTCAGGGTTAATCTGTGATGATTATGGCTCGACAGTTTTTGTTTCTGAATAACCTGTGATCCTCAAGAAAAATTTAAGAGCTGAAGTTTTAGTCTCTCTAAGACATTCTCGAGGGGCCAACGGAGGACATGGCGCCAAGCCACCAATGCTAAAACAAATATATATATCCCAATAAACAGCTTTCAGCTTGCAGAAATGATATTGTACTTAATAAAAAGAATCTCTCTAATCCCTTGCAGTTATATACTTATGTATCAATTGGCTGCGAGTCAGTGATCGTGGTCTTTGCTATAACGACATCAGGACCAGGAGTTGCTGTTGGTGTCCAATGGTTGGAATTAGTTCTCAGTGGATTTACGTCCTGATTTGGGTGGCAGCAACATAGTGCAATCTGTAATGGCTAATCCTTTGATTTTGTTGCTTGCCATCAGATTAATCATTTGATGACTTTTGTGAGAACAATGTAATAAATTTAGGCTATGTGCATCCGATGATGTAGAGGTTAGGAGATATACCTCTTCTATTATCTAGAAAACAGCTTTGAAGTGCTCTGTTAATGCATTGAAGGAATGTAGCAAGAAAACATGAATCATCTGAAAAATAGAGGTTTTTAACACTATATTGTAGGAAAGAAGTAATCATGTTACATACTTGGATTCCAATGCATACCAGGTGGAGGAATATGCTCAAGTCAAAAGGGAAATATTAGACAGGAAAAACCTATATTAACTGTGTACATTTTCATGTTCTTAAAAAAAAACTGTGTACATTTTCAGATTTAGAGATTGAGAGAGTGTTTTCTTATATTATTAAAAATAACAGGAAAAGTCTTTCCACTGCCAGAAAATTCAAGGTGCCTAGACCAACGAGAAGAAAGCTCCAATAAGAATTGCCTTGCTATTACTGCTCGAACTTTACATACAAAATTTGTATATTGCGTCTCAATTATTAAAATACTCATAGGCGATAAAACAGCAACCAGCTGCTCAGAAAGACTTCTGGATTGTCACATCGAATAACCCACTCAAGAGAGTGAATATCAGTTACTATTATAAGTCGCAGAGGCTGGCAGAATAAAATATCTTCCTTTCACAACCAAGTTCATCCACCCACCACAATATGTTGTTGCACAGGTGACAGATTACAGTAAACTAATCCAGAAATTTCCAATCGTTAGTTTCGACCAATCGCACAAAACGATCACTTCAAACCGAAAAGTCATTGGCTAGCCAGAGATAAACTGATGACCAGTCAACCATAATACGGTACACCAAGGAATTGCTAACGAAATATGTTCTCAGTAGTAGCATGACCGTTAATTACTTCGGTATCACGTGAGGGATCCCCATATATTACACCAAGAGCTACTCGTGTCTTATATTTTAGTTCGTTATCCGTGTTTTGACCTTTTCCTGTACAGACAGACAGATTTGCATAAAAATGTTTAGTTCATTTGCAAACCAATGGCTCATTTGCAGTTATGGTCAAAGATATGAAAGAGAAAATGATCATTAAATCCTCAAGGGGAAGGAATTATACCAACACTTTGGCTTGTCTCTTTTCCCAACGTGCACTTGCCCTATCGATAGATCTGTAGGTCCTGAAGAAAAAGAATTGCATTTGCATTCTAGTATGCCACCAAATGTTTGCCTCATCCCTTAGATGCCACTCATTGCCTCACTGACATGTACGCCCGGACAACCTTGTCAGTGAGACAATTGAGCGATTTCACAGCATGCCTAGAGAGTAATCCAGGAACGAAACTTGAGAGCATGCCTAGAGAGTAAATTGGATAAAACAAATCAACCCACATGAATGAAGAGATTATTACTTGTTGAAACACATCCACAGAAGTCCCCATCACAGCATTCATCAGCTCAGCTTGCTCAGAACTGAAATTTCCGTTAGTGTACTATTAGGATAATATAAGATAATATCAGTATATCACCACGCATTTCTTCTAACTCAGTAGTACTGAAAAGAGCAGGTTAAACATAGGAATTTTTGTTGTGCATAAAGTCAACCACAAAATCAACAACAATAACCAAAGGTTTGGATGATCATGCAAAAATGTAAACTATATCTGATAGAGGGTCTTTCTTACTTTCGCCCTCTCTATTCTGCGCGTTTCATTCTCATGGAGGAAAGATGTTCGTTTAGTGAATACAGTCTGGCTGGAAATGGAAATACGAGAAAGTTTAGCGCAACATGCCAACAATCTTAGCATTTGAAAATTAACTTGAAAAATATCAAAAACACATCTTAGTAATTCGTTCTCCGCATCTTGCAAGAACTTCTATAGTACTGAACTACTGATATGGATAACTGAAAGGTCTCAATGATCACATACGTATTATGGTGTAAGGTAGACTCACATTTTGAGCTCTTTCACAAGCAACCAAATAACATATGTGAAGGATATGTTTTTACAAAACCACATTTTAGGTAGTACGAGGAAAACCCAACTTAATATCTGAAATATAGGTAAATAAATCAATGAATCAAAGATATGACATTTTTTTGTCTAAGTTTTATTTAGTGAGGTACGCTTCAATATCCACTTTCATCTTAGCATATACTAATGAGGACTGTAGTTTTTGATTCCATTTAACCTCATTTCCTCTTACCATAGTTTGTGCATAGATAACCTCGATTTTGCACATTACTCTTTTGTCCATGCTGTTGACTCCACCACACCAGAATTATAGTTCGTGCTCTGCCACTTGAACCATCGCTCCACCTTCGGGCGTGAACGAAACCAGCAATTGCAGCCGCAGCGCGAGCCCCTCCTCTCGTTTCCATCCGAGGGTCAGGATCACCATTGTAGATCTGCTCTTCTTGTCCAACTATTCTTTAAAAAAGAAAATCAATGGCGGAGAAACACCTCGGTTCCAACTTTTCACTAAAAAGAAGACTTCTTCTCAAGTACTGTTGAGCCCCTTTATCGCTGACCGTACAAGAATCCCATATTAGTTTTTCTCCCTCCCTTGATTCTTTTCCAAATCGATGCCTCCATCTGCTTGCTCATCTTCCTGTGGGCTGAATAATTCCTTTAGTGCTACACATGTACTCCTTAGTTCGGCACACAATTTTATCCTAAAAAATATTGTGTACCGTATTTGTACAATGTTTCATAAAAAAACATGTTCTACACCTTATTTCTACGCTATTTCATCAAACGGATCTACTATGGCTTATTGATTTTAGTGAATTCTGTTTGGATTAATCCTATTCGGCCCCGCCATTAGAACCATAGCATACCCGGCCCTAAAGTGCTTTAAAGCAAAGTGTGCCGACCCACCCCTAAACCAAACGAAGCTTCTGCTAAATTACGGGCCGCTAAGTTCTTAGTCCTGCCTTCATGGCGAAATGTCGCCTCTTGGAACTGCACCATCTTGAAGTTGCATTGGGCCTGTCTTCTTCTTAGCGGCCACAGCCTATAAGGTTGGCAAGATTAGTTGTGTTCGGCTAGGTCGACCGATACAACGGGAATCCTTCTGATGCCGCAGATTCTGCTTGGGGCCGCAGTCTTGGACCACTAACAGCACAAGCCCAATAATTGTTCCCGTACTGTTTCTTTTCTGCTTTCTTCTTTTCCTTTCTTCTTGTCGAGATCTAGGCTCCCTTTTAAATAGTTTCAGCTTGTGCATCATTAATTTAAGTTTAACTGTTCACAGAAGCTTTGGTCTCAAAAACACTAAAAACTCGTGTCCTGTTCTAAACAGCTTATAAAATTTAAGCTTATTTTCTATGATGGATAGTGTAAAGTCTGTAGTGCCTCTGGCCTTGTTGTTCGTCTGTTTAATTGATAAAATTATTCTTGTAGTGTTTTTAGAGCACTTGAACAAGAAAATAAATTACAACCATTAATCTATACTCAATTCACACATGATTTTTCACTGCCTTGTCTAACAATTGTACAATCAACATAATTCAAACATAAATTCTACAAGCTAAGAAATTACTCTATGCTCACTTCACATATAAATTGTTCATTGCTTTCTCTAGCCATTGCACAACCTAATATAAAATAGCTCATAGCATATACATACATAAATAAGCCATACACAGTGTAGACACACATGAAATAGCTCACTGCGGGCGGAGGTCAGTTATGGGGCTAGCGTGCTGCAGTCGGTGTCGGGACGACGGGCAGATCCAGAGTGGTTGATGCCAGGAGAGACAAGGGAGGGGGCTGTAGGAGCGGCAGAGGGAGGGGGCAGCGTGAGGGGAGCGCGAGGGAAGAGGCGGCGGGAGGGCCAGTGCCAGCACCCTTGTCGGCGAGCCGGATGTAGGTTAGGCGTGCGCCATGCGAGGCAGGTGTGAAGAGTGGAGGCGGCTGTGGGAGAAAAAACTCTAAGAGTTGAACTTATATACGAGTGTCAATTGCAGGTACATAGTACAAAACTTGGAGGGAAAATTTGTAGCTAGGGGTGTGGTAAGCTCAATAAGCCTATCTTTTTGAGGTTTACAAATTAAGTTGTACATTAAGCCTTTTCTTCTAAATAACTTATGACTTCTTGGTGCCATAAGGGACCATAAGCCAGGGTATAAGTTGTCTAGAAGAGGGCTCAAGTGTTGCTGCTTCTAATTATTCACTCCATTTTAAAGTATATGTCATTTTAGAATTGGACACAAGAATTAAGAGTATGAGTGAAATGTCATAGTGTTATTTAATTATTTCTATGTCCATCTCTTTTTCCTCCATAAGATAATAATATTAGTACTACTAATGCTACTCTCATGAGCAATTAGCTCTATTTTAGTGATATTGAAGAATATCAAAATAGGAATAAAAATACTAAAATTACATTGAAAGCTTAGATAAATAAATATTTTAAAATAAATTAAAGAGACTAAAAATTTATCTTTTTTTCAAAAGACGAAAATCTATCTATTTTAAAACGGATAGAGTAATATGCAGCAGATTTAGGTTCGTAGAACAACTGCATAACTTTTCACACATCAGTATTTGGCTCAGGTACATGGGGAAAGGGGAAAACGAGAAGAAAAGCAGGACGAGCACATTAATGCGTTCGTACCCTTGCGATCGACGTGACAGTGATTATCGTGCATTCATATGGATTAACCCCTTTGTTTTTAAAATAGATGCTTTTTTCTCATCAACTTTTCTAATAGTACTTGTCAATCTACATTTTAAATGTATTTTTAATCATTTTATTTCCATTTACTTTTATCGATGTTATAAAAATAAAAAGATAATAACTCACCGAAATAATTTTAGTAATATTGACATCTATTGATATTTTACTGAAAGTCTTTATTCTTGTGTCTACCTCTAAGGCTGATCATAGTGGGTATCATAGATAGTATCATAGATAGTATCATGCATTCCATGCATGCAAAAAGCTGATGTGTCACTGCAGTTAATGATGAGAGAGATGATAGTGGTATCATATCTGGATACCGTATCATAGCACATAGAACTAGAAAATTTAATGTCAAATAGATCTTGTACACAATTTTGCATTGAGATTCTACAAATTAATAAATATAATGAGACTATGGTACTACTACATGATACCATGCATTATAGAGATAGTATCATACACTAGTATCATATGCATGATACTAGTATATGATACTACCCACTATGACCAGCCTAAAAGAATATTTATTTTGAAATGGAGGAAAGAATTTACTACTACTAATTAACCCATTCTTGTAGTTTCCTCTCGTTTTCTGGAAGAAATCGAGCCGTTTTCATTGCACCAATTATTGTGGGTGCTCACTGTAGCTAGAGCACATGCATGCTTGCATCATACATCTCATCTCACGTCTCATAGGTCTATTTCTCGTCAATTCTTAACTACAACACCATATCATCTCTATCGGTAGATGACGTACATCGATCGATGTCCACATGCATCAAAGTACCCAGACAGAAAAGAATAAGCCATTTAGCGAGATTTTATAGATAATGGCCCCGACTAAGGAATTAATTCTCAGTTAACCGAGTTCTTCACCCAATGGTTAAAAAGAAGAAATGAATTACATGTTAAAACAAATTAAAAGCATAGTAAAAAAGAAAAAATGAATTTTAAATCTAGATAAAAAAATCTTGAAGCTAATCAAATGGCTAAAATCAGTCGATTGAGTATTAGCAAATTACATAATTTCCAACAAAAAGATTTCGACTTGAGCTGCATATTTTGCACTCTTACGTCTAAGTACTTTTTGAAAAAACACGTACATGCATGTCATTTATGATCCATGCACAGACATTCTTATCCACAAGGGGCTGCCCACGTGATCATTCGATCCATATATAATAAAGCAAAAGCTGCACTGTCAAATTATTGTGCACTGTCCTCCTGTTGTTCAGAAGATAATTCGGCAAATTTCGCACGTGCTAGCTTCAGCTTTGCTGCATGCATGGAGGATACAGTACCGTAGGGATACGCCTGCGGTGTCGGTAACGTCGATGGTTCTCTGAACGCTGCAGATTAAATTCTTTTGCATCGAATAAATAGAAGAAGAAAAGCTAAACATCGAAACAGAATAACCATGTATGAACTCGATCACAGGAGCCAAAGAGATTGATGTCCTCACAGACAAGAAACCTTTTTTGAAAAAGTGCAAACTATGTGTCTTGTTGTATCAATAGAAAATAATGATTTATAAGCTTAAGACAAAAATATTATAACCAAACAAACCATGAAAGACAACAACTGACAATCGTTAGATGGTTGTTACAACACACACACACCATAAACAAATGACGGTCTTAATGCCGTCCACGCCTATACCTAGACATCGTAGATCAGTTGAACCCCGTCGCAGGGAGAGAGAATCTAGCTCTGTAAAGAGAGGCAGTGCGGGGCTTTCCCACCTATGAAGAAGACAACGGTCCAACAACGGTCCCAAATGGCCACCTCACAAGATCGATGAAGTCACCCCCGCCATGCCAAGGCATCGTCTTCCCGAACCAAGTAGGCCAGATCTTGTGTGACCCAAAACTACAACGAGAAGATAGTCTCGGTAGAATCGAGAGGAGCACGCATACACCCTATCAATGGTGTAGAGATATCGAACCACCAACCGTCGTAGGCGCCCTAGATGCCACATCACCAGACATAAGCACAACCCACATTTATCGCAATGAACATCCAAGCCACCAGACAACCCACTAGCAAAAGCTAGCCGTCAACCCCGCATCACCGATGCACTTAGAAACCAGCTAACACAGGCGCTTGAGCAACGTCGCCAGGACACCATGATGCTAGTTCCTTCATGATCCCTATGCCACACGAAGTTGCAGTGCCTACATGTCGCCGACGCCACCGAGAACCTGACACCGGAGCGAAGATGCGTGCCCCTAGATCTAGCGAACCGCTAGCCACAGCCCATATGGGCACAACAACATGCTTTCTACTGTCCCAACCTTTGCTCAAATCCTCAACAACACCGCCAGCACATAACAGCTGTCTCCTGGTAGCGTATAACAACAACATCAGCCCATGACCATCGCCGACCCGCCACTTCACCAACAGAGGCCACCATCTGCCGCACATCAGGAGGCTCTGCTCGCACCACTCGAGGCACAACCCCGTCATGCGAGCACACCATGATGTCAGCCTCAAAAATCAGCAAGGCCGGTTAAGACCACAGGCACCCAGATCAGCGACGCATTGCCTAGAACTATGACACCGGTCAAAGTGAACGTCGGCCACCTTGCCACTAGCCAATGCAATGGATGGACGCCTCGCCTGCCTGCACCACCGCGAGGGAGGGGAGGGCTGCAACCGCGCGGCACCAGCCACCGTTGGGCAGCAGCTAAGGCCTATGCACCTTGTCTCGACTGCATCACTGATCAGCTCGTGACCGCCAAGACCTTGTCGCCCATAACCGCACCAGTCAAAACTAGCTACAGTTGCCACCTCGTGGCAAGGCTAGTGATGCGAGCCACCACATGACGACCGCCCGATGATCGTCCCAGCAGGGAGGGTCCAGATCTAGCGGCCGAGCACCGGCCAGATCTAAAGCCCACCCACACTAGACGGGTCCCGTCGCCTTGGTCGTAGCATGCCGCGTAGCCCTGTGAAACGACTGTGCACCACACCACACCACTGACGACCACAAGGAGAAGGCAGGGCAACGTGGGAAGACAAGGAACGATGAGCAACAAGGGTGCCGAAGAGCCCCCTTGCCGCTGCCTAGCCGATGACTGTCGGTGATGACCGCGTGGGGGTGGAGGAGGGGAGGGTGCTAAGGTTAGGGCTTGGGGTATCGTCCTGTGAGTCACCAGAGACACCACCTTGGTGTTCCACAACAAGAAACCTTACCGAAAATCATTCTCTGCGGTCAACCGACGCAACGGTTCATTCCAACTGTTTCGCTTTTCCTTTTCTTGTCTCTTCCGTCCTTTCCCGTTTCAGTGCATGCCACATTTTCCTCTCGGGCCACTCAAGCCACGTTTCTCTGTCGGCCTCTCTTGGAATTAGATAAGTACACGGCCCGAACTTTTCAACTTTTTAAAAATTCTTTTCACCATCTTTTCCCCTCTCTCTTCACTGGGTTTTCCATCTTGGGCTCTCCATTTTCCTCCTCTTCCCAATCCATGGCGGTTTGGATATCCAGGTGGATATAGATCTCCGAGAGGCGGCGAGAGCTTTCGTTCGGAGAGATTCCAGCGTCATCATCTTTGGTTTCTGACATATTTTTCAGGTGAGTTTTCTATGTGCTGGGTTTTTTGCGGAGGTGCATTCTATGTTGAGATTTTTTTTGAGATGGGTGGCCGCCGGCATCATAGTGGTGGCTCGTGCGCCGGCTAGTGGTGGGTGAATTTTCCCTACTTCCTCCCTTCCCGTTTCCCACTTCCTGACATCTTTTTTGCACTCCCACTAGATCCTTCCCTTCAATCCCTCACTCTCCCTCCTCCAGCCTAGCAGGCCGCCGCTTCCCTATGAGGTGAGACAGTTCACATTGCTTGTTATTTTATGGTTTTAAGTAGGATTCCAGTGATGGTTTCGATGGAATGCGGCTTGGGTTCTTGAGTCTGGCCTCTCCAATCTCACCAGAGCATAGTATGCATATCCCTACCCATGCTCACCATTTGGTCAGCGCAAGTGGAGATGTTAATCATTGTTTGATTTGCGAACAGAGCTTGAAGTTGTGTAATTAGTTGGTAGTTAATCCAAAAGGTCCAATTAGTACTTCTGAAGCTATGACGAGGTCTGAAATTGTCATCAGTATATATGATATTGCTAAATTGGTCGATCTGAATTTACCCCATGACCATAGTGGGAAACAAATTCAACAATAAGCTTGCATACTTGCACTTGTAATTTAGGTTGTCGTCTCTGATACTTTGAGTACACAGTGGAACTTCTGCAATTCGCAGAGTCTGTTGTAGCACACTAGAATTATGATACAAGATACTTTGCGTTGAATAATTTAAAAAGGAATCCCAAAGTACTACTGCTATGATTGATGCATAAGGAGCAGTTTTAGCTGTATGATCAGGGCTTGAAACATCAGTATATCATCATTTTTCCTTGATATAATCTTGTAGAAGCAATTTGCAATCAAAGATCAGGAGCATCGAACACAAGTTTATATGCAGAGAATTTTTGGGGGTGCAGAGAGTTTGTATCCTACTTAGTCATGTACTGTACTGTATTGTACTAGTTCCGTTTTTGCTTGCAATGTTTTGTTTAGGGGGGCATGAGTCATCTTTTTTCCCTTTGGTTATTCTTTTTCGACAAGTAGTTTTTACACATGGGTTATTTTGTGTTTCATGTGTAGTATCCCCACGATGGCACGTATTGGGTGGTTTTGGGTGGATGAAAAGAATTCAATGAAGGAATGAGGAATAGACAGTTTGTGGGCACCGATGTGATGGATGTGTTTTATGAGGCGACACATTCTGATAAGAAAACTACATCCAGCTCTTCCAGCAACAAATACTGTGTAACATCTGATGCAATTGTGAGCATCTATACCCTTGTTATTGTTAACTGCATTTTTGGTTTCAACACCCACGTAATATATAAAGTGAGAAATGCCTACAAATTTGACAAAAATATTTTCTCGTTAATCACAATGCCACATGCTTTGAGCATAATCATATCAATACGCTTGTAACACTTTATATATATGCTACATTACAGTCTTTGAAAGGTATTAGCATTTGTACTCCATGGATTTTTTATTTTATACAGTATGCTCAATCATTATGGTGATCCTTCTTTTAGGATAGAACATTTTTTTTAAACATAGGGTCATGCTATTATTTTTATTTAAATTTTTCGCAGGTCAAATTGAAAGCCAAAAATTTGACTTTGAGATTTTAAAGAGAGCGCTAAGTGTTGATGTCACTAGGCATCCATTTAAATCACGTACAACTGGTGAGTTATAAACCAAAACAGCAACATACTTTCTTTAACTTTTTGTGATGCTGATATGACATATTTATTTTTACCCCTTATGCTTTTTCATTTTTGTTAATTTGAACAATTCTCTCTGAACTATCTTTTTTTTTGCACGAGGTGATGACGCCAATTTGTGAGAACAAACATTGATGGCAATTTGTGCAAACATGAGGGATAAACAATTTGATATCTTAAGCTCAGATGCAATGACTTCACATCAACAAAACTTAACCACGAGGATTCTACGCGTGTTTCTAAGATAGCAATATGTAGTTTCTTGTGTTTCATTTTTATTCTAAAATTAGTTGACTTGTATCATTGTCCAACATTTTATTTTTCTTCTTCTTTTTTGACGCCAATCAAGCGCAACAATTTCCGAGCACTTTACCATCAGGCATTCAACAAAAAATCTATTGTAGTTTAGCACAACTTCCTTGTGGACAAACAAAGGTATCTTTTCCAAAAAATTGTTTATGTATTATCCCTTCCCTTCATATTACAGCTTGATTTCCCTGTCTTAGTATACATATATGCTTTTCAATGGGTGAACCCATGAATGGCATAAGCAACTATTTTTTTCGTTATTAATTTTCTCTTTCCTTTTTCTATTTTTTCACATGTTAATATCCACGATTGCAGGTTTTTCGTAATGAAATTTATTAAGCAATTGGATGGCTTGAGTGCCTTGCATTTACCGCAGGTATTAGCAGGTTAACTTACTCTTTTTCCCTGATGCGGACATTCTACTTTTTTATTATTTCTAGTAACCAATTGTTGTAACTTCTTTTTACTCTATTTGATCTGTTTATGCCACTCGCCCTAGTGTATAAATATAAAGGAACATGTCCATTTTTATTGTCTGAAGTTAAGCTCTACATCATTGCACATCGTGAAAATAAGGAAACCACAACTGACATTTCAAATTTGTTGATATTTATAATTGCAGTTGTGCTCATATGTTTAATACGACTTGCACACCAAATTTTGATGCGGTAGAAAGACATAAATAGATTTTACATCCAAAAATACATGGGACATCAAACTTAATTGATTTTTCCTTTTAGTCACTACGCGTCTCCATTTCTGTTATATCATGATGTGTGCACTCTTCCCCATGCTACGATCCATGCAATGATGATCGATGCATTTTTGATGCCCGCTCCCTGTCGACTTGGACCTGTACTTGCACACTATTTCCCTTCATTAGCTAATATTAAAAATCTTATTAATGGAGGCTATGTTTTGGGGGAAGGGGGTGAAACTAGTAGTGCATAATCTTATGTCATGATTGCTTTGTTTTGCATTGGCATACCTCATTAAGATTAACCAGGTTTGTAACAATTGGACAACTAGTTTTGAGGTGGCCTTCGTTTCTGCACAGACTATACTTTTTTGGCTTCCTTGATTTCTTCAACTGATCCAATGCTTTTTCATGGGTTGTCTTGCACCTTTTACCTAACCTGAATCCTTTTGTATGTGACGGTGGGGGATCATTTAATGCTTGCGTTTGTTCTACCCCAACATCAATTACAACACATGCTTTTTTTGCGGGAGGTTGCTGCTGACCATTAACCTGCTACTGACCAGTAACTTGCTAGACAGACACATCTTGGTGGGTACTACTCTCCTGCTGCTGGTGTTCATCAGCCTGCTACCACCGCCATTGCAAATTTTCTTGCTGTGGTTCACGTCTTTGCTTCTCGTTCATGATAGTTTTCTCAAGCTTAGATAAACCATCCACTAGCAATTTATTTGATTTTTCATCCCCAGTAACGTGGGAAATAGATCAGATGTCTTGCTTATCAGTATAGAGTGCCTTGCAGTGTTGTTACTGCTCCTATTTTCCACTCCTAGCCCTTCTTTTGTTTGTTGAGCTACCTCAAGCTCTGCTGCAATAGTACACCTTGGGTTCACAAAACTTTCCGGGAGGCTGATAAGACCTCTGCATGGCTACTCTTATCACATGGCAACATTGTATGCCATCTCTACTGAATTTTGAGCAAGAGCACTTATATATGTCATCTAGCGTCACCAATACTATGTAGACTGTTTTAGAAAATTCTACCTTGTCATAATTAAACAACCTAGCCAATACAAACCTTTGCCCTGCCTCAGTTTCTTCTAAGCCATAAGTTGTATTCTCCTGCATCTCCTTCTTGAACTTATCAAAGTTGACTCAGTGTATATTGCTCCGGCGTCTCGCTCCAGCGGAACCCCCAATACGATCGGTCCAGCATTTCTGTTTTCAACCTAAGACGGTCTAGATCGCTCATTTTCTTCTCCTAGATTATTTGATATTGTTCAAAACATTTACTATTGTGTCTTTTGGTAGCAGTAACCTAAGAGTTTGTGCTTTCACTCCATCCAGTTGATGACGAGAAGGGGAAAAATTTATCCATGTAGTATGCAGGGGCCCATTCATCCCTTATTTCAAAGATTCTTGTCGAGTAGTCATTCCCAGTTGCATCATGTTTTGCATCAATTCTTGCTAGCTGTTATCAGACTCCTCAGGGGTGAATGCACTCCTTATCAAGTACCAGAGCTCAGCATGCAAACTTTCTTGGGCTGCAAAAAAGTTCAAGAGTTTTCTTTCATGTTTTTATAATATGCTAGTTGCAAAAACGGTGTTTTAAATTTGACGGGACATCTCGTATTGCATTTTGCATAGCAGTGTCTTGGTGAGTATAACTGTGATGGGTCGTTTTCCACCCATTGCTTGCAAGAATTCCCGGAACATCCAATGGAACGTGTCCACTCTCTCATCCTTAAGTAGTGCTAGAGTGAAAATAACTATCTTCCCATGGTTGTCAGCCCCAACTACCGGTCCGAAGGGCATATTGTAGATATTTGTGCTGTAGTTGGTGTCAAACGAAAACAAAATCACCAAATTTTTTGTAGTGTGCCATCCCTATAAGATCTGTCCAGAATATACTATGAACAATGTTTTCTTTGTCAACCTCAACAGTAAAGTAAAATACCGACATCTTTGTTTGGATGCCTTTGAAAGTTGGAGCAACTCCTCAATATCCCTGTTTTTGTGTTTCATTCTTTCCTTCTCTCTAATATTGCTAAGATCTTGAGTGTCAAAGGCGATGTGCCTAAAGCCCCGTCATTCATCTAAATATTGTCATGATTTTCCTTGGTGGGATTCTATTTCTCTGAAGAATCTCGATGAATGATCTATCATTGAGAGATATCTTCTTATGGCACTGTGTAAATCTGATGAGCCACTCACTAGGGGCAAGTTCATGATTGTGCTCTAGTTGCAGAAATGTGATCAACCATCTATGCCCATCTTGTTTTCCTATTATCCTGACTTGGCAATTAGTCCGGTGGATTGTATTGCTTTTTTTTTGCCTTGAAGCATCATCGGTATCAACATTAGATCTCTACTTATTGCATGAGAATGTCTGCCTTTTTATTAAATCAGCCTTCTTGATCTGTAATTGCGTCCTTTTTCGCTGCGAACCCCACACGTCTTGCGTAGTCTGTAAAGAAATAAAATGCTTCTTCTTTTGACTCAAATAACATGCCTTCTTCTAGGGCAGGAGACTTTAAAATCTCCCTTATTGTAGGATAGTTTTCATCCTCAAACATACGATCTATTTCTTTCTCTTCAGGTGTTGGAGGGTTTGGTACTAGCTCATCATAAAGGTTGGGTTTCTGGCTTACACTACCACCCTCCTGAGCACCAGGGTATTGTGGATTTTCTGCGGGGGGAAGGACCTGAACTATCATTTTGTGCAGAGGACTTTTTTGGCTATTGATTGTGATTGTTTTGCACATTACCAACGGAACTTGTATTTCCTCGCCCTGTTTCTTCATCCTCATCCATTAGTATAACCTGCAAATGACATTTTTATTGTCTCTCGGTGTTATTATTTTGCTACCTAATATTGTTTAGAAACATAACTCCTTTTCTTGAAACATCATTTTTTTTCATTTATACCTGATATACGTCAAACATGAAGGGGGTCTTGATATATCTGATTGGAGAAGATCCACTTAAGGATTCACTTCTTTTCGGGGTTCTGTAACATGCATACTTGATTCTACCCTTGCAAGCTCGTCACATGTTTGTTGCTCTTCTCTTTCTGCCGTCTTTGGACAAACATCTGAATTTTTTGCCCACACATCAGATGTATTTTAAACTTATAGATCAATCAAGAATCTATTATTTATTTTCTTTTTCTTATTTTACAATTATGTCTACTATTAAAGGGGATTGGGGGTGGTGTGGGGTGTCAGGATACTTGTGTAGTTCGCGCTGCCACTTGCTTTATCTGGAAGCCTCTATTTTATTCCATTTCCGATATTGTGCTTCCTCTAATCAATGATCCTTGGTCAACTCCACGAAAATTCGCTTCCATTATACTTTTTATTTGTTAAACCAAAAAAAATAAATACAAACTTTGAAAATTCAGTTACAAATTAAGTTAAGAATTTACTTTTTCAATTACATTTTTGTTGGAATCAATACATCGTGTGTTTTTCAAAAACTGATTCTGACCTTTAAATGTAATGGGAATATAACTTTTGTACACCATCACATGTTTATTTTAATTTAGTACTAGAATACAATTTAAATCATCTAAACACATGCAAATATTCAGTTATTTGATTTATATCTACATTCTTTTACAGAATTAACAAATTGATGCCTAACTTTAGTTTTTAAAATTGTAGAGTGAAGTCAAAACTTAACTTCCAGAAGCCTATGGAATTTTTTATATGGAGTCCCCTCAGCAGTCCAGCTTTAGCTCAGCAGATACAGATCAAAAATAATATCTCATGGATGCTGTAACAGGTCGCTTACAGGATAATAGTGGATATTTTCAGATGCTATGAGTCAAAAAGGACATATGTACTACAAGAAATTTATGTAATATCCTAGTAGTGGATATCTGCAAACATATCAAGTAGTGCTGGAACTTTTTTACTCATTTTTTGCGTCATGATCTGTATAGTGGAAAGCACGATTTATCAGTTTCTATAGTCTCTCCGTTTCTATTCGCCGTCGTCGATCCCTTTTTTCCTGAGATATTAGTTATGTTTTCAAAGAAAAATATGATGATGGTGCATAAATTCAACTAAAAACAAAGTGAATGTGTCTAACATAGATCACAGAACTTGCATTCTTTCATACTTTTTTCATGGAATGTTAGTTGAATTGCTTGAAGATACCTTTTTTCTTTGTCTTGCCTTTATTTTTCTCTTCTTTTGTTTCCTCTTTATGTTTTGCTTCCTCTTTTTGTTATGGGGAGATAAGGGATGTGGATGGATCGTGGTTCGGGATGGTAATCCAGATATCTAGAAAGAATGGATGTACTCGTGGGTAGCTTGAACCCTAAATTCTTTTTATGTTTCGCTCTGTTTTCTTCTATGTTCTTCAATAGTCTTCTGATCCATGCAATAATTTTTCTAGAAGAGTTTCCCATGTCGTGATAGTGAGGATTGTTTTTCCACCCCTCATTTTTTTTACATAATCACTCTCCTTGGTTGTTATTTTCTCAAGGGTCCCTTTTTTTCTCATATATTGATACTTCACTATGTCATTTTATTTTTTGGGGTCCTTTTTTACAAATATACCAAAACTATAGTACAATGCTTTTCAGGACTCCTCACTTCCATCCACTGCTTTCCCCTTCTCATATCAGATGTGATTTTTTTCCAGGCACCATAGTTCAAGCACAGAACCAAGGGGTGACAGCAGGGGGTAAAGGTAATCTGCGATTACTTTTATGTTCAATTTGTTCTTTCTTTTCTTTTCATCCCCCTCACGATTTCTCGAATCCATTTCCATCTCCCTGGTTCATGCATGCGGCCAAGAATTCTTTCTCCAAATGCCCCCTCCCTTATGAAATGGCCTGCTCTAGGGTTTCTGGTTTCTTACCTATTGATTTTTTCTATAGGCACCATACTGTAGTGGATTTTAGATTTATTTTTGGTTGTTTTTTATACTGAGTTGGTCTACTAGCTTGTAGGTTCTTATATTTCAGCATCTTTCTTTTTGTAAATTTTTCATCTAGAGTACACGTCAATTAAGGATAGAAGCATACATGTACTCTCTTGCAAAGAAGTTATTATTAAAGAGAGTGACCTCAGCTCATCCATCAAGATTCATTTCAATTGAGTTACGTACATACGACTATATATATGATAGTATCTTACAGTACAAAAGGGATCCCTCATCTGAACTGCAGATTTTTTCCCATAAGTTTTCAATTATGCTACATGCGGCATATGTTGCAACTACATTGATTTTATACCTAAGATTTTTTATTTGATGTGTGCTTTGTGTGATATGTTCTGACAGCAAGTGGTTTACAAGGGGTCATGGAAGGGACGTGACTTCTAGCTGTGATAAGGAGGAATAACAAGTTGAACGAGCTGGTCATATAACATTTGATCATCAAGAACAAAACAAGGTTCTACATATCTATCTCTTCCTTTTTGTTCCCTAATGATTCACATATACATCATTATTTTACATTTTTGTTTACCATGTCTTACCATGTGTGATGTGTTTTAATCATAATTATATAAAATTCGTTAGCTGTAAACTCAATGAACTTCAGTTAGTTTATTTATTTCTTTTTTCTTCAATTCCCTGACTTGTATAATTCCCACTTAGGTAATTTTTATTAATGTGTTTTTTTATTCAGCTAAAACTGCTATCTGCTATCCTTAGCATGAGCTCTATATTTTAACATGTATAATTTTTCTTTTATGCAAAATCTCCAGTGATGGGATGTGCCTTACAATTTTTTTCCTCACATACAATATATAAAAGATTATTAATATATTATATGCAATTATTCTTCACAATGATTCTCTACTCAGCTCAGTCTGTTAAAGTTTAACAACGTAGCTACACAAGTGACAAATAAATAGAGGAAACATTCTGTGATGCAATTCCGAGAGGCGTTCCAAAATGGTTAGTCCAAGTTCCAATGTAAGATCAAGGTCCCTTCAGCTGAAAGATGGTCTTGTTTTCACTGTTACACTATGTTGTATACATCAAGTACTTGGCATACCTCTGGGTGGAAAAACCGTAGAGAAAAGATGTGACTAAGGTATCAGGATTTGATGATGAATAGTACGATATCCCGTATATGAGGACGTATCCGTATACAATTCCTAGATTATTAGAGTAAACATACACATCCGGTAAGGATCCCCAGGAGATAATGTAACCTCCCGTAAGGGGGAGGACACCTCTTAAACTAGGAAGTCAATCCCGACTTTTAAGGAAGCCAGAGTCCTACTCGGGCGTAAGTCCATGTCCAGTACGACTCGGGGAGCCCCCTATAAAAGGATCAGCAATCCTTTAGGGGAGGACAGGTTCTTCTAGCTAGACAAGCCTGAAGCTATCCAGAAGCCCTAGCGATTCTCACGAGAGGACCCGCCACCTCGAAGGAGTCGAGCCCTGCGGAACTAGCCTACTTAGCCTCCGTTTAGGTCTAGGGTAGCCACTAACATACACATCCTTTGTAAGAGACATTGTTTGGTCAATATATACGAACAGGATGTAGGGTTATTATCCTGAGGGAGGCCCGAACCTATATAAAAAGGGTGTTTCCTTGCTGTCAGATCTCTTGGCCTTGTGACCTAGGGGTCCCTACCCAACAACAAGTATCTCACACGAATACCGTAAGATCGGTGGTTTACCGATCATCGACAGATGTCATCGACTGTGGGGACCTCTCTGGCTCAAGCCGTCCAAGAACTATCAGAGTCGGCAAGATGTGCAACTAGTCGCGATCAGCCCATGACGCCGACTGCACAGCCCTCCTCGGTTCGACTTGAGGAGGAGGAACCAAGTTCAGTAGGGAATCCGGTCACCTTCACGCGCCGCACCGGGTACTCAGATCCGGGCTTCTACGACAACCTTGGCCCAATGGATCCGTATCCAGTAATAGATCGCGTAGATTTTGGAGAATACGCCCCTCGCGAGCACTCGGATTGCGAAGTCGATTACTTCAGAATCGAGTGTGCCAGGGCTTTCGGGGGAACGTTGATACTAAACGACGATTCCCCAGCAAGAGCCACCAGCCCGATGTCCGGGCTGTCTCCTGCAACTTCTGATCGATCAAACGATCATGATTCCACTCGCATCCTCCCCGATGAGGAAGATACGATGGAGTTTATGCCCTAGAGGCAATAATAAAGTTGTTATTATTCTATTTTCATGTTCATGATTAAGTTTATGTTCTATGCTAGAATTGCATTGGTTCTTGAATATGAGATTCAGAGGAAAACCTAATTGCATGTGTGGAATAATAAACACCATTCAGATCCCTAGTCAGGCATCTGGACTAGCTCATGTATTGTTGATGATCTTGTTTTTCTGATCATGGGCATTGTTAATGTAACAAGGATGCCGGCAATAATGGGAACACATTGTTAGGGTAACAATGGTGTTGGATAGACCCCCTTATGAGATACTGCGAGATCACTTCGTCAATATGTTGTCGGTATCTTCTCATGATGTGTTAACGTTTACTTGCGTCCTTAGACCATGAGAATATCATAGACCCGGATACCGGATGGTTGCTTTGGGGTCATCAAACGTTACTCCGTAACTGGGTAATTATAAAGGTGACTTCCAGGTACACCAGAAAGTATATCGTGGTTCTAGATATGTCAAGACTGGGATTTGCCCATCCGGCGATGGAGAGATACACTCTGGGCCCACTCGGTATTACGGTGTCCAGCATCGCCTGGCCAGGTATTGTGACTAAAAGGTTAGACACGGGGATACCGGAATACTGAAACGAGAAAAGAGTACAAACCGGTAACGAGGATAACTAGGTATGGTGATCAAGGAGTTGATCACAGGGATACCGTCAAAGTCTCGCCTCGGGTTGTGTAACGTATTGTGAGGCAAAAGGAATCGTATGCGACAATACAAGGTTCGCTCGATAAAGATCTTCGATGATATGTGGGAGTCGTTATGGGTGTCCAGATCCCACTGACGATTATTGACCAGAAGGTGTCCCGGACATGTCCACATATACTCGAACCTATAGGGTCACACGCTTAACGTTTTAGCGACATTTAGGAATGCTACGATTTATGGAGAACGAGAGAGAAGGGTTCCGAAAGTGTTTCGGATGATCTCGAAAGTGTTCCGGGAGGTCCCGGATGGTTCCGGTGATGTCCGGAAGTGTTCCGAAAAGTATTGGAAGGTTCTAGAAGGTTCTGGAAGGTTCTAGAAGGTTCTGGAAGGTTCTAGAAATTCTAGAAGGTTCTAGAAGTTCTAGAAGGTTCTAGAAAGTTCTAGTGGAGTTGGACTCCAACTCCAACAGGGTGTCCCTGCTGGAGTAGGACTCCACCTGCCTAGGGAGAGCTGCCCCAACCCCTATAAATAGAGGGGCAGGGCACCTCAAAGAGCATCCAGGCAGCCCCAGAAGCAGCCCTAAACCCTAGGCCGGCCATCTTTAGATTGGCCACAGTCTTCTTTTTCTCTCTCTTCTAGATTGGATCTAGTACAGCTGCCGGCGCGCTGCTGCTTCTCCTTCTCGTAGATCCCCGCTGTTCTTGTGTGCTGGTCCACACATTACTGCGGTGTCGCTGATCCAGTACGCGTGGATACCTCGGAGACGTCGTATACTTCGGCGTTCGATCGGGCGAACTATTCGCGAGGAGATCGCTCTCGCGGCTGGGAGGTATAACCTAGCTGCGGGAGTCTGCGGACTTCATCGACATCGGTCAACTTCTCCGCTGCATTGACGTGATCGTCGAAGGTATGATCTCGTTGCCTGCACCTCGATAGTGATCTTGGGGTGGATTGTGCGCGGTAAATTTTTGTTTTGCGTAGCACGTTCCCCAACAGTGGTATCAGAGCGGTACTATGCGTAATTGTAGGTACGACTAGAGCATATGTGATATGCGGCATTGCACATATGATGTGCGGGGTGTTAGATGAGATCTACCACCGGATTTTCTTGTTGTTTCCCTCTCATTGCAAAATTTTGATCTCGGCGGCATCGTGAAATTTTCAGAGGTCCGGCGAACCTTACGATCTTCGGATCGAGACATGCTAAGGATGACTTTGGTTTCACTTTAGTTGAGAAAGATAAATTTGCAATGAGCGGGCTTGTAGATGTGATCTACACGGGGGTCATGCGTATGACGAAGTTTAGTATGGGGTTCGAGATTTCCGAGTCTCCAATTCCAGACACCCCGACAGTTAAATAACTGCAAGAGCAATCATGCTTATGGTAACGTAGGTAGCAAACGGTTTGCAACGTAGCCATAAAGCCACGTATTGTAGCATAAACGTTAGAGGCATCTAACTTGTTTTTGCAGGGTATGCATGTGATGTGGTATAGCCTATGTGATGCAATGTGATTGTATGAGATGCAAAGTGTTTGTAATTTTAATTTTGTCATGACCTGCGTGTCATGAGTACAGCAATCGGCAGGAGCCAATACGATTATCATTATTTATTGTATTGACCTACGCGTCAACTAGAAAGCCATGTAATGCATTTAGTTTATTAGCTATGTGATAGCAAATAGTTGTAATTGCAAGGACATGGTGGTGACAATCTTACATCGATGGACCTCGACGCTACATCGTACGCGAAGAAGGAGTTCTCCGCCAAAAGATGTTGAAGAAGTCTTCTTCAACAAAAGGGGCTATACCATATCACAATAATTTAATTGCATGTGATGTTAATCCCTTTTATGCACCTTGTTTGATGCGTGGTAGACGTTGTTAAATAGGGTGATCCCTCACACAAATATCAAAGTAGTTAGTGTTCTTCCAAGTGTAGCACCGTCTGGAGTATTTGCCATTCTGAGGTGCGCCATGTCACATGGGTACGATAGGTTTGACATATATGAGGCGGGCGCGAACCGTTCGCGCAGCAGAGCACTCGGTTGTCTTGACGAGCTTTGCAAGATCGTCTTGGGCTCGGAACACACCCATCGAAAGATGAACAAGAGTCATATGGGATATGATTGGCATGTTGACCTACCGGTCTCGTTATTCCGTCATCAGTGATGTCACATCAATGGTGGAGTAAGTGAGTCGTGGATCTTGAATCACTAATAATCAATTATGAGGGATATTGGTTTTAGTGGGAGCTTACTCTAATTAAGTGTTAATTTGAGTTGCTTTAATCATGAACAATGTCTAAAGTGTATTTGTTTTTAAGTTGTAGATCTATGGCACCCGTAACCACCTTTCCACTATGCGCGTTGCTTGAGAAAGAAAAATTGAATTCATCTGGGAACAGCTTTACGGACTGGTACCGTAATGTGAGGATTGTCCTCAAGAGTGCCAAGAAGGACTATGTCCTATCGCAAACTCTCGGTGAACTCCCCGCTAACGCTACGGATGATGAGACTCGTATCTATCAATCTAAGAGCGATGATTCCATTGCAGTACAGTGTATCATGCTTGCCTCCATGGAACCTGATCTTCAAAAGCGTTTTGAGAATTGGGCTGCTTATGAGTTAATCCAGGAGCTGAAAGCTTCGTTTCAGAAGCAAGCAAGGACTGAAAGATATGAGATATCCAAAGCCTTGTTTGAATGCAAGATGGCTGAGGGCAGCTCAGTGAGTCAGCACGTACTCAGATTGTCTGGGTACGCGCAAAGGTTGGATGCGCTAGGTTTTCCAATCTCCCAAGAGTTGGACACTGATCTTGTTCTTGCTTCCCTCCCTCCGAGCTATAGTAGCTTCATCATGAACTACAACATGAATGGGATGGAAAAGAGTATGGGTGAATTGTTCACTATGCTTAAAACTGCTGAGAGTGGAATCCAGAAGGACGCCAATCATGTGATGATGGTGAATAAAACAACCAACTTCAAGAAGAAGGGCAAGTCTAAGAAAAAGGGCAAATCCAAGGGTGCTAGTATGACTGACACGCCTAAGAAGTCCAAGACTGGCGCCACTTCTGATGTTGAGTGCTTCTTCTGTAAAGAGAAGGGACACTGGAAGAGGAACTGCAAGAAATATCTGGCAGAAAAGAAGAAGTCTAGAAAGTCCAGCTCAGGTATGAGTGTCATACATGTTATTGATGTATTCCTTGCTGGTCCGCAATGTAATTCTTGGGTATTGGATACCGGATCAGTTGCTCATATTTGCAACTCGATGCAGGAACTACAGAGGCCTAAGCGACTGGCAAAGGATGAGGTGACGATGCACGTCGGGAACGGAGTAAAAGTTGCTGTGCTCGCCGTCGGTGTCCTACCTCTACATTTATCTTCAGGATTTATATTAGAGCTTAGTAATTGTTACTATGTTCCGGCCTTGAGCAAAAACATTATTTCTGGATCATGTTTGTTGCAAGACGGTTATTCGTTTAAGTCTGAGAACAATGGTTGTTCGATTTATATGGATAATATGTTTTATGGCCATGCTCCCGTTGTGAATGGGTTATTTATTATGAATCTTGATGGTAATACACACATCCATAACACTGACGCTAAACGTCGCAAGATAAACGATTTGAATTCCACTTATTTGTGGCACTGCCGTTTGGGTCATATTGGAAAGAAGCGCATGAAGAAACTCCATTGTGATGGACTTTTGGAGTCATTTGATTATGAATCATTTGACACTTGCGAGCCTTGTCTAATGGGTAAAATGACTAAAACGCCGTTCACAGGCCACGTAGAACGGGCGACTGACTTATTGGAGATCATACATACGGATGTATGTGGTCCAATGAGTATAGCTGCACGCGGTGGATTCCTCTACTTCATTACCTTCACGGATGATTTGAGTAGATATGGGTATATTTATTTGATGAGACATAAGTCTGAAACCTTTGAAAAGTTCAAAGAATTTCAGCATGAAGTAGAAAATCATCGTAACAAGAAAATCAAGTTTCTGCGATCAGATCGCGGAGGGGAGTATTTGAGTTACGAGTTTAGCGAACATCTGAATAGTTGCGGAATTGTTCCACAGCTTACGCCTCCCGGAACGCCACAGAGGAATGGAGTGTCCGAGAGACGTAATCGAACCTTGTTGGACATGGTAAGATCGATGATGTCATTAACTGAACTTCCATTGTCTTTTTGGGGTTATGCTTTAGAGACTACCGCTTTTACACTAAATAGAGCACCATCTAAATCCGTTGAAACGACACCATATGAGATATGGCATGGGAAGAAACCCAACTTGTCTTTTCTTAAAATTTGGGGATGCGATGTATCTAGCTGAAAAGGCTGCCTGCGCAAAGGAAACCCTGCACTACATCAAGCAGCAGCAAAACAGGCCGACCAGGTCTCCCCTCCGATCCTGAGATGATTCCAAGAAGGCGAAACACAAGAAGAAATCCTCCGGAGGGAGCAGGGAGAAGAGATCCAAAACCGAGGAGGTATTTGCCGATCTCCCCGAGAAGCGTACCTAGCGACCGCGTTCAAAGGATAAGCAGACTACTTTCTCCGACAAGATGTCCAAACTCTGGTGCGATTTCCACCAGACTGACTCGCATGATCTCCGTCAGTGCCGCATCTTCAAAAAGTACCTCAAGGAAGAAAGAGAGAAGCTCCACGAGGAGAACCCTCAGGTCGCAAACAATAGCCAGGACACCACCTCCGATGACGAATCTACCCCTGAACCATTCCAGGGACATGTCAGAGCGATCGAGCATATATTTGGGGGCTCGGCTTCCTACGAGTCGAAGAGGCAATACAAGGTGATTTCCCAAGAGGTTCTTGCAAACATACCGCAAGTGCCTTGGGCAGTTAAGTGGTCGGAGGTCATAATCACGTTCAACCAAACCGACTGCCCCGAGAACTGTGCTCGACCAGGACGATACCCGATTGTTGTCGAACCAACGATCAATAACTGTCGAGTGGCCCGGGTGCTCATAGATGGAGGGAGTTCCCTCAATATCCTATTCACCAAAGCTATTGATGCGATGCAAGTGCCGTGGTCGTCGATCCAGGCAGTGACACAGGCATTCCACGGCATCGTCCCAGGCTTGTCAGCCACGCCGATCGGGCAAGTCACATTGCCGGTGACCTTCGGGACACCGGAGAACTTTCGAACAGAGAAGATCCTGTTTGACGTAGTCGATTTCGAGACAGCATACAATGCCATCTTAGGGCGCCAACTCTGGCTAAATTCATAGCAGCAATGCACTACGCCTACCAGTGCATGAAGATGCTAAGCCAAAGGGTGTCCTCACGATAAAGAGCTCCCCCCAGGAAGCACTTCTCTGCAACAAGCGCATCCTCGACCTCGCAGAACAGCATCAACTCTCGAACAGGGAAACAGACTCTGACGCCACGGTACGTGCCCCCGCATCAGCCAGACCTCCACCGCATCCACGAGCGACAACTTCGGAAAACACCCGCTCCAAGTCGGTGAGTAGGTTCCATGACTAGTTTGGAATCGGGGTAGAAAATGCCTTCTCCTTAACAGGACAACTGTTCCACAGGAGAAACCACCCGGTCCAGGTCGCTCGGGCCAGTAGTAAAGAGGCAGTCGAGTCCCCTTAAGAGAGTCCCTCGTGCAAGCACCTTCGGTAAGATCGCACAGTCGTCGCCTCCTCGCTAGTCAATCTCAGGTTGCCCTAGCTCCAGCGTCAAGTCATCAAGCTATGAGCAAGCCGATGATAAGACACTCCGGGCGCCGCCGCCCAGCACGCGCACTCAACAAGCTTCGTCAGCAGGTCACGACAAGAGGACAAGCGTCTCTGGAGCAACTAACGACAAACTGGATGAAGAGGGGACGATGTTTTATTTCTAGTTGCTTTGAACATTTTTTCTTACAGTAGCTTATAAATGATACTTCAGACAGTTCACAGTTTTTTAAATATCAAGGTCCTAGATTGATATTTATTTTTTCAGATTGCCTATTCGAGAAACTTCTCGAATAAGACAGTCGGGGACTGGATAAGTATGTGGCATCATTGGCATAGACATGCGCGTACCGACGATTTGACCCGCACAAGAGGAAAGGGTTCCGTGGTAAGACTGTCAGGGATGCAAGGAAAACCCCTTAACGTGTCTGCAGGTGACCACTGAGCCCCCCACTTGACTGGACCTAAGGTCTGGTCGACTAAACTCCCCGGTTCTGTAGCAACGTTCCCCGACCACGAGTAAAGGAAGAAGAGAAGGTGCGAATATGACTAAACCAACGAAATCCGGTCGCTTATCCACATCCCCGACTACTTTGAACAGAAGGCATCGTGAATAGAGTGCAATATGGTCACCAACAGGGCAAACGTAAAACTTACTAACTAGTGTCAAAAGTCCCTAAGACAAGGGAACACGAATTGCTGCCATGGCCATGATAGATTGTATGAAGACCCCTGATCGCGTTTACTGATGACGAGGAGCCACTGAGCCCCCATCCAACTAAACTTAAGGTCTAGTCAATCGCAGTCAAACGACATACGGCACAACTCGTACGCCTAGGTCAAGGGAGATCAGACATGAAGTTCGACTAAGTCTATGGGAACCCTCGCGTCCGACCAGCATTCACAGAGCAGGGCAAACATTTCAGAAAGCAAAAAACACACTGATTAATACACAGTTACTAACCATGGTTTATTACAAAGTCACTTGTTCAGAGTAGATGCCTGGACCCGATCCCCGAAAGCATCCGCGGCACCCTGCACAGCATCGAGGAGTCTTTCTTCCTCATCAGCCGGCAGATCAGTCACAAGAGCTTCCAAGGACAAATCTGGGTGCCTACATTTGAGTAGGGCCAGAGCGAAGGCCAAGGCGTCCCGCACACCTTGCTAGAGCTCATCGTCAAGGAGCTTCTCGACGATGGGCTTCAGGCGGGAGACAGACGCCACAAGCTCCACCAGTCGGGCAGCACGCGGTGGGCTGGGGAAGACGGTGACTCCGACTTCAACAAGCGCCTTCTCGAGTGTACCAAGGGCACGCTCGAGGTCCTCCTCCAGCTTCCCCGCGTAAGCTCGACTCTGTTGCAGAGAAGACTCCGTCTCAGAGGGACGAGCCTTCAAGACCTGGAGCTTGGCCTCGACCACAGTCTGCCACTTCTCGGATCCTTCAAGGTGCCTCCTCAGCTCCTCGTTATCCGCCTGCCACTTCCCGGACTCCTTGAGTTGCTTCTTCAGCTCCTCGTTCGCCGCTCGGCTTGCCTCCAGCTCAGTCTGCACCCTCTGGAGCGGAGGAACCCGGGAGATAGCTAGCTGAAGACAATAAAGTTAGTACCGAGAATATTATCTTTTTGATCACTAATTCCTTGAATTACCTGTAGCAGGGAGTACAAGTCGGCATTCTCCGGCACCGATGGCTCCGGTGCAGAGGGCCTAGTCTGTTCGACCAGGGGCTACACCGGGCTCGGCTACGGGAGTTGCTCCTCGACAGCGGCTCTAATCGGGGCCTCGGCCGGAAGAATAGTCAACCTAATCGAAGCAAGCAGCCTATCAACCCTTCACGAAAAGAAGAAAGGGAAAATTGGGAAGAGGACCGCGAAAGAAACCTACCTTTGGCGCTTCACTGGAGGAAAGGACCCTTTCGGCGCGACCTCCGAGCCCCTCTTCTTAGCAGAGGCTAGTGGTGCCTTCCCCTTTGCTGCCACGTCCTCATCCGCATGGGTAGTCGTGGAAGAAGGCGCCGGCTCCTCCGGGCGAGGGTCGCTCACCTCCTGCTTCCCGACAAGCTCACTCCTGTTATCCTAGAATAGGGAGAAACATGGGGAAGAGCTAGTCGGGCGAAAGTTCTTACCTGAGATTGGGGATTCGGTAGAGGAGAAGGAGCCCGGGTAGGAGACTTCACCTGGGCAGTCTCCACTGCCGTCCCAGCCTCAGAGGGACCTCTGACCCTTGTCTCGAGGGTCGGCGCGGTCGCACCGAGGACTTCGACGTCTTCGTCCTGAACGGGGGCACTAACCCACTCAGCCTCCGAGTCGGGAGGCCCGTGACCTACTCGCTGCAAAAGAAAACCCGAATACCATTAGCAGTGCTATTCGGACGAATCGTGACTGGACAAGGCAGAAACCATCAACTCACTGAGAGTAACTCCTTTTGTTTGTTGGGGCTAAGCTTCAGGATCGGCAGGGGCACGTCAGTCCGCCCGCCCTGAGGAGACTGCTCGAATAGATTGTTCAACCTACTTTGAAGTTCCTCGGGAGACAGATCTACCCGATCAGAAGGGATCAACACGAGTGAGAAGGTGAGTTTTCCGACTAGATCGATACGAGAAGGTTCGGGTATCTACTTGTATCGAAGTCCCTTGTCTGGTCTTGGCCTTCCGGGACCACCAGGCGGGCTGAATCCTCGACCGAAGAGGGGCTAACTCTGCGCCGAAGGAAGTCCTCCGTGACATCCCATGCTGACAATCCTCTTGCGGTAAGGGTGGCGATATCGCTGACGAGGGCCCTGAGCCGTTAGGTCTCCTTCGGAGCCTCCGCCCAGCACTTCATCGGGAAGGGAGCTAGACCTCGGTAGTGGATCCCGGAGGAAGGTGAGGGCTGGCAGTAGAACCATCTCGAGTGTCAATGCGACCACGACGACTTCCAGGAAGAGTAGATGTAGGCATCCTTCTTTCCTTCTCGGAGTCAGAATCCGGCGCCGCCGACGACACCTTCGCCGTCGGCTTTCATCCGGTGAAGGTTGTAGAAGTACCTTCACAGCTCCAGGCTCGGCCTGATGCCGAGGAATGCTTCGCACAGGTGTGCGAAGACCACCAGCATCAGGACTGAGTTCGGGTTGAGGTGAATCAACTCGATCCTGTAGAACTGGAGCACCAGGAGGAAGAAGTGAGAGGGTGGGAATTAAAATCCGCACCTGAAGAAACCAGTGAAGACGATGGTCCAAGTCGTGTCCGGACTCGGAACCGTCTCCTTCGCAGCCTCTCGAAAGGGCACGAACACCTCTGGGAGAATCACCTCCTCCGCCACAAGCTTTTTGAGGGCGGCGGAGTCCATCATCGAGGGCTCGAACTCGGGGATGGCAATGATCAGATCTCTCGAAGGATCCCCCGCCAACTTCTTAATGTTGGGGGACTTCTTCGCGGCACCTTCCTTCCCCATTGCCGTTGGCGATGATCGGAAACGGCGAGACGAACGTGGGAAGCGGGGGCGCAAGGAAGAAGATGAGAATGCTAAGAGACAGAGAGCAATGCGGGCAAAACCCCAACTTTCGTTTTCTTAAGGAATTCAACTTTCGCCTGACCGGAACGCGGTTAACAACACGATCTGTTCCATCGCATTTAATGCGGACAGTGGTTTTTCCCGCATGCGAGACTTTGTGCGGGAAAAAGAGGGTCTGACAAACCCACGACCCCGACAAGCACGCTGGGTTTTTGGCTAACATCAGCCGAATAGTGGCGCAGGAAAAGGAAAGATTCTTCATCACCATGCGAAATTTCCGCCACGATGGTTCGGTTTCCCAGAAATCTACCAGGTGAACGCGTGTTCGTGATCGACGAATCAGATTAAACCAAAAAATATACTTTTCGGGTAAGCGAGCCCGGGAAATGCCTTTGACTACTTGGAAGTTTATCCCGAGAAGGATGTTGCGACTACCCGGTAGAGTTTGTACCTACTAGGGAATGTTGTCAACCAGGTACTCGATTACGCCTACTCGGGGTTGTTCCCTGAGAAGGGCGGATTTCCTACAGAACAGTCACAGCCTCACTTCGCGTACTGATGGGGGGCTTGATGATGAATAATGCAGTATCCCGTATACGCGGATGTATCTGTATACGATTCCCTGGATTATTGGAGTAAGCATACGTATCCGGTAAGGATCCCCAGGAGATAAGGTAACCCTCCGTAAGGGGGAGGACACCCCTTAAACTAGAAAGTGAATCCCGATGTTTAAGGAAGCCAGGGTCCTACTCGGGCGTAAGTCCATGTCTAGTACGACTCGGGGAGCCCCCTATAAAAGGATCAGCAATCCTTTAGGGGAGGACAGGTTCTTCTAGCCAGACAAGCCTGAAGCAATTTAGAAGCCCTAGCGATTCCCACGAGAAGACCCACCCCCTCGAAGGAGTCAAGCCCTGCGGAACTAGCCTGCTTAGCCTCCGATTAGGTCTAGGGTAGCCACTAACATACACATCCTTTGTAAGAGACATTGTTTGGTCAATATATACGAACATGACGTAGGGTTATTATCCTGAGGGAGGCCCGAACCTGTATAAAAAGGGCGTTTCCTTGCTGTCAGATCTCTTGGCCTTGTGACCTAGGGGTCCCTACCCAACAACAAGTATCTCACACGAATATCGTAAGATCGCAGTTTATCGATCGTCGACAGGATTATCATTATTGAACAAACCAAATGCAAGGAAATTATCCAACTATTGATGAATTGATTAACACAATCACTTTTGAGCTAGACGGTGATATATTCAAGAGGATTTTCATGTTGTTTGCTCTAATCACCTTTCTATGCCCATCAAGCCATAAGGCGGCTAGCCCAGATTATTACTTAGTACTTGCAGTTTTCTATGACATCGGAAAGTTTGATTGGTGCACAACTTTTCTTGACAAGCTTGTATACTTTATTCAGAGATTCTAGTCAGATTTATCTTCCATCAGATTTATCTTCCGTCATTGGTGGATGTCTTCTTCCTCTCATTGTATGTATATTCAAGAACCTCTGTTTTATGTTTGTTTTAAAGCCCATTCTCCTTACTAAATCCTTTTTACACATTTTTTTGGTGCAGATAATTTATTTCAAATTGCTAGACACTGATTTGCTAATGAATACATGCACCGTGCCATGTCTATGTCTTTGGACATCTCAAATTGTCAAAACAAAATATGAAAGAATGGATTCTACCGCTAATGGTGGGTTGTACTACAAAAGGCGACCGATTAAATCTTTCATACTCAATCAAAGTATATAAGTTTTGTTTTTTAATTTATCCGTTTTACCTTTTTGGACACAATCAGTGCAACTTGTCTCCTTTTTTAGTTGTAATGCACTGATTTTTGAACATAGCAAACATGTTGCAGATGAAGAGCATTTCACAAAAACCTTTCAAGAGGAACAACCAGGATGATCTTAATATTTTTCCACCTATTCCCAAGGGGCTGTTGCATCTAATTCTTTCATTTGCTCCAAAGGAAAACCATGCATGGGTATTTTATGAAATGTACAACCTTTTTTATTTTTTAATCAACTTGCAATTTTTAGATAAATATATGCACACAACTTTATTTACTTACTCAATTGTGATAATACATTTTTAAAAAAGTATATCATGTATTATGTTATTTATTTTTTTCTTTTTTGTTGACACATTATTTCATGTGTTTGAAATAATGCAGATGTACCGTGGGTACCACTAATTTGGGAGAGTTATTACAGAAATGAGGTACCTCGTGTAGCAACATTCTGTGGATCTTTTTGGTGGCGAGATATAATGAAACCCTCCGATGATTTCAGAGCAATTGCCCAATGCAAAGCTAGCAAAGGAGACACTGTTTTATTTTGGCATGATGTTTGGAATGGACATATATTTCAGAATTCACATCCTCGGATATATTCTTATGTCAAAGAGAAAAACACTTCGGTGCAGTTGCTAATGGCAAGGCTGGACAGCTATGAACATCTCAACATCCCCTTAAGCATAGAGGCTCATGATGAGTGGCTGGATATTAAAGATCAAGTTTTCGAACCTAGCTCCAATGAAAACCGAGATGATATTTGGGAGTATATATGGGGCACAACTACTTATTCCTCTACGGCTTATTACAAGTGGATATTCCATAACTTCACGATGCCCAGATCCTTCCAATGGATTTGGAAAAGCAAATTTTACTAAAACATAAGGTTTTCGCCTGGCTGTTAATGGCAAATAGAATAAACACAAGGGTGATTCTCTTGAGAAGGCATTTCAATGTCCTTGGCAGCAATGCTTGTGTATTATGCCCAACCAGCACCTTAGAGGATTGGCAACATTTGTTCTTCACGTGCAACTTTAGTACGAGGATATGGAGCTACCTACAAATTCAGTGGCCGGGGCATGGAGATATTTCAGACATTATTGCTTCGGCTAGGCATCAATTGCGAGTGCCCTTTGCCATGGAAATTCTCCTTCTGGCATGTTGGCACATTTGGAACCAGCGAAATGGGAAAGTGTTTGAAGATATCACTCCCTCCTTTAGAAGCTGGAAAAGGGGTTTTGTTTATGACGTCTCCCTTCTTATACATAGGCTTAAACAATTAGATTAGGCAATATTAACTTCTTGCATAGCTAACTTGTTGTAATAAGTGCGTGCCCTGTAACTTTTTGTAATTATTGTTTTGATTTGCTAATTTAATAAATCACTGTGGGGGTTTTCCCTATAGTTCAAGGTAAAAAAAAATTCATGTGTTTGAATCAGGTGATAGAAGAAGTGAATAGAATTATGTGGAACATGTACAAAGATGCACTTGCAGCTATGCAACTTGCTGTCACTAAACACTTCACAAGCATGCTTCAAATTTTGTTGCCCACTAACAATAAATCACTAATAAGGGAGTTCAACCATTCCGAGAATAGGTCAAATCTCGTTCACAATCTTGAGCTTAATTCGACCATTCGAGTTGGTAGTACTAGTCACACACAAAATAGGAAAACAGTAGCTAAACATTCCACTGTCCTTCAACAAACAGAAGGGAAGAAACATGTATTGGAAACTATACAAGAAGGGGGAGCACAGGATTATGCTTGTGTAGCCCAAGACACAATATCAGTTGTCCCTATTATACCGAAAAAGAGTTTACATAGAAAAAGAAACGGGAGATCTCATTGACTGCTTTGTAAAATCATTGCCACAAGTTTTTGAGGAACTATTGGATAAACTACGTCCAAAATCGCCCCCCCCCCTCAATGATCTGCTAACACTAGAATGCATGCCAATATCACACGAATTGGACATACCTTATAGTGCAGAACCGTCAGAGCAGATAATGCATCCACAAAAAATTAAGATGACATGCAATACTTAGACCATTGGAGGTATATTTGATTTATTGGCTTATGCGTCTAAATATTTAGTTCAAGAAAATTGGTTGGTCACTGGACGAACAATAGAAGCATGAATAACTAAAGAACTTGATGAGCAACAATACCACAAAAGAAATGAATTCGAGATATGCAGTCCCACTGAGAGTTTCAGAGATATAAAGAACAACAAGATAGGTCTAAGCCGCAACAAGAGGCAACATGCATGTCATTGAATGAGCTTGGTACATCATATATTGCTCTGAAGAAAAGAGAAAAGGTGTTTGTGATTGAGAGTGGAACATCAAGCAAGCCTATAAAGGAGGTAACACCACTGCCACGTACTGAGTTTGGTAGGAACCTTTTTGATGACTGTAACTAGGATGACACAGATAAAGTTGCTTAGATTGTACACTTATCTGATAAGCTAACAGAGACAAATTATTCTTTGGAAGTATTTAAGTGGGTACAACACACCCATTAAATAGTCAATTGATATTCCTCATTTAGCACTACAAAAGTTATGCTGCAATCACATCTCTACACTTGTTGAAAGAGAAGTTTATGATGATCTTATAAATCATATTCCCGCCCATGGTATGACAAGGTACAATTTCTTTTTAATCCTGCTCAATAATGCAATGTTCTAATAAAGTCAGTGATTTATCCAATTCAAAAATTATTACCTCTTCTTTTCTTTTGCAGCCCCAAGATCATCAAGATGGGGTCATCACGGGCAGATCACAAAACCTTTGGAAGCAATATGAAAGTCTATGGAAGGATTAATAAGCATGTAATGAACATCATGGGGAAGGCTATTATGGTGGAACTCATAGAGAAAAGCAAATCTAGACTATTGCGCAACGGGTACTGGTCAAAGTATTACATGAAGTGTGGAATTGCTGTAAGCATAGCCTTGGTTTATAATGTTTAATTTTAACAGATTTTTCATAGTATCCAGCTATGCATTACTACATACAACTTGTCCCTTTTCCTTTGCACTCAGGCTTTATTCCAAGCTTCATTTGAGAATCCCACTGACATCCATATACACTTGACTGAGAAGTTAACTGACTACAGGTTAGACAAAATAGATATGGTAAGTAGTAGTTTGGTTTTATATGCACAAATATAGTTTTAAGTTTGTATATTTTTCATAGATAGGACCTTAATTTAATTTTTTTCCTTCTTGACATGCTCTTTATTCTTTTATTTGTTATTTTGTCTACAGATCTTTTGACCCTTGTCCACATATGGTTTCTGGTATCTCATTGTTGCAAACTTCAGAAGTAACACATTTGAGGTACTGTGTCCAAACAGTAGGACTTTCAGCATTGTATGGACATTCCAACGTTCTTTTAATATTGCTTACCCAAGATCGAACGGAGTGAGTTTCTTTGATATGGAGGCCACTTTCCGGAGTGCGTCTTGTTTAACCAAGTAGCAGGGGTACATTTTTGCTTCTCCTTGATATAATAATATTTCCAACATTTTTAAATATAACATGTATGTTTTTTAACCTTTCAAGTAAAAATAAATACAAATGCATTTAATGTGAAGTGCAGAACTAACAATGGCATCTTGGTGATGAAATTATTGCAAAGCCATGATGGTGAAACTACAATAACTTTCAATCTTGTATGAGCAGAAAACATCATCTAAGGGGTAGTTTTCTTCTTTGTTTCTAATGTAGTTTTTAATGCATCAATCTTTTCTTCTTTATTTCTAATGTAGTTTTTAATAGTAACATTGATGATGAATAGTACGGCTTCCCGCATATTAGGGGTATCCGTATATAGAATCCCGGGACTTTAGGAAGGTACAGCGTACCCGGTAAGGATCCCTGGACGACAAGGTAACCCCTCTCAGGAAGGGAAGACTCCCCTTAAACTAGGAAGTCAATCCCGATGTTTAAGGGGACCAGAGTCCTACTCGGGTGTAAGTCCATGTCCAGTACGACCCTGGGAACCCCCTATATAAGGATCAGCAATCCCATGAGGGAGGACAGGTCCAACAGGTCAATCTAGTCGCAGCACAAGCATCATAGGATCTCAGGAGGCGAAGCCCTAGAAGACCCGCTACCTCGAAGGAGTCGAGCCCGGCGGTTTAGCTAGATTAGTCTACGATTAGGCCTAGGGTAGCCACTAACATACACCCCCCATTGTAAGCGTGTTCTCCAATCAATATATAGCAACATGACGTAGGGTTATTATCCTGAGGGAGGCCCGAACCTGTATAAAAACGGCTGTCCCCTGCTGTCAGAGCTCTTGGCACTTGGGCCCTAGAGGTCCCTACCCCCCAGTAATCATCATTCCACGAATACCGTAAGATCGCCGATTCACCGATCGTCGACAGATGGCGCCGACCGTGGGGACCTCTCCGGACCAAGCCGTCCAAGAAGAATCAGAGTCGGCAGGACGCACAACTAAGCGCGATCAGATCCCAGCGCCGGTTCCCCAGCCCTCATCGGTTTCGACCGAGGAGGAAGAAGCAAACCCGGCAGGAAAACCGATCACAATCTCGCCCCGTACTGGGAACTCGGACCAGGGCTTCTACGACAACTTTGGCCCTATGGACCCGTACCCGGTTACGGATCGAGTGGATTTCGGAGAGTACGCACCTGGAGAGGACTCGGATGACGAAGCAGATCACTTCAGAACCGAGTGCGCCAGGGCCTTCAGCGGGAAGTTGGTCTTGAACGACGACTTCCCGGCAGGAACGACCAGCCCCATGGTTGGAATTTCTCCTGTAAACTCTGATCATGAGAACGATCAAGATCTTACCCACGTTGCGTCCGATGAGGACAACGTGATGGAATACGAGTACACATCGTCCAGCCAAGGACCTCGAATGGTACTCGCGATCGACGATGGTCGGGAAGACCTCGAAGATCAGAATCTGCCCGGGGGCTCACAGCAGCACAATGCAATGGTTGCCTCCCACATGAACGGGGGCTTACCCGCCGCCGGGGAAAGAACTCCTCGCCGGAACAGAGACCCGCCTGCCGCTGTGGAGAGATCCCCCGGGAACGTACACCGGAGAACTTCCGAACAGAGAAGATCCTGTTCGATGTGGTCGATTTCGAAACAGCATACAATGCTATCTTGGGGCGCCCTACTTTGGCCAAGTTCATGGCAGCTACGCACTACGCCTACCAGTGCATAAAGATGCCCGGCCCAAAAGGTGCCCTCACGATAAAGAGCTCCCCCAGAGAAGCACTCATCTGCGACAAGCGCAGCCTCGACCTCGCAGAGCAGCACCTACCCTCTAACCAAGACGCCAGCGTGGCGGCTCCCGCCACCACGTTGTCAAGACCACCTCCATGACTATGAGCGACGACTTCGGAAAGTACCCCCCGCCAAGTTGGAGAAAGAGCTCCACGACTAGGTCGGAACAGGGAGAAAACATGGCCTTCCCCTAGACAGGACAACGGCTCCTCGGGAGAAGCCGCCCGATCCAGGTCGCTCGTGCCAACGGTAGAAAGGTCGCGTCCATTAGAGAGTCCCGTGCAACCACCTTCGGTAAGATCGCACGACCGTCGCCTCCTCATCGGCAGATTCCAAAGTTGCACCAGCTCCAGCCTTAAAGATCGTCAAGCTACGAACAAATCGATGATAAGACGCTCCGGGCGCCGCCGCCCAGCACGCGCACTCGACAAAGTTTCTTCAGCGGGTCACGACAAGAGGACGAGAGTCTCTGGGGCAAACGGCGACAAGCTAAATGAGGAGGGGACGGCTTAGTTTTCTCAGTTTTCATAGAATTATTTTTCTTACAGTAGCCTGTAAAAGACACAGTTTTGAATTATACCAAGTCTCTAGTTCAATGTTTTTCATCATTAATTATTTCAGACTGCCTGTCCGAGATATCTCTCGAAAAGTCAGTCGGGGGCTGGATAAGAACACGGCAAGTTGATGTACGAGTACGAGTACCGACTTCTTCGACCCGCACAAGGGATAAGGGTTCTGTGCTATAATTGTCAGGGACGCAAGGAAAACCCCTTAACGCGTTTGCAGGTGACAGGGGAGCCACTGAGCCCCCCACCTGACCAGACCTAAGGCCTGGTTGACTAAGCTCCCCAGTTCCGTAGCAATGTCCCCTGATCCCGACTAAAGGAAGGGAAAAAGGTACGAGTACAACTAGATCAACGGAACTCGTACGCTTATTCACATCTTCGACTACTCGGAGCAGAAGATATCTCGGGTAGAGTGAAACGTTGCCAATCGGGCAAGTGTAGAATTTACTAGCCAAACACCGAAGTCTTCCCCCAACAGAGGAATGCGGAGGTGCTGCCATGGCCATGACAAGCTGTACGAAAGACCCCTTATCGCGTTTACTGATGACGAGGAGCCACGGAGCCCTCCATCCGACTAAACCTAAGGACTGGTCAATCACAGCAAGAACGACCTACGGCACTATTCGTATTCCTACATCGAAGGGAGGCAAAGGGCATTGGCTCCGACTAAAGTCTACGCTTGCATCCGACAAGGTTTCACGAAAGCAGATCAGACAAGGTTTCGAAAAACCAACAAAACACACAGATTAAGCACAGTTACTAATCAAAAAGTGTTAAGTCAGTTTAGCAGGTTATCTACATTCAACCGTTCGAGACCTCTTCGCCTCGCAGTTGGTTCCCCGCTGGTCACGGACGAAGCGAGCAAAAAGGCAAAAGGTTAGTTTCAGTAAAGGCAAATTACGACTAACGTTTTCAGTTGTTTTTTGTATCTAGAAGCGCCGCGACCGGGGGGCTGGACCCTCGCTCAAGTCGGACGACAGGCGTCCTGAGCTGGGGGCTCCACAGCTGACTAGCCCCATGCCGAAACTGACTCCCCCTACCGGAGAATGCCTGCAGTATGCACTGCAGATTGACTTCCCGGCCACGAATAACGGGGCCGAGTATGAGGATTTGCTTGCCGGTCTCCGAGTCATCTCCGCACTTGGTATCCGTTGCCTACTTGTGAGTGGGGACTCACAGTTGGTAGCGAGACAAGTGTCCAAGGAATATCAGACCTTAGACTAGAACATGGCAGCTACCTAGCAGAGGTGAGGAAGCTAGAGAAGAAATTCATCGGGCTCGAATTACGGTACATCCTAAGGAAGGATAACCGCCGAGCCGATAGTCTTGCCCGCCTGGCATCCTCATGATCTCTATGTCTATCCGAGACTTTTGCAAAAAGGATTTCGACTCCGTCCATAGCTTCTGGCGAACCTGTGGACGAAGGGATGGCTGACTTCAAGTCTAAGAGCCGTTTAAGGACGTCACCAGGTATTGACGCTCCAAGTGGAGTTACGGGTCAACTCGTAGCTCCCGTCGGTCTTGAGGATTCGTGGATAGAACCCATCCACATGTACCTTCACGATCGAACAGTACCCGAGGACGATGCACTATCTGAGCAGGTTGCCCGACGTGCCTAGACGTACTTCCTAGGCGACGGGGCCCTCTATCATCGAGGAGCTCACGGAGTGCTCATGAGGTGTATCACTCGGACGCAGGGTAAAAAAAAACTACCCGAGGAAATCCACGGAGGGGTGTTCGGGGCACATGCATCTTTCCGAACCCTGGTCGGAAAGATCTTTAGACAAGGATTCTATTGGCCGATAACTCTCCGTGACGCGAGCGACTTGGTGAAGCGATGCCGTCAGTACCAATTTCACGGTAGATGTATTTACCAGCCCGTCCAAGCATTGCAGACGATTCCCTTGTCGTGATCCTTCACGACATGGGGCCTGGATATTCTGAGGCCCTTCCCGATCTCGCCCGGGGGCTACAAGTTCCTGTTCGTCGCAATTGACAAGCGCGATGCGGTCTAACTGGCGTCAGCCAAGCAGTAGCACAGAAAAAGGAAAGATTCTTCATCACCACGCAAAAATTCCGCCACGACGGTTCGGTGTCTCAGAAATCTACCCAGCGAACGCGTGTCTGTGATCAATGGATCAGATTAAACCAAAGGTGCTTCACGGGCAAGCTAGCCCAGAAAAATGTCTTGGATTACTCGGAGGTTCATCCCGACCAAGGATATCACGACTACCCGGTAGAGATATTACCTACTCGGGAACATTGTCAGCAAGAGTACTCGAAATCGCCTACTCGGAGTTGCTTCCCCGACCAGGGCAGATTTCCAACAGAACCATCATGACCTCACTTCACGTATTGATGAGGGGCTTGATGATGAATAGTACGACTTCTCGCATATTAGGGGTATCCGTATACAGAATCCCGGGACTTTAGGAAGGTACAGCGTACCCGGTAAGGATCCCTGGACGACAAGGTAACCCCACTCAGGAAGGGAAGACTCCCCTTAAAATAGGAAGTCAATCCCGACGTTTAAGGGGACCAGAGTCCTACTCGGGCGTAAGTCTATGTCCAGTACGACCCTGGGAACCCCCTATATAAGGATCAGGAATCCCATGGGGGAGGACAGGTCCAACAGGTCAATCTAGTCGCAGCACAAGCAGCATAGGATCTCAGGAGGCGAAGCCCTAGAAGACCCGCTACCTCGAAGGAGTCGAGCCCGGCGGTTTAGCTAGATTAGTCTACGATTAGGCCTAGGGTAGCCACTAACATACACCCCCCATTGTAAGCGTGTTCTCCAATCAATATATAGCAACAGGACGTAGGGTTATTATCCTGAGGGAAGCCCGAATCTGTATAAAAACGGCTGTCCCCTGCTGTCAGAGCTCCTGGCACTTGGGCCCTAGAGGTCCCTACCCCCCAGTAATCATCATTCCACGAATACCGTAAGATCGCCGATTCACCGATCGTCGACAAACATGTTTGTAGTTTTTTTAGCAAAAAAGCTTTTTAATCAGTTTAAGATGAAAGGCTTGCATGAATTACAACGTACTAGTCAAACGCAAGCTCGAATATGAAAAATCATTATCAAGATTATGAGTCGAGCTATCCCTAGGAAAAACGTAATCATTTTTTTAATCTAAAATCAACTCATTTGAATTTTTACCCAAATTATTTTTTTATAAAAAATTCTAAACGTAGAGGAAAAGAATTTCACATTTTTTTTAGTGCTATAAGACAATCCAAGTACAAACTTCTGATTTTGGCGGCAAGACGCATAAAACATCTAAATTTCCAATTTGGATTGATGCATAAACATTTTTTCGTTCAAAGTATTTTTAAAATAAAGTATAAAGTGCTAGGTAAAGTTAGTACAAAGTGGTAATCTTTAATTCTCCATCTTATTTAATCCTTTCAAATAAAAAGTACTGTTCAAAAAGGGAAAAGAGAAAATGACATGACAGGCCCAATCGGTCCGTATTCCCATAACGTGCTTGTTGCAGGGAAAAAAACCAAACTCAGGTGCTGCGGGCGCTGCGGAAAAGAATGCGAGATGGGGAATAGTAGAAGAGCACTGTCATGATATGGATCTACGAAGAAGGCCTTTTAATAAAAAAACTCACAAACTAATCGTGCGAGCGGAGCGTGGTGGCCTGTCATAAATTACCGCCCCCAAACCTTACATACTGATTACAACCGTATATACATAGCTAATCTTGTTCCTGCCCTTATCAGGCTCCTATTGCAGATTGTCAGTTGCGACTGGAGATAAGCGTGAAAATGATGCAACCTTGCTGCACAGTCGAGCGAAAATGGCGTTGTGCTGGCTGGTGGCGCACTACCTAGCTAGGAGGCACTGCTCATGAATGGCCCCTCCCGGGCTAAAAGGCTCCGCGGTATTGTGCTTTCGTCGCCCGTCCAGTCAGCGTCAACGCTGTACAACAGGTCATGCTATTTAATTTGCAGAATGCTAACCGGTATACGTGTATCTCGTAACGTCTGAGTGAACAGTTTCCTTTTGCAGCAAGAATCTCTTCACGCCCGTCTCTGAGCTCCTACTCCACGTTGTCATTTTCTCTGCTTTGTTGCTCCTTTTCCTGTGCATGTGGACGGGCCAGCTTTGCTACCTTTGGTTGCACCTGCGTGCATGCAAAATAGATCTTATCTAATATTGAAACTAAAAATAGTCATTACTCTTAAACTCATATGCCAATTTATGATTCATGTCCACTGTCATATTATTAGACCCAATATGTTTCGACCAAAAATATTTAGTGGCCTTCTTTCTAACGGTAATTTCAGCAACTATGTAACTACTACATTCTACCGGTCTACTACATATTTGTACTACTTATCTACTATGTGTAAGTTCAATTGTCTATTGCACAATTTTAGTCTCTACTGTATTTTTGTTCGTCATCTACTGTATTTTTGTGTCTACTACATGTTTTTGCCGTTATCTATGATCGTTGTTGATTATATCTGTTTATCATTGTCTACTACAATTTTTAGTGGTCCATTTTTTGATCTACTATAATTTTCTTGCTGCCATCTAGTCCACTTTTTATAGTAGTCAATTGCATTCTTTCGTATGTGCATGCTGCATATTTTTCATGCAACACTTTTTGGTCTACTGCATTTCTTGATCACTGTCCAATGCAATCTTTGATCATCATCTATTGTATTTTTTTGGTCTACTGCATTTTTCGTTCGTTGTCTACTGTAATGTTTGGTCATTTTCTACTGCATTTTTTGGTCCACATATTTTCCCCACTGCACTTTTTGGTATACCATATTTCTTGATTGTTGTCTACTACATTTTCTAGTCTACATTCTTTCGTAAGTGCATACTGTACACTTATCTACTGTATTGTTTGATGTTGCATGTTGCATATTTCCCCACCCGAATATTTTCCTCTTTTCATCCACATTGCCTGCAAAAAGATATTAATGAAAAGTTCTATGAACAAAGGTGAAACACCAAAATAAAAAACCAGTGAGAGCTGAAAGGAGAAATGGAAGAAAAATTAATGAAAAGTCGGTTAACACCTCTGAAAACCCTTGGAAGAAACCCAAAGAAAAAGCAATAGAAACAACAACGGTAAAACTAAGAAAGAAGAAAAAAGCGAAGAGGAGAAAACAAAATGCTCAGATCGCTCCAACGCTGGGCATTTACTTCAGAAAAAAGAAAGACAGTGGAAGCATGCAAGGGAAGAAAGTAATGGTACAAAAAGAGAGGAAAACGAAACTAGATAAAGAGATAACAAGTAAGACAACGCATAATCAGTGCTCTTTCTCTGCTTTCTGTGAGGGCACATAAACGCTTTAGGAAAACACCTGCTCCGTGAGACGCGGGTATGTGTTAGACGTTTGTGCCCTCTTAAAGATGTTTACCGAGTTATTTCATGGTAAATATTGATTAGATAGATCCGTCTTTTAATTTTGCTTGCCATATTTTGTACTCCAGGATGTAGCTGATCGTGCATATACGTATACTCTCTTTTGGTCAATACATGATATATATAATCTATGACTAGCTATATTCAATTGAGTCTGTGAATTTCAGAATGTTAATTGGCAAAATTGGTTTGTCCAGCACATGGTACTGGACGGACATGCCTTGATTTTCTGATTTAGGGTAAACACCTCAACTTCGGGTTTAATTAGGAGGGTTTTAACCTTTAGCGAAAATTCAATTTTCAACCATCAACACTTGTCGGAGTCAATATTTCACCCTTCAACGACTCTAAAATAGAATAAATCACACTTCCAGCTCTCAAAACCGTAAAGGTTACACACCTTAAGACCATTCCCACGTGGTTTTGGATGACGCGGCGGTGGTTTTTACACATGTAACAGCCTATAGAAGAAACAATCAAGAAATTTAGAAAAAATGAGAAAAATAAAAAATAGGAAAAATCAAATAAATAGGAGAACCAGAAATATTCCAAAAAGGTACTGAAAAAAAGGAAATGTTTTAAAAAGAGAAAAAACATTCATGGAACACCAGGAAATTAATTAAGAATATATATAAATATATCTGATTGCTTTGAATTATTTGCATTTTTCCTAAAAATTCCTCATTTTTTCAAAAACTTCTTTTTAAAAATAAATTTTATGTTTATTTTTCATTTTTTCTAAATTAAATTTACTGAATTTAGTCAATTCTTTAGATTCTTTTGTTTTATTTTTTAAAATTTTCATTTTTAAAATTTATTTTTCTAAATTTATTGATTAGACTAACACATGTGTGAAAGTAACTGTTGTATTATCCAAAACCGATTTAGAATTGTCACGGGAGGTAATCTAGACACTTTTAAGAGTCGTGGACGTGATATATCGAATTTAAAGGTTGAGAGGTAAAAGATGGACTTTTTTCTCAGTTTTAAGCCTAGCTCTGAGCTTTACGTATACAGTTGCGTGCTATTCGGTGTCCTACTTTGGCGCGCCGGTCAAACCTCGTGGGGCGCACCTGCCAGTGAGTGTAGAACAGTCCACAGCTCTTATTTCAGAGTACAGTATTCGTTAGTACGTACGTACTCCCTACCACGTGAATACACTTTTCGTACGTGATACTTGACGTGATCTTTGAGTGTGCGTCAACATTTTCCCTTCCAGCGACGGCAACTGCATGCACGCATGGCGTGGCGGTCACCTGTTCCAACAGCGCCCCGGCAGCGACGTCAACGTAAACGGCCTAGACGTTCACCCCGGACAGCACGCGGACGTCTACATACGACGTAGACGCGCGTACAGGTCGAACGCAACCGCACGAGATAGTTCCAAATGCATGCATGGATGGGTGCGGTAGTGCGCTTAGTCGATCGCATGATTAGTTAGTTGAGCCATGCATGGATCCACGCATGCGTCGCCAATTAAGATCACGCGACTAATCAAGGAGGCATCGCGATCAATCGAGATGTACGCTGCGCTAGCTGGCCGCGACGTAGTCTGCGTGGATGCAAATGACGCCAAGTCGCCAACTGAAGCTTTTTCTTTTCTGAAACCATCTCCAACTGAAGCTAGGTTTACCGGACAATCTTAATGCTGAATGGTAGCTCGATCTAGCTAGCTTGGAGCAAAGAGACATGCAATGATGACCCCGGCCGTCCGGTTTATTTGGGTGGCCGGGGGCAGGTGCGACGTGCGCGTCCGCACGAGCGTGCGTGCAAAACCAGGCCTTTGTGCGCGCGCGGGGACACGTACGTCCGGCCGGCCATACGTGCAGCACGCGGCGGGCACGACATGGCCCATGGCAATGCACACGTAGTACACTTATGCGGACAGCAGTTAAGCTTAGCTTAGCTTGGCCATCTCTCTCGCTACAGCGTGCGGGGTAGCAGCGTCCAAGCTTGGCCATGTGCATGGGGGGTTGTTGCATGGATGCACTGTCCGCCTGACAGTGACCGGATGGCCCCTCTAGCTCCCCCGCCCAGGCCGGCTAGGCCTACGCCGGTTTATAGTGCTGATCCTGGCAGGCCCGGCCGGTCTGCACGCCTAGCGTACATGTACATGAAACGTAATTAATGCCGCGCCGTACGTCGTCGTCCACCGGCGACCACCGGGGCGCCGGTGGTCTCGGTCGAGAACTTGCGCGCGATTGATTGAGGGATCAGTCAATAGCGCCGTCAAGCTCAATTACGTAAGTTGTAGTAGCACAAGGGGTGGTGGCCCTCCACAGGAACTTAAGCAAACATTCACTAACAGTTTTGTTATGCAAAGATAATTCTAAGCTTAATTAATTTATAGTGGTTTCGCATAAACATACTCTAACTACTACTACCTCCATTTCTAAATAGATGATGTTATAGAAAATATACAGTCAAACTTCTTTATCTTTGACAACTAATAATTAAAAATAACTTAGATTGCTTGCATGCAAATGGTACCATTAGATTGTCATTAAAAATCGTTTCATAATATAAACTTTTATAATATTTTACTTACATATTTATCTAAAAAGCAATGGTCAAAGTTGTATATTTAAGACTTTACAAAATCAAAACTTTCATCTATTTTAGAACAAAAGATAGTAAATTACTACAATGAGCCAGGTTGGCCACTTTGGACTGACACATCAAGATTCTTTAACGTGTCCTTATTTGAGTTCTTTGGAACATTTGGAAGCAGAGGAATCGATGCATCTTTCAAGGCATCATATTGCAGCCGGCCGAGAGCTGGCCATGCTTGGGCAAGAAGACTTCGCATAATTCTCTGTAGCCAACCGGGTGGCTCCTGTTACCCTCTTGGGGTGAGGACGTGGAAGCCGATGTTTCTTTCTACTCACATCCTTGTGTTGCTCTCTTGCACACTACACAGAAAAAATCATCACAGGCAGTTCGGAAACCTTAGCACTTATTGTTTCCTGAACCGCCTGTATGTAAGGGTTTGTGATGATCCTATTTCATCATAAATAGTTATCAAATCGCCTGTGTGTATATCATAGATGGTTCTTAGTAAGGAGATATCATAGACAGTCTATCCGTAGAACCACATGTGATAAGTTTTTACGGGACCAAATTTTTTGCTGTTTATTGGCTAGCCTCAAGTTATGCTAGCCATGTCCTCTGAAATAGAACAAAGTAGCAGACATATATATTCATCACATTCACAGCTCATATCACATTAATTCACAAAGTATACTCAACACCCACTTCAAAGTATAGAATTAAGTTCATCTAAATGACACAACACATGCATATGTATCACATCAATTTAAATTAAAGTTCTCATCTCTTAACTATGGCGCACTCGCCTTCTTCCAAGTCGTAGGCCTAGAACTGGCCATATTCGTTGAGGACCTCTCTAATAAGAAGGCCGGCGATGAGTTCTCATATTCTCTCGAGATAAGAATTTGGCAATACCGTAGCCGGGATCCCTTCTATTGTCGATTTGAATATATATAAAAATCATGCATTTATAAAATCAATTAGAATTTGGAAATAAGTGTAGCAAAATTGTCAAACCTTCCGATAATATCTTTGAAAATTAGTGACAATAATTTCCATGTTATAGAAAATGTAGAAGCCACAAATGCTTGTCCTCCTTGCTGTTGATGCCATTGCAAAAAAATAAAAGTAAAATAGAATTTGGTTATTAGTTTGAGATCGTTATTACTACAATTTATGATATAGTATTATTGTGTATTGGAGGATACCTTAATGCCCTTATCGTGTATTAGCTTCTCAGTGCCTTAATTACCTCCCATCTCCTCGTACCTCTTCCACATCCTACGTGAATCCAAATAGTTTTCCTTAGCCATTGCAATGCAAAGGGAGTGAATGGTAGAGAGTATGCAGGAAATGCTTACCTATTGAGTAATCTTCCAAGAAGTTCGATGTCAAAATTTTCTACTAATAAAGAATCCAATTACATTATCCTTGGATGGTGTGGTACAATGGCAACTAGAACCCAATGCTCTATGCATATAGTTATGTCGCTATTGTTGGTAAACCAAAGTTATTTTGGCAGATAAAGTTGAAATCAACAAGTATAGAAACTAGCTAGTGCAACACTTACTCCTAGTTTTATGGGAGAAGTATAAAGTCCTTATCTTAATTAGCAAGCAACGCGTTTTTCAGGTACTCGCAGACAAAGTATTCATTCTCTTTGAACTTGTGCCCGAAGACCATGTGTGGGTCGAGGTACCCTGCCTTGAATTTTTCCTTCTGCATTGTTCAATTATTAATCTATGCACATATAGAAGCTAGGAGTTACATATATGTGGAATTAATCTATATAACATGAATGTAGAATGTGACTGTATATGTATAGGATTTGATGTGTGATACTTCTAGGGATCAAAGGTTGTAGAGTTTCAACAAGTCCTCGAAGTTAACAAAAAATGACAGTTCTCGAAGTCGTGGTGGAAATGATTCTTAGTGAACTCCACCTTGATAGTTGTAGTCCATTGGTTCGGTGACTTCTTGGCCTCTTTCAAGTAGTACTCATGCAACTCGTGGCTATACTATTCAGGGCTTTTGAGTCTCTATCATTTGACTCATGGCTCTCCAAGAACATATGACTTAGCCAACGGTGCCAATTCAAACTTTGACTCAATGTAAAGGTGTGGGACTTGAACTTGGTGCCTCACTTTCTTTTAGCGGTCGGCTTCGATTCCTTCACGGGAGAAAAATGGGCCTTAGTTAGAAGACCAATCGCACATGATGTCGTTCCCTCCAGCACACTAGCCATTGCAGTGGCATCATTTGGTGCAATAGTTGACTCTAGGAGCACGAGTAGGGCTTGCTCTCGTGATTCAACCGATCCGAGGGTGCCGGTTCTCCATGACTACGTCCTTGTTGGGCCACTTGATGAATGTTCCTTCCACTTACCGTAGCTCATGATCTCGTTGGTTGGGGGAAACTTTAGTTTGATGATCTTGCATATGTCATATACACTGTCCATAGTGACCTTTGCATTCCCCCGTGCTATCTGCACACCGTGCATTTGATCACCTTCATTGGATGGATAGGTCATCTCAGTTGCAACCTCCAAGGGCTTGTCAATCAAAAGGCTTACCAATAGCTTGCAGTACTATGTCGAGTCCTTAAAGGTAACAAATGATAGGCAATATAATAATTAGCTACATCTAGCTTGCAAGGGTAGTAGAGTATTAAAGAGACATATATTATCAGGATCTCATTGGTAGGATATGTGATGTCATGTTTGATGTCAACATCGAGGCCGGAGGCTTGGCTATTCCTTCGGTTGGCAGGGGGCTGGTTTGCAAATGAATGTCGCCTCACGAGCCTATGGCTACTAGATCCTCAAGGGTTCTTATATGACCATTGACCTCACTTCCACCCTATTGGTGATCCATTCTGTAAGATCAGCTTTTTCTTTTGCTTCGCGCTCGGCTTTGGCCATGCTCTTATTCCTGTATCGTGTAGATCCTCTGAGAATTCATCTCTCCAGGTAGTATATGCACCTGTTTCCCTCATGTTACCTGGGTGCTCCTTGGTCCTGTTGTCTGTGGATAGTATATCCTTCTCCCTTTTGAATTCGCAAGGGGAGGATCATGTGGAAAGCTCTTCCTAAAAGAGTCGACAAAATTAATAAACTTTGAATGAGGTTATGGATAGTTAATTGACATTTTACCAATTTTGTATAGATTTCCTAGGTTGATATGTTCGTGAAGGAGGTGGCATGAGGGAAGACATGGCAGCTAGATCCCTCCTCGTGTACAACCAATTCCAGGCGCACCATCCAACTATGTTCAAAAATGGTAAGGGCTGGTTATTAAGGCATGCCCGCTCATCCTCCTCTATCCATTTATCTACCTTAGGTGCATACCTAGAGCTACCTATTTGGTGATGATGGGTGTTCTTGGCCACGAGCTCCTTAGCCACTCCACTTTTGGCCTTAAATTCTTTTGTTTCATTCACCTCCTTAAATCAAGCCCAGATCTCGCCATCCATCCATTATGCATAACAAAGGGCTCCTTGTCCTTAGCGAGAAAATCTTGATGCAGAAGAAACGTGAACTTGTACTACGCCTTGTTAGCCACTTTCAACGCAAATATTTTGATGTGGGACTTAAATTCTGCAGGGATGTTCGAAGAAAGTATGGATATCATCTAGCAGAACTTGGCATGTGTCTTTGTCAACCTCATTTCAAGATTCCAAGTTTAAGGGCACTGGTGTTCGTGCAATAATCCCGTAGGTACTTCACCATTAGAAAGCATTGTCTTCAGGCTTAACTAGTGCCCCAGATGGACCAATCTTTCTTATGTTAAATTAGCCCTTCGACCTTTGAGTGGATTCTCTTAGAGCAGGTCTCAAATTTTTGGTGCTCTAGGAGGGATTAGAATCACTCCCGGAAGCCAATGGAGAGGGGGAGGGATGAGGGTATAACATCTTCTAAAAGGACATTAAGAAAATCATGGATTTATTTAATTCACTACTACAGAACATGTCTTTTAAGACCCTCCATCGGAAACGGTTCCGCACAAACTGTAAGCGATGCAAACATCGCACATGGTCACCAAATCACATCCTTGTGCGATCTACCTGGGCAAAACAACATGTGTGCGATGTGGGGCACACCGCACATGGTCACCCATAAATATCCGTTTGCGATGAGGTAGGATGCATCGGTGATGTTTTTTCCTGGTTGATTGTGTGTGATGTTATGAGAATCGGTGACGGTAGTTTTTGATAACCATGTGCAATGTCATATCACTTAAGTCAGTAGTGACCGCAACCGCCTAGGGTTCACGTGCGGCAGGCAACACGAAGATTCCGGCCCCCTATAAACCACACGCTGCCTTGATCTCTTCGATGTCCCTGTTTCTTCATTCCTTCAAACGCCACCTTTAGCCACCTCCTCAATCCTCTTCTCCTTTCCTGGCCCTCTAGCCACCTCCTCAATCTCTTGCAATGGCCACTGTAGGGAGCTCTTCGGGGAAGCGGAAGCGCGAAGCGTCGCCTTGTTCGCCCATCCGCGTGGACCACGCACGCATGAACATGGAGATCTCCCGCGCCACGTATGAAGCACTGGGGTTGGACTAGTATGGTAACATCGTGGACACCCTCCTTTGTGCATACAACGCCGACCTCGTGCAGTACTTCAGTGCATATGTCGTCGGGTGTATCCTGCATAAGAAGCTTTTGCGGCACCAATTTCACATCGAAGCTCACCACGAGCCGGGGCGTATCCTCATCCGCTGCAGGCGCAAAAAGCCCATCTTGCGCCTCCACACGAAGTACATCCGGTGGGGTGCTGAGATGGTGAGCTTCTTCAAAGTTGCTACTGTCTCCCCTCTAAGGCCGGAACCTCTGGATGAAGATCTCCCACTGGAGAGGATCTAGTTAGATAGTTTTTATTTCCTTTTGCTTCACATTATGTGTATATGCATGAACTAGCCTTTTGTTATGTAATGTAACGAACTAGCCTTTTGTTGTTATGTGATGTTTGGAAATATCTTCTTAATCTATGTTTGAAATGTCTATTTAATCTGTGTTCGAATATCTATTTTGTTCTAAAATGTTATTGCAACCGTTGAGGATAATGGAACATATATATATGTGGCGGCACGCGGGCGCTAGGGTTTTTACTTCGCATCTTCCATTTTCCTCGACCACCGCTGCGAGGAGAAGGAGCACTACCACTACCCTGAGGGTCGATATCCATCTGAATGCCGCCACTAGTGTAAGATCAATCGGCCTCTCCCTCTCCCGCTATTAATTGTTGCAAAATTATGCGCCTCTACTGTTTACACGTGAACCGGTGGTACGCGAGAAGTCGCGCGGGCCGTACACGAGGAGTCGTGCCGGTACACAAGGAGGCGGGAGACGAAGGGTCGCGCTGGTACACAAGCAGTCACGCCGGTACACGAGGCGGCGGGAGACGAGGGGTCGCGCCGGTGTGTCTATATATAATGTTTTCCTGTTCTTCATCATAAAAGCGCGCACCGTACATCTTTCTCCTCTTCATCTCTTTGATTTCTGCCCCCAAACATCACCGCCTACTTTGCAATGGAGCCTGTAGGTAGCTCCTCCCGCATAGCCAGGAGGCGCAAGAGGGTGTCGCCTTCTCCGTCGCCTCCTCCGTTACTGATCAAGTACATATATGGAAGCGCCTCTGACAACTTGCAGGTGCACCTCTCTCGTGAGACGGTTAAAGCCATCCAGTGTGGCTATGGGAACACAAAGGGCACCCTCCTCTGTGTGTACATTGAAGGAATACGGAATTCTGGTGCATTCATCGTCCGCCATGTGTTGGCCAAGAAGTACCCACGAGCATAGTTCATCGTGGAAGCATACCACGAGCTAGGGTGATTCCTGGTTAGCTGTCCTTCTAGTGCGTCGAAGCGCACCACTTGCTGGACCATCTTCTGCCGCCTCCACGCGAAGTACATCAAGTGGGGTATTGACCAAGTGAGCTTCTTCATGGTCCGTAGGGTCGTCCCTCTGGTGCCGGAGCCTGTGGACGAAGATCACCCGCTCGAGACCTTGTAGTTATCTATTTTTATTTTATAAATTATGTAAGACAATGGTATGTATATTTTAATTCGCTTATATATATGTTGAATTTGCTGGTATATATATTGGAAAGTCTTATATATATTTGCCCGTGTTTGTGGTTGATGAATGAATTATGTGAATGTGACTGATGAATTCTGTGAAATGATATTGTTGCCTGATAAATTCCTGTTGTTGTTGTTGTTGCATTGCACACGGCCAAACTTTCGCATTGCCACCATTACACACGGTTCTACCGGGACACGTGTGTGATGTGCTCACCAACACAAATGCCCCCGAGCTTCCGAACGTGTGTGATGTGGCTCCTCATTGTAGACGGTCCAGAGGTAAGGACCGTGTGCGATGTGGCCGCTTATCACACATGATTCTCTCTCGGCGAGCGTCTACGATGTGGCTCCTCATTGCATACAGCACAGAGATAAGGAACATGTGCAATGTGGCTGCTCACCACACACGTTTCTGTTTCTGCGGACGTATGCGGTGTGTCTCCTTATCGCACACGGTTCTGTTTCGGTGACTGTGTGTGATGTGTCTCCTCATCGCACACGGTTCGGAATTTGATCGTGTGCGATGTGGATCTGATTGCACATGGGTCGGGAAGCTTAGCCATATGCAATATGGCTATCATCGCATACGCCTCTTGGGCCGTGTGCAATGTGCCCCTCACATCGGTCACCGGCCGGTGATGAAGGTCGGTAGAAATGTATGCGATGAGCTTTTCTAACTGTGGGCGATGATCTGTTCTGTACTAGTGATTAAGTCTACAACTAATCTGATAGTGATCAATTAACTAGATATTTGAAAGAGAAAATATAATGGCCAACTTAAATCAATATAATAAAATAGCTAAGAATCGATAATAAGTGTCACATTCCATTTTCCAAAACATGAAAATTAGGGCTAATAAAAACTTTTTGTGCTAATAATGAAATTGTCGGGCAAACCAAAGTAAAGCCTTGTCGCCTCTCTCGTATTCACACCACCATCGGTGTAAAACAAACACATGATTTCTTTCCCCTCCCGATATGTGTGGCTCAAAACCCTGGTCATATCTATATCTTCACCGGTCCGACCTTGCGTCCCTCGACGTAAGACAAATTCCGCCTATCTTTTCCCTACTTGGCTGCTCGCTTATATGTTCACGCATGTCTGCAAATTTCCTCCGTACATATACCCATGAATATGTATGCTTGTATACTTATCCATCACTCGGACACGAGTGTTATGTCAACCCATGTGCATGTATATGGGTACATATCTTCCCCGGGACCTCTGCCACCTTTTCTTCCCCCTGGGTGCTTAAAATGCTACCTCTTGTTTCCCCGTTGTCAAACATATTCCTCTCGTCTTCTTTGCAATCTTTGAGATGAAATCCTGCTTGCCGTCTACACCCTAGTCCTCGAACTTCTACCTTGCTAAAACTCTAAACTTTGGCACTCTCCATTTGATTCAGCCACCAGCCAAAGCATATATATGAGTAGACAGCTGACGCTTCGCGAGCTCTGATTGCCCGTGTCATCCGTGTGCCTACGAACATACCTTGGGCCCCTCTGCTATAATTCATCAGCATCATTTTCTATAAGTCGAAACACTAATTTTTGGTTTGCAGAGAATCCTATAGATACATGTATATACATGATAATAATAATATGAATCTGCCATCCTTACATATGTTGTTCAAAAATATCAAGCAATTGCAAAAATTGAACTTCATCTGATTCTGAATTCAACTCGAAATTCACTTATTGCAAATCTTCTTTGTTGCTCCTATGCATATGGCCATCTCAAAAATTCATCTAGGATTCTCGGAGCTTGGTCCAATTCCACTCTGTCCTTTCTTCCTGCGCATCCCCTACTAATTTTGCTAAGAGCATCCTAGGCTTACCAACCGAACAACCATAGAGTCTCCTCCAGGTGGACCCGGTCCCGCGCGTCATCCCTTTTTCCCATGTCATTCTTCCTTCCATCCCCACTCTCTCCTTCCTTTCACTGCCAATGTTGTTCCTCCCTGCCACCTCCTCCTTTCCAACAGCCTTCGGTGCCTAACTCCCTTGCTGCTCTCCCATACCAGTCTGGTCCCACTTCCATTAACATCACCTGAGCTCCTCCTTACTCAGCTACAAGCCAAGCCGAGCTACTCTAGAGCTCCCCATTTCTTCCCCAACGCAATTTCTACCTCTTCTGCTCCCTTTCCACTTCCCCTGCCATCTCCACCTTTCTTCCTCTGTCAAACACCCGCAACTGAGCTGCCCCATTTGTTCAGCACACCTCGAGCGTTCCCCCTCTGCTCCCCTCTATTCTTCAAGTCCTCCGTTCTCTACTCCAAGCAACCCCATTTCTCCTGCATTCAATCTAACCGAGCTCCATCCATGTGCCAAGCTCCCCTGGCCTCCAACCCGGGCAACAGCACAGCCCCAACTGCTACCCGAGCTCTTTTCTTTCTCCCCTTTAAACCGAGCTACTCCATCCGTTCTGGTCACTCATCTTCCATTTCTCTCCTTGGTCATCAACTCGAGCTCCCCTACTGCCCCTTTCATGTCCCATCCGAGCTGCTCTAGAGTCCCATTCCCGAGCTAGCGCCAGCTCCTCCATTCTCGAGCTCCCGGATGCCCTTTTATCAGTCTCCCTCTCTTTTTTTCCCCGAGCTACTCCTCTCCAAGCCCCAAGCAACGTAGCTTCTTTTCCTCACCACGCGCCAGTCACCAGGAGCAAGACCAGAGCGCGCTGTCGGCTTTTCCTTCCGAGCGGCCCAACCGCCGGTGATATCTACCTACGCCATGCTCTTATCGCCATCTCGCCACTGTTTACTCTCTCCTCGCCTCAAGCGTCTCCGACCGCTACCGAGCCGCGGCCTCACCAGCGAGACCTCTCGGGTGCCACCGCAAGCGAGGTCCGCCGTCGAACACATCGCCACTCTGATCCTTGGCTGCCGTCCCCGGCTAGGACTGCCGCCGCCTGCCTCAGTGCCGCCATCGGTGAGTCTCAAGAGACGCCCAACTCGCTCCACCAGCGGCACCGCCCGATTCCCCGTTCTTCAACCCCGGCCCCACCGGCCCTGCACGTGCTGCAGCTCACCGTCGCCCCCGCCTCTCCCGCTAAGAGGCTCCTCGGTTTGCTCCACTCCACTGCGCCACCGGCGAGCATCACAGGCCGCCTTTCTTTCCCCTCACCACTACCGGCCGCTGCGTAGCCCAACTCCGGCCTCATCCCACTCTCCCTCTGTTCCCCAACCCAAGTCCCCTCTTCCTATCATCTCCTTTGTGGTCTCCAAGGCCGACCTCCTGAGCTTCACAAACCGCTGACGAGCTACCCCTCGCCATCAAACCCAGCCGAGGTAAGTGCCAGCTTGTTCCCCCTCTAATCCCAGCTGCATACCACTTAAGCTGCTGTTTACGTGCGTGCTAAGCCACACAATCAACCGAGGAGCATGCAGACGGCCCATGCCCACCAGCCACTAAGTAAAGGCGTGATTTACAAGTCCCTATTTACTTTGGAAAAGCGTATCTACCTACTTCTCTTAGTGAACTACGCCTTCATCTCTTGGAGGCATATTCACTCCTGGCTTCATAACCAAAACCATCTTCTAGCCATGAAGGCATACTTCTGAACTGCACTTCTGACATCAGCCCTAAGGCTGGCTCAGGTAAACAGTGAACGACCTCTGTATAACTAAACTTCGGATGGCTATAACTCCCTGTATACTCATCCGAACCACTTCGTTCTTTTTCCTAACTTCCCAAAATTTCAAAATCTATATATTAGTACCAGTTTCATAATTTTTGAAATTATTTGAAATTCAAATTTGGACTCGATTTCAAATATAACTCTACCATACCTATCTCCTGGTATGTAGTTTCCAAAGACCTAGTGAATTCTCCCAGCGATGTCTAAAGTCATATCAAACAATTTGAATCTAGCATAGCTTTGGAAATTAAATCCTTTATACATCAATTCCAAAAAAAAAGGGGGATGAAACCCTAGACAACCCATATTTCCCCATATGAATATTCCCAAAGTCCTGTAAATAAATTATTTCTAAAATAATATAACAACCATAGTCACCCTCTGGGCCCAACTAGAATACGAGAACTAAGGTGACCTAAAATACTAATTTACTAATTATCGGATAAGCTAGGGTTTCTAGCTCTACGAAAAATCCTTATTTCATGTAATGCTACTTCCTTCTCGTCTCCTTGGTAAACCCTAGTAGTCGACTAAGTCCAGGACGCATATTGTGAAGTTCAAAAGCGTATGATTGTTCTTACTTGGCTCTTCCTCGCATTGTTGTTCATTCGATGTTCTCCGACGTGTGGATACGACATTACGAGATATTGCACGAAGGATTCTGAACAATTGACGTATCAAGTTTAAATCCGAGATCCGGCCAATATCGCCAGGCAAGCATTCCCACCTTGATCATGTTGAATCCCATATGTGTGAAAACTTAATTACTTTGTTTGTAACTCTGCATGCTATATGAGTAACAACGATATTTTATGCTAGATCTAGCTACACCCTGTAGTTGCATACGACTTAGGTTCGACAAATTAATCCTTGTAACCCTAGTAATACTAGCCGGTCATTGTATGACCAGCAGAATATTAGGGATATAGGCGATAGCCATGCTTAGCCCTGCTATAGAGAAAAACATGTTTTTGTCTGATCCACGTGAACTACCCCTTTGGTTATGGGATTAAAACCCTCAGGAAGGCGTGTACGTTCCAAGGTGGCTGTTGAAAATATTGTTTGCCAAAACCCCAAATAAAATGGAGGATGATTTTGATTCGGGTGAGAACAGTAAGTGGAGATCTGAGGAATGGTTGTAGCATGTAGTGACATGGCTAAGAAGGGATGATGTGCAGTCTTGCTCGAATCAGTTAAGGACCGAGCCTAAGTGCTGCTCGACCAAGTTCACCTCGTACGTCCACATGTCCTTTATGGGAAGGACTTGACTAAGGATCTGTGGGCAGTAGGGAGAGGGTGCTAGGTAGATTGGCATCCCTAGAGGACCTCCACGTGATTACGTGGGTAGAGGCTTGACCTCCACGAGAATCCGTGGGTAGAGGTTCGACACAAAGATAAGTCCACTTCGGATTGTGGGGTCGGGCATCACCGAGCACAAGCGAGGACTGGGTAGATCTTATCTAGCGGGTCCAGCTCTGGTACAAACATGGATGGAAGGTCTCGTTGTAATAACCCTGCCAATACACCTCGTGAAGTGTATCCGTTAGTACTCGGCAACAAGGGGGACTTACATCTTGTGGGTAAAACCGTACAACCTCTGCAGAGTGTTAGAATCTATTCGAATAGCCACGTCCTCAGTCATGGACACAACTTGGAAAGGCCACACACTGGTTAGACTAAGTTTTGGTTACGAACTCTGGAAATGGGATTAAGGACGTGGGCATGACGTGCCCACAGTGTGCAGTTTAAGCTACAGGCTGGTAGAAAGGAACTACAGAAGTGAAACCTAGCCTGTGCTGCAGGGTGGTAGCACAGGTAGGTTTAAGGACTGTCTGAGGCGATACACGGGTTATCAGCCTCTAGTTGACGATTAACAGAAAGTAATCTCTGGCACCAGGTACCGACCCGTCAGAGACGGCTTGCTTTCAGAAATGTTTTTGAATCTATTACCATCGTATTTCAAATGAAAACTTACTTTTTCGCTCAACCTTCAACTTAGGGTAGAGCCTCTTTCCGTGAACAAACATTGCATGAAATATACATTCATTATACTCTTCCTGCGGGATGCTTGCGAGTACATTCCATGTACTCACCTGGCTTGTTGGTTTGGCCAGACGAAAGAGACCTCAATTCTAAGGATACGACTGAGTTCGCGAAAGCTAGGGCGTAACCCCAGTCAGTTGCCTGTCGGGTATGGCATATTGATGGGCTTCATCACCGCTTGATTTCCGATGCAAGTTCATAGCCGAAGGGCTACAGGTATCAGACTTCGACCTGAGTGGTCAAACTACGTGTTATTTACTAATATAAGTGTGTATAACAATAATATACAGGTTAACTTGTGTGTACTGGCCACTGATCATGGGACCGGTACAGTAAACACAAGGAGTTATCCGGTCTTAAAACCGGGTACGCCACAATAAGGCTAAGACAAGTGAAGCAATGGTAATAAAATAGTTAAGTATTTTCTAACATGCAATATAATTGATAAGTTTTAAATAATCTATAATCACTACAAATAAAGGACACAAATAAAAATGATGGGACCTTTTCATCCTATGTTGATTTGAGAAATTTATGGCATTGGAGTGATTGATAATTCTCAAATTTGATTCACTAGCTATAAAAGAAGTTGAAAGTCTATGCTATAGAACCCATCACGCAAAAGCTTAGAGACTACGGGCAAGTCAGCAATATGTGGCCTCACACGACTAATGAGAGTTAAAAGGTAATGAGGTTGAGCTAACGACCTTAAAAATCATCACTCCATGGGAGGCAACTAACGACCTTAAAAATCATCACTCCATGGGAGGCAATGATACGGGGGCTCCCGTTCTTCACGGATTGGATTGGATAATTAGGAAAGCCTAATTGGAAAAACCCACCCCGACAACAAACCCCAATGGAAAAAGCCTTTGGGAACTAGGAACCAATTCAACAATCCTCTTGATTGAATGCCACATTTACCCCTCGGAGGTACGCGCCGATCCATACAATTCACAAGGAAAAGTAAGGCCTAATGGGGGAACTCCTAAACCTAGAGGGATGAAACCCTAGATTAGGAGCAAAGCTCACTATTAGTCTAAAACAACAAGTCTAAAAAACCCTAATTAGTGGGGGTACGGTATTTATAGGTTTAACCCTCTACTTAGAGATACATGGGCCTTGGCCCATTTTTCTGCGTGCAGGCAGATCCGGATGGTCCGGGTTGGGGCCGGACCGTCCGCGTGGTCAGAGGGTCCAGGTTGCAGTCTGGGCTTTCCAAAGAAGATCCAGACCCTCATCCGGACAGTCCGGGTTGAGGTCCGGTCTGTCCAGAGAAGATCTGGACACCCACCCGGAGGGTCCGGGTTGAGGTCCAGCCTGTCCAGAGAAGATCCGAACACTCACCCGGAGGGTCCGGGTTGAGATCCGGCTCAAATCCGGAGGGTCCGGACCTCACCCGGACAGTCCGGGTCTTCAGTTCTAGTGAACGTCCGGAGGTTCCGAAGCAGCAGTCCGGCTGGGGTTCGGCTTGGAGCTTGGGGTCTTGATGCTTGGCATTTCTTCCTCAGTCCCGTTGCTCGTCAGCTTGTTCTTCCACTTGGTTGCTCCTCCTTCATACCTTAGCAAGCATAGAATCAAAGCATTAGGTAGCATACCATTCATACTCAAATCAAGTGGAGATGTATCAAAGAATAGAGTCACCTCATGTTGTATAGCCTTGGATCGGGCTCTTGTCATTGGTCCAATAGGTTTCGAAGGTGGACTTGGGCTCTTGTCATCCTTGATGAAGGTGATGTCCGCATCAGGCAAACCATGCAAATAAAGGTTTGTTAGGTTTATTTTAGTTTATCTTAAGTGTTTTTTCAATAAATGTGATTATGCATCACTGAAGAGAGAAGAGAATTAATTGGGAACACCTGATATGCATAATTAATATATACACATTTATCTTCGTATTTTCCCTACATGCGCACCCTAATATCATTGCAGAAAGATAGTCTAAAGGAAAAAGAGTCCAGAAGTTTTGCCGAGTAGTGGTACGACCGCCACGGTCGTACCGCTCGGTCATACCAAAATTGCAAAAGAATCTGCGAGAAAAAAGAAAAACCACAAGCTGAGTCGACCAACAGTACGGGCGCACCTGCCTATACTGCTCGGTTGTACCGAAGGGATGAATAGAATAAGGACCTTTGGTATGAGCGCTCTCGCCTATATTGAGCAGTCGTACCACAGCGCGAGACAGCCTATAATGCTTAGGGATGAGCTCCCAATTCATATTTTTGCATATATCTCTCTTTCTTAAAACCTCATAAGCCCTAGGTGAGATCTCTAGCTACACTTGTTTTTGCTTCATTTCCTCATGCACAACTCATCCAAGGTACATCTCCTCCGATCATCCAATTAGTTTTGTCGGTAATAGTCTATATTTTGCTAAATCTTTGGATTAGGGTCCCACTTGTGTAGCCCTAATTTTTATTTCTTTAGATCATCAATTAGCATTATCTATTTGAGGAATTCATACTTTTCAATTTGAGGATCGATTATATATTGTTATTTGTGTTTGGAAAATTTTATTTTTGGTTAGGTCATGGATCACGTACTTCGTTTACACACTGCACGCACCAAGCAAGAGGATTGCAATCAGCCTATTGATCACAACGCTTGGAGTGAGTCGTCCACATCCAAAAGAAGGCTTACCAGCTAGGGATCAAGATGAGCAAGGAGTAGAGGGAGTGCTTCAAACAACTTCACAAGCATCTAGTAAAGTTGACCAAGTGGGCATCGCCGACAACTATGTTAGCTCTTGGTATACATAATGATTTTCAAACTCTTCTTTGCCGCAATTGTGTCCTGTAGATTGTTTTCTCATCACTAGATAATCTTCTAGCCAGTAATACCACTAGATGATCATGTGTGTCTTCTCTCGAGTTATTGATAATTCTTCCTGAATTATATATATAATTTTTCATTCATGAAAAAGTATATCTTTTACTCTTTCCTCTTGATTAGGCCTCCCATCTTACCTCTTTACCTTTGTTGTTTGATACCTACCTGACCTTGCTAGCCTGTTTTTCTAGTATTTCCATTTGATATTTAATTTGGAGTTATATTTATTTGCTTTGTACTTTATTACTGTTGCGATGAATAGGAAGTAACGAAGTTGGGTAAGGACAAGTTCCTGCAAAAGAGAACAACTCGCCTGCAAAGGCATGCCCCCTCTTTCTTGATCATGTTGATCCTATATTTTTAACATTATTATATTTTATTATTTATAAACATGCATATAATTTTATTCTCGTAGCTAGCGTTTTGACCGACACACTTTTACCATATCTACTTCTCGCCATTTTTACCTAATACCCTAAGCAGATTATTACTTTAATTTTCATAACAGAGTAGAGATATTTCTTAGTCATGCTTAATTATCCCCAGGATTGCGTTTGACTTGCTTTCTATGAGGAACGATGTTCAGATCAATGTTGCTATTATTATAACTTTGTTGAGCTTAATGAGCTGGGCTGGATGCCCGTTGTTTCCTTTCTCTCTCTCTATTCTTCTTTTTCTACTTTGGGTGAAATTTACCATCTAAAAGGTGCAAGTGGCAACTGGATCAAGTTTGGAGGAGCAATTGGCCGCCCGTATCGAATAAGGCCGAAATCTTCAAACCCGAGAATTGTGAAAATAGTATAACCACATGCTACATGGGACACTGGCTTGGTTAAGTTGGTTAGTTAGCCCTTGATGTCGATGTCATCATACCGCATAAGGGCTGAACGTAGCTGCGAGGACCCTCGGCACAGATGAGGCGACCAGAGGGTGGAGACATACGATCAACTCTGTACCAGACCTGGTGGGCGCGTCACATCAGGGGGATCTAGCTAAAATACCTCATCACAGTCACCCTGCCGACACATCGATGGGCATGTTTACAAGTCCGATCGTCTTGACGTAAGCGGATGATTGTGTCATGTGGGTAAAGTTTACAAACTCTAAAGAGTGTTAAACTAATCGATTAGCCTTATCCACTGTAATGGATGGCACAAGAATCATTCTTGATGAAAATGACATGTCTTTCTCCCACTTCTGAAAATGTGAATAGGTGGTTGGAACCTATGGACGAGTCTAGGCCGGAGGCCTTATTCATATGTGTTGGTCGTGGACCCTCACATTTATGAGAAAACACCCGTGAGATAAAAACTTGATTTTATATCAAAGCCGACTTATAATTATTGTAGTATTTGCAACCACAAATTGCTTCTGTGCAAAATATCCATACAGCTTTCCTTTGCAGCCTCAATACATTGGTTTAGGTGTTTCCCTATGAGGGGACACGCTGGGTACGTGAAGTACTCATCGAGCATGTTATTTGTTGGATGTGTTTAGATAACTATGTAGACTATGAAAAGTTCTATGACAAGGTTGAGAACTAGGTCACGTTGGACTTCGTCGACTGCTTGTGGCTGAGATAGAGACGTCTACACTTTATCATTTCCGTTGTGTTCTGAATGGTAAGGACATAAGTCCTAATTACTTTATGCAGCTATGTGGCTACTATTACTCTATTGTTTTATAATAAACTTTGTAATGTGTGCAGTGATATCAATTTGGCCGTGTTCATCAGCTTGATCCTGGACTGATGAGGAGATACATAGGGGGGTCCGAGAGTTAAGTCCGGGCTCCCACATAACTTGACTCACTAGTGTGGAGGTTGAGAACTTGAGTATTCCTTTTGATATCTTTAATTAACTTTTAAATGCCTTAAATAATTCTTCGAACAATGCTAATACTTCACATTGAAAATGATCCACAAAAAGGACCATTATCAATGGAATCAACATAAAAGGGGAGCCAACAGTCCAATGACCAATGAATGATGATCCAAGAGTACCACCCTCAAAAGGAGAGGAACTCGCATTTCGGCCATGCTATTCGGGCAAGAGGATGGTATAAAACCACCAAAGTAAAATCCCTGGATGCTCCAATGCATATGAGCACAAGCGCCAACTTGAGGGACTTCAAATGATGTGCCAATGTTTGGTTCCAGGAACTAAAATAAAAGTCTTATCACTCTTTTTGCTCCGTTACTATCTTTATGTATTGTTCTAAGAATGAAAATAAGTGTCTCTTATTTGTTAGTTAATTGATATAAAAAGAATTTGATAGTTTTTAATTGATACACTTGGGGTAGAATTATTTACTCATAAACAGTATTAAGCTCACAATTGTCAAAGTCTAATTGGATACTCTTGTACTTTACCTCTTAAAATTTGCTCCACCAAATTACTAGTAACTAATAAAGGTAGGTTTTAGTTCTACTATTTTACTTTGTAATTTAACTCATTAACTTTGAAAGAAATTTTCTATCTAGAGATGTGGGTCTATTACTAGATGAGGATTGCACATTGTATAGGAACATATGTTTAATTAAAATATCAGGAATTGCATTGTGTGGAGGAACTAAAGACCGTCCAACTAGTATACATTGCTATAACGCCTTGTGGGATAGTGATCAAACATTATGTTCCTTATGAATTTATCTTGCTCGAGGACAAGCAAAGATTTAAAATTGGGGGAGTTGATGTGTCCATTTTGTATTCATTTATCTCTTCAAGTTTGATCTTTATTCAATGCATTTTGACTGGCTTAATTCCTGATATTTGCTACTAATGCCTAATTAATCGCCAAATTGTGCATATCTCTCCTTTTAGACTATATGTTTGTAGGATCACTGGAAATGGGGGAATACAATGACATATTTCGAAATTATATGTCAAGAGAAGTGCCTAGGAAGAAAAGGAGACCCCGAACGGAGCTACCAGTGAGCCAGCCGACCAACTGTGTGATCGTGGCCGCCTGTACGGCCTAATCGTACCGAGGTCGCACGGTGCCATCACGTCAAACCGAGTAATCTTCATTAAGGGATCTCGAGAAGAATAGCAACGATTATTCTAGAAAACCCTAAATAGTGCCTCTGATTTATAAAAGAAGAGGAAGAGAGAAGAAGGGTCGCAGAGGGGGAGAACCCGAGAGAGCAGAGAAGGAGGAACCTCACGTAGCCCCACCATAGCCACCATAGTTTTTGTACTCTTTCCATTACTACTGCCAAGAACAAGGTTGTAAGATGGTTTAAGTATTTTAATCAAAGTACTTTCCCCTTTTATTTCCTTGTCACAATGTTCTTCATTGATTTGATCTTAGTAATTTCTGTGGATCATGAGTAGCCCCTCATAGGCTTTGGGAGGAGGATTAGCTTAGTAGATTAAAATTCATTTGTTTTGGATCATTTTTATTTTTTATCTCGTATTCTCGATATGTCTGTCTTGTATGATCATCTTGGTAATAGGCACCCAAGGTGAACATTAGGAAGGACACGTGCTACCTTCGAAGTGAAAGTGATAGTAATGTCACGTGAAGAACCTTCGAAGTGAAAGTGACAGTAATGTGACGTGAAGAGAAACACGACTCTAGGGAGATCCGGCACAGTCACAATGCTTTAAGCATTGGTCTAACTCATGCCTTAATCATTCTGGTGACACGGTGGATGTCGACACGGGGGTTGGACAATAGATCATATGAGTAGGCGGATGTCAGCATAGGTGATTCTTGGACATGTCGCCCACTTGATTATTTATCTTAATTATTCATGCTATAATAATTGCGTTACCGATCAATATGCTTAATATAAGATCTCCAGGTGAAACTCACTCCTAAGCCTATCCCTCAACATATTTGCAATCTCAATTTTTAGTTCCCCATTTTTAATTTTATTTTTATTTATTTCACACATACTTTTATCTCCATAGTTGATTTCAGGAACAACGCCATATTCAAATCGACAGACTAAGTATTCACCGGTACTCATCGAAATTCTCAAGAACGATCTCAACACAGTGAACATTTCCACGATACCTCGTTTCCTTAGGATCGTTAACCTCAAGATACTTCCAAAGGAAAACTTACTGCAACCAACCTAGTCCTCTTGCTAGGCCGGCATCAACTCCCAGTAAGGTAAATTCCAAAATATGAATCTCTTCTTTGACACGACCTTCTCATGGATAGCCTTCATTTTGCTTCCGTTCCCATATATAACTTTGATATCCTTATTGACGATGAGTAATACGCTAATACCGTATATGGGGTAGTATCAGTATCGAATACCGTGGATATTCGGAGCCGTTGATGTAACAGCCCATGAATCTAGGGGATAACGAGTCCTTATGTAATAAGGGCAAGTAGACCTTTAAAATAGGAAGCCAATCCCTATGTTTAAGGATGATAGGTTAAGGATAAGTCCACGAGCTCAACGACACGGGTTATCCACTATATAAAGGACTCGAGGATCCCCCAAGAAGGGGGGATGGAGACTCAGACTAAGACAAGGAGCAAGGAGAATCGAAGCCGTACACAAGCCAGAAGTCTTTGGAGATTGAGCCCTAGTCTCATGAGAAGATTCCACAAGCCATCAAGATCTACTCGGAGAAGAACCCGATTAGGTTTAAGTAAGGTAAATTCCAAAATATGAATCTCTTCTTGACACGACCTTCTCATGGATAGCCTTCATTTTGCTTCCGTTCCCATATATAACTTTGATATCCTTATTGACGATGAGTAATACGCTAATACCGTATATGGGGTAGTATCAGTATACGAATACCGTGGATATTCGGAGCCCTTGATGTAACAGCCCATGAATCTAGGGGATAACGAGTCCTTATGTAATAAGGGCAAGTAGACCTTTAAAATAGGAAGCCAATCCCTATGTTTAAGGATGATAGGTTAAAGATAAGTCCACGACCTCAACGACACGGGTTATCCACTATATAAAGGACTCGAGGATCCCCCAAGAAGGGGGGATGGAGACTCAGACTAAGACAAGGAGCAAGGAGAATCGAAGCCGTACACAAGCCAAAAGTCTTTGGAGATTGAGCCCTAGTCTCATGAGAAGATTCCACAAGCCATCAAGATCTACTCGGAGAAGAACCCGATTAGGTTTAGATCCCATCTAGGATAGCCACTAACATACCCCTTTGTAAGATACTCGAAATTCAATATATACCAATAGGACGTAGGGTTATTATCTCACGGGAGGCCTGAATCTATATAAAAATCTTATTCCGTGTTCCATGATACTGCCAGGTCACGGTCCCAGGAGTCTCTACTCTTCAATAAATCTCTCTGTCCCATGACTACCGTAAGATCTGCGGTTTACCAATCATTGACAGATGGCACCAACCGTGGGGACCTCTTCGGCTGTGTCTGGTGAAGTAGTGTTGAAAACAACATGAGATACGACAAGCCCCACACAGTGAACCGGCTTCTCGGATGAGGGCTTCTATGACAACTTCAGTCACCCATATGGTCCGGATCCGATGTTCGAGTGCGTGGATCTGAGAAATCATACCCTTAAGAGGATTTTGATAGCGACACGAATCGCTTCAGGGTCAAGTGTGCCAGGATTTTTAGTAGAAAGTTAAGACTTTCTGACAACATTGCCACAGGTAATGCAAGCCCTATCTCGGGATTTTCACCTATGAGATCTGATCGGTCCCCTGAACAAGACCAGACCCTCAAAATCCCTCCTAACGGAGAAGACTTGATGGATCTGGAGCATACATCGAGCAGGGGGGACCCGTGTATAGTCTTCGCAATCGCGAACGGCTCAAAGAATCCCAAAGACCCTTCTCAGAATGATGGTGCGGCCAATCCACGAGAAGGCGGCGAAAAACTGCCCCGCGACAAGTAACCGATGACACCACTTGGGAATACCAGTCAACCAGTAGACCCGAACACCTCCCAGCAAGGGGGAGAAGGGTACGGATGTCGAACTGATCGGAAACTTTTCAAGGTTCACTACAGACTTTTGCATCCTCTGACACACGACCTTAACACCCCCGCAGGAGAACAATGGATGCGTGACTTGGGAGCTGAGCTACAGTAGGCTCTAGCGCAATCCGAATCCTCTCAATTGATGTCTCAAACCCACAGTTCCAATCGCAGAAGGACTCCTTCGCAATTGCACAAAGAAGAGTTAGATTCGGAAGGACAGTGTCACCAAGAGGGATGACATCCCCGAAATAGACCCGATCGGGACTACCGCCTTCCGACCAGAAGCGAATACCAAGACCTACACGAGAAACTTAACCAGCGTAGGAACTTCAAGGACGGGAGAGGACGTTCCCCAGCTCGGACGTCCCCAAACGACATAACCGGGGCTGGGAGCGGTCTCCAACCACAGAAACTTCTCGAAAGATCATCAACGGATGCCAAGCCTTCACGCTAGACCTCTGGCGGGTATGTTGGCCATCTCGCTTCACGCCCAGATCGGTGGAAACGTATGATGGCACCATGAACCCAGCAGAATTCTTACAGATCTACACCATGACAATTGAGGCCACCAGACGTGACGAGAAGGTGATGGCTAACTACCTCCCGATTGTCCTGAATGGGGCAGCGAGGACATGGTTAACGAACCTCCCACTAGGGACAATCCACTCTTGGGGCAGCTATGCGGTATGTCTTGGGGAACTTCTAGGGAGCGTATGCTCGATCGAGCAAGACCGACGATCTCTTCCAACTTACCCAGCAAAGGGGTGAAACTTTGCAAGAATTCACCAAGCGCTTTAGCACCATCCGCAACACCATACCCGAGGTAAGCGATTCGGACGTTATCCCTGCTTTTGCCAGTGGCAACAGGAACAAACGATGCATACAAGACCTGGCGATGCATCCCCCGAGAACGGAGGCACAACTGATGGACCTCACCGAAAAGGCTGCCAGCCCCGATGAAGCCCTGTTATTTATCGAAGAACAGGAGCACGGGATGACCTGGTCTCCCACCAGACAAGAAGGAAACTCGTCAAAAATCAAACGCAAGAAAAAGCCCTTCGGAGAAAATGGGGAGAAGAGGTCAAAGACCGATGAGGTAATGTCTGACGTTCCCCCAAAGCACGCATGGCAGCCCCATGCGAATGACAAGCAGTCGAACTCTACCGACAAGACAGGTAAGAACTTGTGCGACCTCCATCAAACGAGCTCACACGACCTCCGCTAGTGTCATCTATTCAAGAAATATCTGAAGGCGGAGAACGAGAAGCCCCGTGGGAAGTCCCTGCAAGTCGTAAACCACAGCCGAGACCCCAGCTTCGACGACAACTCAGACCACGAGCCATTCCCGAAGGAGGTACGAGTGATTGACCACATGTTCGGGGCTCGGCTTCATATGAGTCAAAGAGACAATACAAGATCGTGGCCCGAGAAATCTTACCAACCATCCCTCGAGCCTCCCACACAGTCAAGTGGTCAGAAGTCTAGATTTCCTTCGACCAAGATGACTATCCCGAGAATTACGCCTGACCAAGACGATACCCAATAGTCATTGAGCCTACAGTCAACAACTGCAAGGTAGCCCGAGTACTCATCGACGGAGGGAGCTCGTTGAACATCATCCTCATAAGCACCCTCGACGCGATGCAGATCCCGTGTTCGTCCGTCGAGTCAGTTACTCAGACCTTTCACGACATTGTGCCCGACTCGTCGGCAACCCCGATTGGTCAGATCACATTCCCTGTGACTTTTGGAACGCAGGAGAACTTCCGAACGGAGAGAGTCCTGTTCGACGTAGTCGACTTCAAGACGGCATACAATGCCATCTTAGGACGGCCAACCCTCACTAAATTTATGGCAGCTACTCACTATGCATACCAGTGCATGAAGATGCCGGGGCCAAAAGGGGTCATCACGATAAGGGTTCTACGCAGAAGGCATTGTTTTGTGACAAGCATAGTCTAGATCTCGTAGAGTAGAACCAAGGAGGCGAAAAAGATAAGCCCTCCAACCCCAAAGCAACCATGAAGACCCATGGCAAGGTGAAATCTGTTCCACTGGACCCAGTGGAGCGATCCAAGACAGTTCAGATCGGCTCTAATCTGAGCTCGAAATAGGAAATCGAGCTCGTCACCTTCCTCCAGGCAAACTCAGATGTGTTCGCATGGCAACCGTCTGACATGCCCGGAATCCCCAAAGAGGTGGTAGAGCACAGGCTGGCCGTCCGACCCGATGCCAAACCTATCAAGCAACAGCTCCGGCGGTTCGCTCCCGACCGGAATGAAGCTATTAAAGTAGAAGCCGAAAAGCTCCTGAAGGCCAATTTCATTAGGGAAGTCGAACACCCATAATGGCTAGCCAACCCTATTATGGTCAAAAAGGCCAACGAAAAGTGGCGAATGTGTGAAGACTTCACAAACCTCGACAAGGCTTTCCCCAAGGATGCTTTTCCTTTACCCAGAATAGATCAGATAGTAGACTTCACGTCCGGATGTGACTATCTAAGCCTTCTCGACGCCTACTCTGGTTACCACCAGATAAGCATGTGTCGGGAGGATGAGGAGAAGACCTCCTTTGTAACTCCTTTTGGTGTATTTTGTTATTCGAAAATGTTTTCGGACTGAAAAACGCAGGCGCAACGTACCAACTTGGTATGCAGCTCACCCTCCACAGCCAACTTGGTCGTAACATCGAGGCCTATGTCGATGATCTTGTTGTAAAGACGAAGAAGAAAGAAAACCTCATCACAGACCTCTTGGAGACCATCACGAACTTACATAGAATCGGATCATGCTAAATGCTAACAAATGCATCTTTGGGGTCGAAGCAGGGAAGCTACTCGGATTCCTAGTCTTGCACAGAGGAATCAAAGCAAACCCCGACAAAATCTGAGCGATCATCGAGATGAAAGCTCTGAAGTCTGTCTGAGACGTCTAGAGACTCACAGGCTCCATGGCAGCCATGAGCCAATTCATAGCTCGATTAGTAGACCAAGGAAATCCTTTCTTCAACCATTTACAACAACATGATGGTTTCAAGTGGACAGAGGAGTCAGAAAAAGCCTTTCAGGACCTGATAAAATACTTCAGCAGAGCTAGAGCCATGGCTAGCCACTCCCGAGCAACCTGGCGAAGCTGGGTCTAGATGTGAGCAGCTACCGCCTCAGCCATTCGAAGCTCGTGGTCTAGGCTCTCGGGTATGACGACCCCGACCTCGGCTAGTGTGACTTCAAGAACCCTCACAGCATACTCATGGTCGCTTGCTAGCTTCGCTGCCCGAGATTCACTCTAAGACAGCGACAACCGCATCTCCACAAGCTCACCAGCTAGCCAAGTCTTGTCCTAGACTAGCTTTTCCTGGGCTTCCTTGAGCTGAGTCTTGTGGGTGCAGAGTTGCGAGAGGTCATCATCTCATTTCTTCAGCTGCTTGTCGGACTCTGACAAATGCCTCCTTAGCTCTCCGACCTTCACTTGGAGAGGAGCCGCCTGAGACAGGGCAAACTGCAAGAGACGAAGATTAGTCCTCGTACGGAATGACCTAAAAGCACAGTACTACCCCATTACCTTCAGCAAGGTGGCTACACACTGGGGTAAGTCAAAGCCATTCTCGACAAGCTTCACCAGTTCCAACGAAAGTAGCGGCGCGAGCCCCCTGGCGGAAGAGTAGGGGGAGGAGGCGCTGCCGAAGGAAGATCCATGTCTGGAGCCGCGGGATTCACGGTCACGTCCGGGGACTGGGTGGCTAATGGTGCCGACACCTCCGGCGTGGCTCCGGCCGCAGCTTTGATCGAGTCAAGGGTCACCCTGAGAAGGTAATGGGATCAGGACATAGCTGGTAAGTAACCAAAGAGGAAGGAATAGGCTTTCCATGGACGTTTTAGCTCGAGGGGCACCTTGACTCCGACAAGGGCTAATCCCCTCTTCACCATAGTGGCGGTCTTCGATTCCTCCGTGACTCAAGGCCTTGTGGCACTTCGTGGCATCTTGCCGTCCCCTCCCCTCCCCGACAGGGGCGGGGTCGCTCTAGTCGGCCGTGAGCCACCTGCCCCCTGTACCACCACAATCGAGTTGGGATTGTGCAAAACTGTTGATACAGTGACACTGTCCAACACTCTGAGCATTGAGCAAAAGAACCTCCATAGATCATTACTACTTCATCCCTCTTGATAGTACGGGTGTTTCCTATGGACTCAAGGAAACTAGCAAATTTAGGCTTTACCTGCCACCAGCTGCAGTCACGGCCCTTGACGCATCAAGCCACCATCACCTTGCTTGCAACTACTTGCACAACACCGGCTTCTTCACAGCTGTGGCACAGCTGCCTAGCACAGCCATCCCTTGTCCTGGAAACTACATTTGTACTTTTTGGGTGGTCATCCTTTCCTTAATGACACTTCTTCCTGGAACCTATTAATCCTGCTTATACTCATTGTAAACATTAGATTCTAGTTTGAGTTGCCATTAACCATCAAAACCAACTAGGAGCCTAGATGATATTTCAGTCTCCTTGTACGCCATCTAGCAAGGGACGAGCACCCTCAGAAGGATGTACTCATCTCGCTCAAGGGTCTCGATGGCAGCAAAGTTCATATCGGAGGGTTTGAACTCCAAAACCGCACCTGTTTTGGTTAGACCTGAATCCTCCGACATCACTGGTGGATTGTCGGAGGATCTCTTGGCACCGAACGCCTTCGTCATGGTGAGTTTCTTATTGCTCACCGACAGGAAGCCAAAAACAGCAGCGAGCGAGAGGGAAGAGGATGAGGTGCTTCTTGGCGAAAGGAAGATGAACAGCCAAGAGCAGAAGCAGTAAAAAAGAATTTGGACCCACAATTGGTCTTATAAGACCAAGAGAGAAGTCAGGGATCAAATGGTTATTTCGGCCATGATTACTGAGCCACGTTCCATCGCAATAAATGCACGCAGTAACTTTTCAGCGCACAATATCTGGTTTTTGCGGGAAAATAGGGGGGAACAGGCGCATGACGTGTGAAGGAGTGTTGTGTAACCCCACATGTCAGCGAGATATTGCTAGAAAAAGGAGGGAAAAGAGATCTTCACCACCACGCAAAATTTCCTCCGAGACGCGAAATTTCCACCCGTCGAATCCAAATAAGCTTCACTACAAAAATCACAGGCTTGCCTTAACCACTCGGTGGGGTACACGTATATTTCTTCTCAGAAAAAGGGAAGACTTGGGGGCGTAAAAAGCCACTTGGGGTTACCCATCACCAAGCAGAAAAAACGAGTTGCTCCGAGTAGATGACCCATGTTACTCGAAAGGAAGCATCAACAAACCTAGCGATACTTTTGATCGGATGTACTCCCCGATTAGGCGAGTTCTTGGTCAATCTATCTCGGCCTCTTTTCACGTACTGATGGGGGGTTTTACGATGAGTAATACTCTAATACCGTATATGGGGTAGTATCAGTATATGAATACCCTAGATATTCAGAGCCGTTGATGTAACAGTCCAGGAATCTAGGGGATAATGAGTCCTTACATAATAAGGGCAAGGAGACCTTTAAACTAGGAAGTCAATCCCTATGTTTAAGGATGACAGGTTAAAGATAAGTCCACGACCTCAACGACACAGGTTATCCACTATATAAAGGACCCGAGGATCCCCCAAGAAGGGGGGACGGAGACTCAGACTGAGACAAGGAGCAAGGAGAATCGAAGTCGTAGACAAGCCATCCAGAAGTCTTTGGAGATTGAGCCCTAGTCTCACGAGAAAATTCCACAAGCCATCCAGATCTACTTGGAGAAGGACCCGATTAGGTTTAGATCTCATCTAGGATAACCACTAACATACCCTTTTGTAAGATACTCGAGATTCAATATATACCAATAGGACGTAGGGTTATTATCCCACAGGAGGCCCAAATCTGTATAAAAATCTTGTTTCGTGTTACCCGATACTGTCAAGTTAGGGTCCCAGGGGTCCCTACCCTTCAACAAATCTCTCTGTCTCACAACTACTGTAAGATCAGTGATTTACCAATCGTCGACATTAATCATATCATATACCTCCATCCCGTTAAATTGCCTGGGAGGTGTATCATCCCCATTCCCTACAGTATGGGTGATCCCTCCGAAGGAACCTACGGTGATGCATATACACCATTTTGCGCTAATGCTTAAGCCACACACTCGCATTATGATCCAAGTAGTTCGTACAAGATTTTTCCTCTTTTGTACTCTTCCTCTAATGGTTAGCAAGGATAGGATAATCATTTATGTTGAATAGCAAGTTGCGGAGTGAAGTTCTCTTGCTTGTGTGCATCAAATACCTCAACCCCGAGGGTCCATAGTTTTTCTAGATCTTACACCAATGGTGCTAGGAAGACACCTATATATTTTCTAGGTTGTTTCGGTCCTTGCAGAATTATCAACGTCATAATGTACTTCTGCTTTACACACAACTAAGGCAGAAGGTTATAGATACACAGATTCATAGGTCAAGTATATGACAGCTGCTCATGTTTCCAAGAGAATTCATTCCATCCATGCTCAATACGAACCTAATGTTTCTTGGTTCACTTTCGAATTCATCAGACTTCCTATTGATGTTTCTCCACTGGATGGAATCAACAGGGTGTATAAGCTCTCCATCATTCTTGCGCTCCTCAGAGTGCCAAAACAACAGTTTTGCATCTTTTGGTTCACAAATAAATGATTCAAATGGGGAATTATAGGCAGATACACATCACTTTAGCTAGAGTTCCTTTCATCACCTCGTTGCCCTCATACTCATCTAGTTTATCATTACGCTTGTATCGGGATGACCTTAACACCAGATATACATGTAGGTTTGTGTACTCTCTATGAAAGAGGATACAGTCCTTCGGATAAGCATGTATTCGTTGTATTTTCATTCCCAAGGGACAAAGAACCTTCTTGGCTCTGTAGGTAGTTCTGAGCAACTCATTCCCATTTGGAAGCATGTCCGCTAAGATACGTAATAGCGCCGTGAAGCTCTAGTCCGACCACCTGTTGCTTGCCTTCAGTTCAAGCACATATGATAACTTTGTGTACTTATACTTGCATCCATCAAACAAAGGTTTCTCTGAGTTCCCCATCAGGATTTTGAATTACGACCGTGTATCATGGCTTTCTTCCGCATGGTGCAACATCTCATCGAGATGGTCACGATCATCTGACGACGTATCTTCATCTGAATCAGAATCGATATCAACCACCATGTAGTTCTCTTTCTCAACGATGTCGTTATTACCGTCTCCCTATATCATTTGTTGTTCCCCTTGACTTGTCCACTATGTGTACCGCTCTTTGAAACCCCTACGAATCAAGTGGTCCTGGATCTACTCTGAGGTGTTAAGCATATGTAGATTCTTGCAGCCTTTGCATGGACATCAAATATATTTCTCCACCCCTATTCAACTTATCCTCTTCCATAGATCTTATGAAATCTAACACATCATTAAGGTAATTTTCACTTAAGCAATAGATTGTTGGCCTACAAGTGCATAAGCTCAATTGCAGCATTTTCGATGAGAAAGAGTCAGAACCAATAGAGAGGTGGTGATTAATCTCACTTGGGCCCAAATCTGAAATCACACAAAAATATTAAAATATAATGCTCAAGATACACGACTACCTTCCTCAAATAGCCGTCGACCTCTAGGTTGCAATAGACAATTCAAAAGAGCAATTACTAGCTAAGATATTAAAAGTATTTTTGAAATAAATACAAAAACATAAAATCAACAAATACTAAATGTGCTAGGAGAGAGGTGTTATAATAACTAAAAATGAGCATGAGGTATATAGTTCACTAGTATCAATTCTCAAGCAAGTAATTGGGAAGTATCAACTACGTATTCGCAAGAACTAAATGTGAGGCTAGTATTATTTGTAACAAGTATAAATAAATATACTTCTTATCCAAACACTAATTTGAGGCGTACATTAAGGCATGAACCAGTTAGATGCTCTACCCCATCCTCTATGATTACCAACTAATAAAATGCTAAGTGCCATGCAAGGCCAATTCACTACACACAATCAATTAAAACTAGTAAACATATAGCATCACAAAATTCATCCCAAGCAAATAATTGGTTACCCCGAAGATGGATGGTAATGAAAATAACAATTTGATGGCGCCGAATATGGATGGTCACCACACATAAATAGAGAATCCTATATAGCTACTACTATACATCTCATAGCCTCGATGGACTACTCGTACATCATGCAACTCATCAAAAGCGAAGGATAAATTGATTTTATATAGAAGGTATAGATGAATCAAACCAATCCTAAAGGCTCTGATGACGAACAAGGAGTGTCTAATCTATGGAGGCTTGGTGTGGGTGATGATCGATGGGGTGTTGATGGTGCTGATGGTAGAGATGGAAATTATGGTTACCTACAGCCTCCTTCTTCTTTGCCCTGAATGCTCCTCTCCTCGTTTCGACACAAAGACATTTGTATACGAAGGCGAAACTCTGTAGGGGTCTACTCGAAGGCAAAACAGATCTACTCACAAAGGGGCAATGGCGACCGAGCCCTATTGGCCCAGGAGGCAAAGGGAGGCAACAGGTGGTGCCACCCTGTTAGGCCGCCCCGCCTAGGATTGGCTCCCCTAGTCGCGTCCTTTCGCACGAAGTCTTCCCTTTTCCGGAACATTTCTGAATACGCACCATTTTCTAATTTTTGCGTTGTTTTCCTACGTAAACAAAGCAAGGAGATAAATAAGCAATCCGATAGTTTATCAAATAATTAAAATATATAATGAAAATACAATGAAAAGACACCATTAAATTCTGAATAATATGATATGTTTTTGACGTATCAGCAATGACAAACATACATCCCGCTTTGGTCCATGTACATACATAATCTAATTCCTGCTAAATGTTGAGGGTGACTATATGTCAGTGACACACAAAGTAGTTAGCAAGACTAAACTAATAAATAGAATTTTATGTAATTATGTCATTAATACATGGGTTTTGACTATATCTAAAGATTACCAATATTCCATTTCATTAACAATGTTTCTTTTCATAATGTTTGTGACGTAGGTACGAGACTAGACAATGAGAGAGAGGCACCCCCGTTCAGTTACGTAGCCTACGAGGGTGCACGTAGGGACGAGGGTGCACGTAGGGACCCGAGGGAGAAGGTGACGATTGTGGCTAGGCCTCACGCGGCCATTTTATATTGCTCTCCCGAATTAGGGTTTGTTAATGAGGAAGTGGAAGAAAATGGATCCCCCTCTCACTTGCCCTTGGGGCACTATTTATAGACGTGGAGGGTGGGATAGAGGTGAGAAATTTACAAGTTTGCACTTTTAGGGTACAAAACACCCATAGGGGGTTTTTAGATTATTGACACACCACTTAGCAATATACCATTGGTTTAGGGGTACGCGTAGACATCCCTCCAATAGTAGCCCCTCGTAAGTTTGGGTGGTAGGCTACTGCCCATCTGGGCCAGCGCACCAATCCTCCACGGGTTGGCGCATGGACCAAACCGACGGCATCCACGTAACAAAGGAACGCGGGGTTCTTCATGGCAAGGAGTCCACCCTCATTCTCTTCTCTTCTTCCTCTTTTGTTTTCCTTCTCTTCTTCATCTTTTCTCCTTTTTCCTGTCGCCTCCTTTTTTTGGCTTGGTGCACGACTTGGGCTCCCGCTAGGCACCTGCCCCTCGCGTCCTATGGCTCGTGGCCTTGCGCAGCCTGGTGACCTACCTAAGTAATGCCCTGCCTGGGCCGGAGCCTCGCCCAGGCAAGGCCTTGGCTTGCTCACGTGCCGCCTGGGACTCGGCCCCCGCCTGGGCTGTTGTCCCACACGGGCCGCATCGTCAGGTCAAGGCCCAGCAGCATTAGGGCATGCTTGAGGGGCTCGGGTATAAGCCGACACCAGCCCCTACCGATGCGTCGACATGCTGTCGGCATCCAACACGTCGCTGGCCGCCGATTCCTCCACACCACCGTCTCCTCATCATCAGGCCACTGCCATGCATTGTTCTCCCGCTACCGCACGAGGCTGCTGCAGCACGCGGTGCATTCAGTGTCTTTAGCTCCATGGCCGAGCACCGTGCTTCCTGCTGCAGGGTGGGGCCACTGAGCTGCGGTGTGCGTTTGGCTCCCTGGCAGAGTGGCAGTCTCCCGCTGCCGCTCAGGGCCACTGCGACGTGCGGTGCGTTTGGCTCTGCTGCCAAGTGTTGTTGCCACATCTGATCACCGTTGAGTGGTCCTGCCTCCACCACCGAGGCGTGCTAGACGGCGTGGGACCATGTTGGTACACTCGCGCCGGACTGCGCTTCCTCCACTATTGGGACGGACCACAGTGCTGCCATAGTGTGCCTCCTGCCTTGACGTCATCGTCGCATGTGTTACCACAGCGTGTGCCGCTACTAGCAACGTCTTTGTGAGCGCCGCCGCCACTACACTTTTTGTTACCATGCTTTGCCTTTGGAGCTGCGTACTACCGTCCATTATGTGCTGACTCTCCTCCCCAATATCTCTCAGGTTGCCCATATCCCCAAGCCGTGGAGGTGTACGTAGGGTGCGCATAGACATACGTGTAGAGTCTCCCGTGGGGGTGCATGAAGGGTATGCGCAGGTGTATGCATGGAGTCTCTTGCGGGGGCGCGCGCAGTGGTACCTGGGGTGCACAAGAGTACGCATAGAGGTGTGCATAGAGGTACGCGCGGAGCCTCCTACAAGAGTGTGCACAGGGGTGTGCGCGGGGTGCGTGCAGAGTGTGTGGACTATCTTACAGGGTTACGTGCAAGGATGCACAAAGCGTCCCGCAGGGGTGCGCGTAGGGGTATGTGCAGGGTGCGCGAAGCGTCCCGCAAGGTACGCACAGGGTGCGTAGGGGTACGCGTGGAGCCTCCCGCAGGGGTATACGCAAGGTGTGTAGAGCCTCCTGCAGGGGTTCGCGCAGGGTTACACACGGAGCCTCCCACGGGCGTGCTCGTAGGGTGTGCAGAACGTCCCATAGGATACGTGTAGGGTGCGCATGGGTACGTGCGAAGCCTCCCGCAGGGGTGAGCGGAGCGTCCTACAGGATTGCGTGTAGGGTGTGCAGGGGTACGCGTGGAGTCTCCCGTAGGGGTATACATAGGGCGCGCCTGCTGGACGCGCAGAGCCTCCCGTAGGGTGCACGCAGCCTCCCATGGTGGTGCACGTAGGGTGCGCCAGGGTACACGCAGAGTGTGCCACAGGGTTGCACGTATGGTGCGCACAACGTCCCGTAGGGGTGTGCGCAAGGGTGCGCGCGTAGCCTCATGCAGGGGGCACGCAATGGTACGCGCGGAGCCTCCCGCAGGGGTGCACACAGGGTGCACGGAGCGACCCATAGGATTGCGCGTAGAGTGCGCGGAGCATCTCGCAGGGGTACACGCAGAACCTCTCGTAGTGGTGCGAATAGCATGTGCAGGGGTACACGTGGAGCCTCGTGTAGAGGTGCGCAGAGTGTGCGGAGCATCCCTCATGGGTGCGCGTAGGGTGCGCAGGGGTACGCGCAGAGCATCTCGCAGAGGTGCGCGCAGGGTACGCGAAGCCTCCCGCAGGCAGGCGCGCAGGGGTACGCACGGAGCCTCCTGTGGGGGGTGCGTATAGGGTGCACGGAGCGTCCCGCAGGATTGCACGCAGGGTGCATAGAGCGTCCCACAGAGGTGTGCATAGGGGTATGCGCGGAGCCTCCGCAGTGGTGCACATAAGGTGCGCAAGGGTACATGTGGAGCCTTGCACAAGGGTGCACAGAGCGTCCCGCATGGTTGCACGTAGGCTGCGCGCAGCTTCTCACAGGGGTGTGCGCAAGGGTACACGCGGAGCTTCCCGCGGGGGTGCGCATAGGGTGCGCGCGGAGCCTCCCTCAGGGGTACGGGTAGGGTGCGTGGAGTGTCCCGTAGGGGGGACATAAAGTCATGCGCCGTGGCGGTGGCCCTAGTCACACTCGGGCCCCTCCTCTTAGGCGCTATGGCTTTTCGCTCAGGTCCCCATGGTCGGCACCAGCTGTCATAGGTACGAACCTAGACAATGAGAGAAAGGCACCCCCATTCGGTTACATTGCCTACGAGGGTGTGCGTAGTCACCCGAGGGAGAAGGTAACGAGCATAGCTAGGCCTTACGAGCCCATTTTATATTGCTCTCCCAAATTAGGGTTTGTAAATAAGGAAGTGGGAAGAAAATGGATCCCCTATCCCTTGCCCTTGGGGCTCTATTTTTAGAGGTGCAGGTGGGATAGAGGTGAGAAATTTACAGGTTTTCCCTTTCAGGGTACAAAACATCCATAGGGGGGTTTTTAACTATTTACACATCACTTAGCAATACACCTTCAATTTAGGGTTATCGCGTAGACATCCCTCCAATAGTTTATCTATCAACTTTTTGGATATTATTGTATTATCTTGATTATTGTTGTTATCTTGCAAACCATATTTTGTTTAATGTGTGCAGAAATTTTCGTGCAAAAAGTGACTTGTTGGCCTCATTACACGAGGAGAAGAACACTTGAGAAAGCGGCCACAAGGGGAGGCCCCCACTGCCTAGGCGGCAGCCTAGGTTGCCCCATATTGCTTGGAGCCGTGAGGGTTCCCGTCGAACAGCTATTTCACCATCATATTCCTCTCAATATATAAAAATAAAACTATATTTTGTGCAACCACCAACAAGACGTACATTAAGGTAAGAATCAGAACAATACTAATAATCTCACTAACAAAATATTAACGAGAACCACACAGTTCATTGCTCTACCACATCCTCCATGCTTACCAATGGACACATTGCTAAGTGCCTTGTTTAGCCAACTCAAGATACACCATCAAATACAACTATTAAAACATAATAAGCAATAGATTAATCACATGTAAATCATCAACTACATCGAAGATGGATGGTGACCATAACAACATATTGATGGCACTTAAGATGGATTGCCATGATAATAATCATGAAAACGCTACAAAACTACTACTACACACCATGTAGCCTTGATGGGACTACTCACACATCATGAAAAACAACAAGAACGGATAGTAGATTGATTCCATAACTTGAGAAAATACTAAGATACAAACCAATCCAAGGTCCTGATGTTCAAGATGAAGTACAAGGGAGCCTAATTTGGTGTTGATGGTGGAGATGAAAAACTATGGGTGAGGATGCAGTGGCATTTCTCTATTTATGTCATGAAACCTTTTGTTAAATAGAAAAAGCCTTCGCAGGGGACCTCCAAGGGATGAAATGGATCAACTTGCAAAAAGACGGCGGAAGCCGAGCCACAAGGGGCCCAGTTCTTGTGCCCCTCTATGTGGGGCGATGATAGGCTATAACTACAGAGGGTGCTACGAACTCTCCACGTGGCACCGCTGGTTGCCTCCTTTCACACGAAGTAATCTCTCCCCCAACATTATCAAAAACACTTGTGTTCTGATTATATTTTATGGTGTTTTTCCTGCGTACACAAGAAAAGAAAGAAAATCTGGTAGTCTGGCAATTTATTAAATAATGCAGAAAATCAATGCATTTTTGGTGTATCACCCCCTCCGAAAATACTATGAAAAGACAACATTAAACTCAGAAAACGTGATACATTTTTGGCATATCACCCCATGCCGTCTGGAGTGTCCACGACTCTCTGGATGTTGTCAATTTGCTACTTATTCCATTTGACACATATTTTCCAGGAGATAGTTTCCTTCGAGATGGAGAACACGGCCATACTATCACATGCATTGATAGCTTCGCATCCACCAGAATTCAAACTGGACACCATTTCTCCGTCAGATTAATGATCATTTCTTCATCCACCACCAAGTGAGATCAGCATCGACTGATTGTGGGGAGTTGCTACTATTTATCTCCTTGTGGTCACCATGTTGATACTTGTTTGTTTTCATGCCAGATGGTAGGAAAAATAACTGATTGTTGAAAACGTATCATGTTTTTATGAGTTTAATTATGCCTTTTCATTAAAATTTTTATTATATATTTTAATCATTTTTATTGATTACTAAATAATCTGTCAGACTGCTATTTATCCTTTTATTTTAATATGTAGAAAAAATATTGCATTTATCAGAAAACCAAGCATATTTGGGAACATTCCTGAGAGGAGAAACTTTGTGCAAAAGGAGGCAGCTAGCAGAGCACTAACTTGACGGGGCGGCCAAGGGGGACGACCAAGCTGGCCGACCCAATCAGGCTCCTGGGGCCCACCAAGGCTCAGCCACCCTTTCACGTGTAGATCCGTTTCGACTTCTTGATACTTCCCATGGAGTTTCACCTACATATATGGAAGTCTTCACGTAGAAACAACAGAGGGGAGACGGTGGGACCAATTTAGAGGCTCCCTACGGAGCCCTAGTTTCCATCTCCATGACGACCATGAAATTCCACCATAGATCATCCCTTCTAGCAAGCTACCATAGCTAGTTCATCCTTGTAATGCATCTACAATCATCAAGACATTCAAGATTGGTTTGTATTTTGGTATTCATCAATACATGGACACAATCTTTCATTTGTTCTTTTTGACTTGCATGATGTGTGAGTAGTCCATCGAGGTTATAGGGCTAGTTAATAGTAACTATGTAGCATTCTCTATGTTTGTGATGGACATCCTTCTTCAGCACAATCAATTATGTTATTATGATTGCCATCCATCTTCGATGGAACCAATTATTTAGTGGGACTGATTATGAATATTTGTCTAACGCCCCAAAATGGATCATGATAGTTGGTATTAGTCTTGTCGACCCCCTTTGCTAGAAATGATGACATTGGTGGATGCTTAGTGAATGAGTGACAGAAATCCACGATTAAGAGCTATAAGATCCAATCTACTAGAAAAATGTACCCAGACCAATTCTTCATTCTATAACAGATGCAAAGTGACAGTTGCACAAATTTGGATTCATGGTACAGGTGCATAGTATTTTTTTCCCAATGAAAAGGTTCATCCATTAGTTAGGCATTTATCTTGTGTCTTATGCTAGCCTAAAATCTCAATATCCTTACGAGAATTGCTATTAGTCAACCTATACACCGCATGCCTCATTTTTAGCCATTTGAAGACCTCTCCTAGCACTTTTAGTAATTGTTTATTTTCTTTTTTTATTTTGAAAATAGTTTCAGTTTCCTAAGTCAAATAATTTATCCTTTTAATTATTTATTGCATCCTCGAGGTTCACAACTATTTTAGAAAGGTAGTTGTGCATCTCAACCTTCACTTTTATTATTTGAAGTTTGAATTCAGATTTGGACCACATGAGATCAATCACCGGTTCCTTGTGGGTTCGGCACTCTTTCTCATCGACAATGTTACAATGGATCCTATGCACCTGTAGGTCATCAAGCATTTCCTGGCGCCTTGCCATGGAGCAATATTGGTTTAAGTCTAAATTGATTTCACAGCCTCTCTACTTTAGTAGTTCTTAGTTTTTATTACTTGCATTACTTGTTTTCTACCTTACATATTTTTGTTAGTAGTTTGCTTGCTTTCTTAACTCGTCTTATTGAAAAAACAACAAAAATTATTTACTACTTCTTTAAACATGGCTAATATTATAAAAGAATGTTAGCAATGCTAATTATTACTCTTCAAAAATTTATATTCATGATATTAAATGTGCCATTTATGAAACGATTGGACAGTTTGGTTTCCAATGTGGGAACCATTGGGATGCTTTTATTGCATCTTATAATAGATTATACTATGATAATGATATCATTGAACAAACAGAATAACTCATAATTTATGAGGGAACCCATCAAATAATTACTCGAGTCACATGGTTTGCAAAATGTAGTATCTCTCATGACTTCCTTAATGAGGCCAATAGAATAGTTTATCCAATCTATTTCTTTAGTGAAGAAATTTTTTGTGATAATCCTTTGGTGATAATTTTCATGAAGAGCGGGTTATGGCTACTATGCAAGATAATGCTACAGTACCACAATTTCTACAAATGAAATTGCTACTATTGTTGATGTTATGAATACCATTATTGATGTTATGGAAATTACTTTTCATAAGAATGGTGCTACCAATAATATTGATATTAGTGATGTCACTATTATGAATGCTATTGATGAGAATATGGTTCTTAATAGATGAAAGCTATGAAGTTGAGTTTGACTAACCATACAAATATCATAAGGAAGAAGATTATAATTTTGATTCTTTTTCACTTCCTTTAGAAAATAAAAATGCTTTGCAATTAATTTTTTCGGTGATTTCTCTACTTAAGACCTTGCATTAATGCATTGATTTAATGTGCATTATTGCATGGAATTGGTGACTTGTGTGGAGATGCTATGATACTATTTTATATTATTTTTTAGAACAATTTTAGATGGCACTGATATTGGTTATTGCTTGTCATTTATGATTACAAGCCTGAATGCTTATTTTCTAGGGTTTGGGCAACATGATCTTAGAACTATCGTTTGTATCTTGCAATATCAAATGCTTATTCCTATTATACATTCTACCGTCCATTGAGTGCGAGTCGAGGGTGTGCCACCATGCTTTATTGTTTTAACCCGGTGAATCTTATATGATCACCTTAATTTTAAACAAAAGTGATGTGTTTGATGAGCGGACATCTATTTATGGATACATGCCTACAACAAAATTTAACTATGCCATTGATTTATTTGCACCCGAGCATGTGATTAGCTATCTCTACATGATGTCATGCACCACATCTCGTAAAGCCTATTCTACCACTACTTGTTACTAGCTTTTTCATCATTTGTTGCTCTGTTTTTATTTATCATGTATTAATTCTATTTTTATTATTTATTATCCTCCAAAAATATTATCCATTATCATCTAGTTTAAGTGCAGCTCAATGACGAGTGACGCCATAATTATGAAAAAACATATTGCTTTCCCATAACATATCAGTGGGTTCGATGTAAAAGCTAAAATACTTCTGCAAAATGATGCTACATTGATCATGTGCACTTATAGGTCACCACATGTCACCCATAGATCGCAATAGAAGAACCCAGCTCAAAACCACCGCCGAAGAAAACCCCGCCATACTGTAGCTATCTCGTGCCCCCACCGAATAGGCAAGATCTGGTGTGACCTGCCCAATGATAGCGCGGGAGAACATCGACAGGCTCCAAAGGAGCATGGAGGAAACCCGTCGGAAGCACAGACAAGGGGAACCCTGTACCACCACCCGGAATCGCACCATGGCATCACAAACACCGCCGCCACTACTAGGAGAGAGAAGGCAAAACCGCTATGAGAGCAATAGGCATAGGCCACCCTACCATTGGTGGCAGTTGTGGATCTAGTGTATTTTTGAGACTTGGGAAAAGCATTGTTTTGTAAGGCAAAGCACAATTGTTTATGGAGCTAATTCGTCGAAAATGTGGTGTCACTATTGTCACTAAGGCCGGGCAGAAGCTTGGGGTAGAGGGATATTTCCTCCGCCCAACGTAAAAGCACATCTCCTCTTTTTTACACATCACTTAAAATTCTCTGCACCATAGTTTTACTGACGGCTAATATAGATTATCTAAGATGCTTCGACACCTTGCAAACATAATATGCAGCTAGTTTTACCAAATTAAATGGAGCCATGCGACGAACGGCATGCATCGATCGACACGTGCATGGCGTCGTACAGTGTGGTCGGCCATGTCGCCTCCCGTTAATCATGTGAAGGTTTCATGACATAGGTTGGGTCCAAGCCTTTTTTTTTCCTTCCCTCATAGGACATGTGAAGGGAAGCTAAGAAAAGAAGAGTTGGGTGTGCTCATAAATTGGCTTGGATACGTACTGCGGATTAAGTGCATGCAAAGCGGTGCTCGTACTTGCATATAAGTGCCTTAACACTCACGAGAAAATGCATGGTTAATCGAGTAAGATCTTACTACTTACTAATTTTTCCATGGTGATTATATATAAGAGGTTGTTGCGCTTTGCAACCTCAATAATGTGTGCACAAATGCAGCACCTAACGTGCATAATGCACGTCGTTTTGCTGCCAGCTCCGTTTGGATCAAGGGATCCCCTCGAAAATTATTCTATAATAATGCAAGGGTAACTTATTAACGTACGAAGTACTCGGAGGAAAGTTAAGCGGACAATAATGCACGCGACGAATGTAGTATAAATCATGCTAACTCGTACATTAGTACTCCTACATGTATCCATGCATGCACACATTTAATCAGTTTGAGTGATTTAGCAAGGCCCTATAGCATATGTATACAGTGTTCCACGGATTTCTGTTACAACAGGAGTTTTCTGGGGAAGCTCATTAAATCATCAACTGCCCAATTAGTTTCCCGTCAAGCAACGTGGAATGTCCAATGAATGCGAGTCACGATCGATTGGGCACACAATTAGTTTGTAAGCGGAGTAGTCAAAATAAATTGTTTAGAATGCCCGCAAAAAATTACCAGGAGCATTTCATCCCACCTAAAAAGGTTTTTTTTTGTCTCGCTTAACTCCTAAACCTTTTGTACCAAATCACCTTACCCTAGGTCCGTTCAAGGGTTTTTGACAGTGATTTTGATAATGTGGTTAGTGATGTTGACACATGGGCTTCCACACCATCCAGTTTTGCACATGTGACTGCTACCTCAGGTTCTTCTTCCTCCCCTATCTTTTCCTATCTCTTTCCTACCCTCCATCGAGCCATGCCCTCCACCACCTCCCCCCCCCCTTCTTTTGCACCCTAAGCATATCCTGACCATGGAGAACTCATCCCAATGGCGGCACGGATCCATTGGTGTGGCTTCTCTGGTGTCATGGTGGGGTTCCAGGAGATATCCGCAAGAGTCCAAGGCTACTGATTAGGAATCAACAACTATCTTAGAGTTGTCTTCGAAAGAGGAGGAGAGAGATGAGGAAGCTGGGGGAGGAAGAACAGGGTGACGTGGCAGCCACATGTGCAAAACCAAGTGATGTGGCTGTTCATAAGACCATGCCACTATCCATGTCACCCGAAACCACCCTCTAAAACTTGTCCAAGGGGTAAAATGATCTAGTATGAAGAGTTTAGATGTTAAGTGAGATTAAAAAATTATTTAGGGGTTAAAAGTGCCCCTCACCAATAGTTTCAAGGAGTAAAGTAGATTTTCTGTTTAAAAACTACTCAATGTATTTAGAAAGAAATACATGTTATTTCAGACAATGGAAAAGTCCCTCTCATATAAAATCTTATAGTAGCAAAATATTACAAAAGTTAATTACAACCAATGATATCATTTTCACATTATCGATACAAGTAGTTTTGGATGTATTAGTGCCTGAGGTTAAAAGAATTCAACGGGTCATTCTAAATTACACTACATATATATTTCAGAACGGAGGAAACAAATTGCACAAAATTATAAGGGCATGTATAATAGTAAAGATGATTATCTTCATTTATACCCATCCATGTCACTAAAAGATAGCAAAGAAGATAGCAACACAATAAAGAAGTCTTATCTCTTGCTTTTAATATTATTATCTCCAGTATTCCTTAATTCTACTGCATAAGTCTTATTCTAGCCATCTATTAATTAAGAGAAGGCAAACTTCTTTCTCCACGTAGTGAAATATTCTATGTGACATCATCAAAAGAAGACTGACATTACCCGTTATACATGTCTTAAATGGTAGAAGTAGCAATCAATAGAAAGCTTCCAAATCGAATATCCAAATTTATCTTATAAAAACTCAAGTTTTGTGAGAGCTAGCTAGTATTGAAGACCTTCTCTTGTTTATCCGAAATCCTTTCATCTACACCTTGCACCAGCTTATAAGTATACTACAGACGCACAGTTACACACAAAGAATTAAAACTTCTATGTGCAGCGTAAACTTAACAAGAAAATCGAAAAGTGTACTCTGTGTTACCTCTACTTCTACGGTACACGTACGTAGCACGAGTAGTTAGACGTGTGCATGGCTTGTAGGTAACGCATAACCATCACGATTCAATTTAAAAGCAAGGGCGCTACATTAGCAATAATAAAACAGGACATATATATACGGCCATATATTTATGCATGGACGACGTACAGACAGACCGACCGTACGTAACCGATACACGCATGCCACGTGGACTTACCACCGGGCCACGTATGTACGTGGGTGCGTGGGTGCGTGGGTGCGTGCGTATACTCGAAGACATACAGAAGCGGTCGGTACACAGAGCATGTACGTGTTGCGATATTTAATTAACAGAATTTTTATTCCTAACTACTATAAGAAATAGTTATATTTCCCAATCAATCGAGTTATACATTATTAAGTTTATAGTTATAAAAAAGTCTATAATTTTAATTCTAGAAAATATATAACTAAGCAGTTATACAATTTATATATAAAATTATATGTATTTTTAAAATATATAACTACTTAATTAATCATTAAATAAAAGTCAATATTTAAAATCAGAGTTAGAAATAATAATTTTTCAGTCGAGCTACTATTACGTACGTGATGCATGTGACAGCACCACCGGCGCGTACGTACGCATAGAGCATGCGCTAATGCTCTATGTAATATGCTACTACGTTACTACAACTCCGTAGGCGCCCTAGCTAGCTGCGATACTTCACGTCAGAATGACATACACGCACGGACGTGGGACCCTTTCGCCTCAGCTAAGGTTCTTTCTCTGTCACGAGGTTACAAGAGAGAGAGAGAGAGAGAGAGAGTAATAAGTAAAAACTGGATTTGGTGAGGCAAAACTCAAAAGAGATGCATGATATAGCTAGTATGCATGTACACGCATAAGTACAGTCACTAATTGCCCAACTATCTACCTATATAGCTAGAAAAGCAAGATGCGCTTTTGGTTGCGCTGTACTATTGTTGCTTCTAAGAAGAAATCTTCAGTCTTCACACGATCACACTTTCACGCATTCATGCACAGTGATGTGTGGTCTCTACTAACAGTTGCACAGTAGCAGCCCGGCCCTGTTCCATCAAGAGAACTGTCCAATACACCTTTTCTTGTGTCCTGCATGCCCATGCATGCATGAGATTCTTGCTGCACTTGCCTGGTGATTTCATTAGCTTTGGAGTCTTATTGGATGACACAGATGTCACATATGTCGAGAACTAATGTTGAATCATCTTGTCCGGAAAGGAGAGAGTAATGTTAAAGCAAAGTGAATGTCGGATCAGAACTGCAGGGGCATGCAGACCAACTTACGATACCTATGCAATCCATCCTTTTCTCCAGAAGGCCAGTAACTTTGCTTGGAAAAAGATTGAAAACAACCATTAACCTAGTATTCTTGCCAAAATCACATGAACAACAATAATTTGGGGATAGCTATGGTACAAACACTTGCATGTCCCCACTTCTCCAGAATATTCCCACTTATCCAACGATTGATGAAAAGTGGAAAAAGTATCTGGAGGGTACATAAAGAAAATTTCATGGTAGCACACGCCGAAAAAGTCGAAGAGGATATGTTACTGAACATGTGTATAAAATCCGTCGCCGTGAGGATGACTAAAGCTGGGTCTAGACCTACATGCATGTCAGTGTGACTTTCACTGACTATATACTGCAATGTAATAAAAAAATTGTGTTCTATCAATAACCTTGTCATAGGTCATCTCTGATGAGTAAACAAAATGTCAAGGTAAAAACTACTTTGAATTAATTAAGAAAGAGAAAGTAAACCAAAATTTAAAAGTGAGGAAAAAAAGAGCTCGGAGAGAGGGAGAGAGAGAAAAAAAGGAGAGGTCAACTGCCCCACCACAGCTGTGAGGCCTATGAGCATGCAGCGGTGTAGATTGCCTTATCATGATTCATGACCTATATGCAACTTTATTTCTCTCGGCAACTTGGCTAGCTAGCACACACAGCAAAGTTGCGCAACCGTGCACTAGCAAAGGGAGAGGAAAGGAGTGGAAGGCCGCCCGGGTCAGGCAGGGCTCTCCCACGCTGCACTGTCCGGGCACCTACCTGAGAGCGACCGCGCTCCCTGCTTCACCCTCCTCTATCTCTTCCTTTTATACCTCCGTCTCTCACTCTCCTCGCTCCATGCCATCATCTTGTATATCACAGTCGTCTCCGGCCGTTAGTTTCCGTCGATCCACGCCGCGTTACGGCGCAGGGCCGGCCGTCGTGGTGGGAGCCGGCGATGGCGAAGCAGTCGTGCTGCCACAAGAAGAGGCTGAGGAGAGGGCTCTGGTCCCCGGAGGAGGACGAGAAGCTCATGAACCACATTGCCAAGTACGGCCACGGGTGCTGGAGCTCCGTCCCTAAGCTTGCAGGTATGATTGAGTCAGAGTGACACGGCAAATATATGCACAAATTCAATCACCAACGTTTATATACATGTGGTGCTGTGCATTATGCTTAATAAGCAAGAATTTAAGAACAATTGTGTAGGATATGATCTTGGCGCGCTCTTAATTGGTTTGTTTGTTGGTTGAATTATTTAGGCCTTGAGAGGTGTGGCAAAAGCTGCAGGCTGAGGTGGATAAACTACCTCAGGCCAGACCTCAAGAGGGGCACATTCTCACAGGAGGAGGAGGACCTCATCATACACCTCCATTCCATGCTAGGAAACAAGTACGTTACCTGCCTGCCATCTCTCCAATGATCATATTCCAAATGCAGATACATATATAGTAGATGACACGAGAAGATAGAATTGTGACGATTGTTCAATATATATCAGGTGGTCTCAGATTGCGGCGCAGCTACCGGGCCGGACGGACAACGAGGTCAAGAACTTCTGGAACTCGTACATCAAGAAGAAGCTCAGGGAGCGCGGCATCGACCCCGCCACCCACAAGCCGCTCGCCGGAGCCGAGGCCGCCGCGCCCACGACGTCGTCGGCCGCATGCCGCGCGGTGTTCAGCGACGTGGAGCTCATCCCGACGACGATGCCCGTCCATGTGGAGAAGATGCTTCTGGACGGTCTCCACATGCCGCTGGACTGGCCCGTCGCCGGCGCCGGCAACGGGATGCTGCAGTCGCTGTCGGAATGCTACGAGGTGCCGAGCCTGCAGGCGGCCTGCGCCTTCGACATGGACGCGCTACAGCACTGCGGCGCCTTCCCAGCCGCGCCGGTCGTCCCGTCGGCGTCGAGTTCCAGCACGCTGACCTCGATGGCCGGCCTGAGCCCCGCCGCCGCCGACGTCGAGCAGTGCACCAACGTCGCCGGCGGCGCCAACCTGCCATGGCTGGAGCTCGGGCCGAACGACACCTCCGGCCACGACGTGGACCACTACGCGGGCGCTCTGGACGAGCTCAGGTGGTCGGACTACTTTGATGGTGCCTTCCAAGCCGCCGCCGCGACGTCCCAAGGCGCCCTACACGGACAGTGCGTCTACGTCGACGGCAGCAAGGCCGACGACGCGGTGCAGTTCGATGTCCATGGGCTAAGCAACTGGTGCTAATACAACAATCAACTAATCCATCAAAAACCAAACGAAAGCAGCAAAACACTTCATCGCGCTACAAACTATAAGTTGATATGTACAGGCGAGACAAGGATCGACGGACACTGGCTGAGCCTGACTACTACCAAGATATATCCGAGTACTACATTTTACATCACTACTTACTAGTAGTGTTCCATTTGGTGTTGCTTAATCTTTTTCTCTTTATTATTTATTTATTTTGGTGTGTAGTATATTTAATCATGCAGAATTGCTAGTGCACAGTTGCCTAGTTTGATTTTAAGTCTTAGTCAATATTTATGGTCATTCGATTTTTGCTTTGTGATTTGTGTTGGATTCTAGAATGGAAACGTAAGATTCTGAAAATCGACCGAAACATATCTTATTTTCAGTCACCTATACGTTAAACGGTCCCTTAATCGTGTGATATTAAAGTTAGAATGTTTTGCCACACATGTAAACTGTAAAGGACAGGTAATGGTGGAGGTACAGGCTACAGCGACAGATGGACCGTGCATGGTTAAATAAAGAGTGGATAAACAATTGATTAGCATGGACCTCACCATGCGCATATATATTTGACTTCTTTAGGGGTCGCTTATTCTCTTCCGAAAAGCGGGCCGCGTCCCTTATTCTCATCTCGCCATTTCTTGGTTTGTCCATTACTGCGAATTCAGCGGGTGAGTACTGTATGGTTGACCTATGGGTGTAAATGTAATCTGGTTCAATTAGTATCTGATAGATCATTCTTGACTGCAATTAATCAAGGAACCGTGAAGCTAGCTAGCACGATGGCTGATGGGAGGATATATATACAAATCTGGGTCACAGATATGGAACATTGCATGAGCTACTATAAGTTCGGCCTGGTTGAGATATGGCCCAGTTTAGCCCATTATGACATGGTAAATTTTTAGTCACCTTGGAATATATAGTATCCCTAGGTTGATTTAGTGCACGAAAGTTTGAAGCATATCTCCACTGAGCCAAGCCAAATGCCACTTCAAGTGGGTCTGGGTCCACAATGCCAGAGAGAACTTCGTCCAATTTAGTAAAAAACGACTGCCCTAGGGCCACTTCCACGTAGTAGCACAGAAGTTTGTATCTGTTTGGTTTGATGCTCTTTACTAACTAGTAAGCGTACACGTGCAACGCATGTCTCAACTAATTATAATTATAAAAAATTATAAATTATACTCCCTTCGTTATTTCTCTTAAGCTCAAAAACCAAATGTAGGCACGAAACATCCTAAAATACCCTTATTTATTGTGCTCATCACGTGAGTAATCCCGATTAGCATGTGCCGTAGTCAGCCGTGATCGCCAATGGAAATGAGCATGCATGCATGGCAAATGAAATTGCTTGGTGACTTGCATGCAAATCGGATGCATGAGTAGAGAAATTTTCGCTGCAAAAAGAGACATGAGTAGGCAAAATTTTCCTTCCAAATTTGACACGCTATTAGCGATAATTTCCCTTCCAAATCTGACATGTGATTAGCGAAAAGCAAGTGCCAAAACACTCAACCCATTCTTTAGTCTTTTCCTTCGCGGTAGCCTCCTCGTCGCCTTCATCTTCAGCTAGGGAATCCGTGGACTCACCGTCGCCGAGATCCGCGAACTCATCGTCGCTGCGCTCCGCAAACTCGCGCGTCCAGTGAGTCAATATTGTCGTCACCGAAGTCCACGGTGCCATCGCTGAATTCCACGACGTTGTCGCTGCGCTCCGCAACGTCATCTAGCGAGTCCATCCGTTGCCACACTCTGCGAACTCGTCGTCGCCGTGCTCCATGAACTCGCCGTGGCTGAGCTCCTCGATAGTGGTCGAATCCATCTATTGCTAAGCACAGATCTCCCCGATCTCTCTTCCATCTGCATATTAGAGATGCAATTAATTCCCCATAACCCAAAGCGACTGCATGCATGCTTGCCTCTATCAATCGATTGAGGATAGGGCAAGGGGAGGGGACGACAGGGACCAGAATGGAAAAATGACGTCAAATTTACATGGATATCTGAAACACGTCTTATAATGATGGAAAAATCCGAAAACATTAGGCGCCTTAGATTGATAGACGGAGGGAGTATTAGCGATAGTATAATTTTATTAAAATTTTGAACAACTTGTAAACACAATAGTAATACCTAATATATATATGAGGGAATTGCTTCAGTAGCACTAAAATTTCCTCTCCTCTCCAAAATACCATTCAAATATCACATCTCTCTAAAATACCACTCAATTTAATTTCCATCACTCCAAAATAGCACTGCTGTTTGTTTCCTTCTTACTTCCGTTAGTCAACTGCTTGGTAAAGAAAATGAAATTCAAAATACCCAAACCACCCCTAACCCTAAACACCTCATTCTCTCGTTCTCTCACAACCAACATAGCACGCTTTATCTAAAAAAAACACAACACGCTGCATTTCAAAAAAAACATAGCACGCTCGCCCCATCCACTACTGCAAGGACGCCTACTACTGACGGGCAGTATACCCCCTCTACTGACGGGCAGGGGGCCCGTCACCCTGGGAATGTCAGTGGAGGGGTGGCCTCCACTGATGGGCGTGGAGCCCGTCAATAGTATACATAACTATTGACAGGCGTAACAGGCTCGTCAGCAGAAACCCCTCCAAGATTGGCCGGCGTGGTATCACCACTGACGGGCAGCTGTTTGGTGCCCGTTAGTGATGCCTAGCCTTCACTGACGGGGATTTTGTAACTGCCCGTCAGTAGTGTTGCCATGGTGCATTTTTCTTTCAGCGCCAATTTCACAGAATATATTTACAAATTTCACAAATAAATTCACAAATATTCACAAATTTCACAAATATTCACACATATTCACAAATTTCACATAACCATTAATCACAGGTATGAAAGAACACAAGTATTTACATAATAAAGTTGTTAAGTTTATAAAGAACATAGTGCCAACTGTTCATCAGTTTCGGAAACAAGGAATCTTCAATGCCCGCTTAAGTTTGGCTTCGAAAATTGGGGGCCGACGTAGAATTCACCCATTGGATTGATGACTTCAAGGTTGATGACTTTGGCGAAGATTCTTTGGATGCGGGCAAAGTCCTGACGCCAGTCGTACAAGCTACTTCCCAGCTCAGACCAAGCCTTCAGTTCTTTCATATCTTTCCAATGCTTGTTCTTTCTCCGGACCCAGCAGTCCATTTGGGCACAGGTGTAGTACCCACATGTGACGCTATTTTCTGGCTGGATTTGGAAGGGAATTTGTAATGGTGTACCATTTTTGTCACTTTTGAAGGTATTTTACTATGTCCCGTGAACTTGGCTCTGAAAAATACAGTATCTAGCGTGACCGACAGATGCGTGTGCTCTGGATCGGAACTGGTATACAACGGGGCTTGCGAGTCTTCAACTAGTCTCGTAAACTTAGCAGCCTCTCTTTCATCCTCGGAATCTATCACCACCTACTCCACCATGTGAACGTCCTGCACCATATCGGCCAAATTGTTTCCCGTTTCTTCTTCGACGTCAGGTTCGATACTCCCCTCGTCTTCTTCGTCATCTCCGTGTTCGGCATCTTGCTGTAACACCTGATCTTCCTCCTCCTCGCCGTGACACGTCCAACGTGTATAACCTGACATGAAACCCTTAAGTGCCAGGTGTACCATCACCCTCCCTCTCGTATTGAACATTACCAAATTTTTGCAATCGCGACACGGACAACAAATATTCGTGCCACCTTTTCTCCTCATATCTCGCTCGACGGCATCAAGAAACTCGTTCAAAGCCATAGCCCAACTCTCTGTCGCCCGGTTGTCGTACATCCAACTGCGATCCATCGATCAAGACCTACGACACGAAACTAACCAGTTCGATGAAAAAGAACAAAACACTAGGCCTCGGCTCGATGACCGAAAATCACATCAAATAATATACAAAATGGAAAGAACACTAGCGAGCATTATTACCGAGCGCTAGCGATTTTTTCGGCGAGGAAAGAGAGATCTATGGAGAGAGTGAGAGGAGGAGGGGAAGGTTTGGGAAGAAATTCTAGATCTAGATCTAGAGAGACCTTGAGCTTGGGGAGGAAGAAAGGAGAGATAGGAGGAGGGTTGGGGAGAGGGGAGGAGATGTAGAGGAGATGTAGATTTAAGAGAGATCTTGAGTTGGGGAGGAAGAAAGGAGGGAGAGGAGGAGGGTTGGGGAGAGGGGAGGAGATGTAGATTTAGAGAGATCTTGAGTTGGGGAGGAAGAAAGGAGGGAGAGGAGGAGGGTTGGGGAGAGGGGATGAGATGTAGATTTAGAAAGATCTTGAGTTGGGGAGGAAGAAAGGAGGGAGAGGAGGAGGGTTGGGGAGAGGGGAGTGTTTGTGATTGGCGGCGGCAGCGGCGCTCGCTGCTGGCCAGTGGGCGCGCGAGCACTAGCCAGCAGCGAGAGCCGCCTCTGTTCTGTTAAAGCCAGGTTACCACTGACGGGCACATAAAAAGAGCCCGTCAGTGGTAACCCGCAAGTGCCAAGTTAGCCCGGGAGCTACCATCGCTGACGGTCAGGAACTGCGCCCGTCAGTAGAGACCACATCTCCACTGACGGGCGGCTAGTACGCGACCGTCAGTGGAGATGATCCGTCATTTATGGCACCGGGGTTGCGTCTCCACTGGGCTCGTCAGTGGAGGTCTTCCGCTGCGGCCAGTCAGACTCCTCTGCTGACGGGCCTCTAGGTGCCCGTCAGCGGTGAGCCCCTCCAACGACGGGAAAGAGTGCGCCCGTCAGTGGAGGGGGTTTAGCAAAGGGTCATTCTACAGTAGTGATTCCATTCACCGGCAGCGGCCTCCCCGACCCGAGCACGCGAGCATCGCAGGCGGCGTGGGCGGCACAGCGCGGCGGCGTCCCGGGCAGGCGCGGCGGTGGTGGCCTGGCGGAGTCTCGGCATCCCGAGCATGCGGGCGGCTCGGTACGGCGGCATCGCAGGCGGCTTGGGCGGCGCAGTACGGCGGCGTCTTGGGCAGGCACGGCGGCAGCGACGGCGGCGTCTCGGCGTCCCGTCCGGGGGCGCTCCCCTTGTCCCCGACCCGAGCGGCGCCCTCCCCGACCCAAGAAGGCTACAATCTGTGCTAGAGAAATGCCTCCCGAGGTCTACCTTTGATATCTTCTGACAGGGATATTGGACGCTCATTCTATCATTCAGGCCTGTAGCTAACACAACACCTCATGCTCCGTTAATGTTCATTCATGGTAATATATTTTTCCAATCTTGATTTCAGTAGTAGAACTACTAAGATCAGTCTGCTCATAGTTCCATACAAGTCCCGATTACGAAGAACTATGAAGCAAGTGGATTGTCTTAATTTTGCTACCCTGCTGCTCATGTGATGTCTCATTACTTCTGCAACTATTTTCTTATTCTCAACTTCCATGTGGTTTGGCTATTTTATTTTTAGATGAATGGGTTACCTCTATCATTTCAGTACCTCTTTCAGTTGCTCATTCGTTACTTCAGTGAGGCTTTGACTTTCAGCTAGTTGTCAGCCTACCAATGTATTATATGGAGATGAACATATTCTTTGGAGTAATATGCTGTTTCTTTTGTGTGATCATGATGCAGGGAATGGGATTTATAGCTGGGTTGCTGCTTCTTTATATGAGTGAGGAGGATGCATTTTGGTTAATAGTAGCTTTGTGGAAGGGAGCTGTCCATGCACCAATGGAAGGCTTGTATCAGGTGATTGAACTTTGGCAAAATATTCAAGCAAGTAGCTGGAATAAACCTAAGTCAAAGAAGATGAACCAGTTATGAGGAGGTAAGGGCAGGAGTGTCTTTTTCAAACTCTAGTGATGTCTGTTTGTCACTAATGGTGTTTTGGGTAGAAATATGTGAATTGGGTGGTATTTAGGAGAGATGTGATGTTTGAGTGATATTTTGGAGAGTAGAGGAAATTTTAGTGGCATTGAAGCAATTCTCTCATATATATATGCACCTTTCTGAATTCTAAGTTATATATTAACTATAGACTGTATTAGCTATGATTTAATTATATTAAAATCAGAAATTTTTACGAAACTATAAAATATTCACTATGATCTTCAGGATTTATTATCACGCAAACATAATCCACTTTGTTTTTACAAAAATCAAACAAATATTCTTTTCTGTTTATACACTCTTCTCTCTCTCCCTTTCCCCTTCCTCTCCAAACCAGCTGTGTGACATTTCGCTTCCCTCTCTCTCCCTTGTTCTTCTCCAACCCAGCCTGCTTGCTCGTCGGCGGCATGTGAGCGGTAGAGATGGGAGCTCGTGTACTCAGACAGTGTCGATGTTTGCGTGTGTGGTCAGAATGACTGTAGGAGTAGAGCATTTGGTAACAAGCTCAAGACCGGCCTCAGGCAAGTGAATTATTTCTGCTGCAAAATTCTTTTTACACATTTGAGTTCCTTTATATTTACCCTGGGTACAGATGAGGTCTTTGCTACTGCGTGCAGTCCTATAGATGCATCACTTGTGGTTTCTGGAGGCAAAGATGATAGAGGATTTTTGTGGAAGATTGGATCGGTAGAGAATGTTAAGGAGCTGACTGGTATGGTTGACTCATCTCCTGAAGATCTTTACTCCTTTTCTAAATAGATCACATATTTTCACTCCTTTTCTGATTTTTGAAACAGAGATGCTATTTCTGACATAGTCAAATCATATTGAGAAGCATTTTAATTAGCCTGAATACTTGCTTCTCCCATGAACCCTGTAGAACATAGCTACATGGTAAACTTCACAAATTTCAGTAGCACCAATATTCCCTGCATTAACTTTCAAATTTTAAATTGCAACACACGTCCCAACCAATGCTTGTGGAATTTGCATAAGTACAAAAGAGTATAGTAATATTGCTTAATATTACAACTTAACATTTATTTGAATCTAAAAAACAACTATTAAGAGATAAGCCACAACTAATTATCTCTTTCTAAAGCATCTATTTCCTGATGCACTTAAGAAAATATCGTTCCACGTGAGGGATGTTTTCTTCAGATTCATTTCCATTGTACTTCAATAAGTGTATCAAAAACTGCTTCCTTAATTCATAACCATCCTGCATGTGCATTTTATGTCATTGTCATGGAGGGTCCACGTGTAAAGTGTGTAGAAATGTGCACTCGAGAATTTTCACCTTGCAAACTGGTGGTTCTAGTGCTTCACCATTCCACGAGCGCATGAAATTGAAAACGAAATAACCAGACAAGGCACTGTAGATATATGAATTGTTACCTTGTCTGTTAGATAAAGTAAAATAAGCTATAATGTGGTTCAAACCAAGTTACCTGTTTGGGTTTGTCGGAGCACCAACAGTCAATATGCGACGCCATACATAAATATCGTCGTTCCACTCAGGGTTTCTTACTTCAAAGGCAAGCTTAAGGTTAATGGTAATTTTTTGAATTTTAAATATATACCTCATGACTAGAGTGTGTTTAAACTGAGCCGGTATAGGAACCAAGTCCAATATAGTGACAGTTCTCGCATCCTGGTCTAAGACGAACAACATGTACTTTTCGAGGAAAACATATGGCAATAAAATCTGCATACGATAGGCGTTAGGAATACGTAAATCACGACACCAATGGACAAAGAAACCAAACTTACCAACTTGCACTTAGAGATATTGCAGTCTATTCCAGGCCAGCTATCAAACAATTGTGCCAACCGTTTAACATCAAGCCTTCCACGACGCCTTGGGTCTCGTGCGAAGTCGGACACCGTCTGAGATAGAAAGAAGGTTTAGAAATTTGATGCAAAGAGTGATTATGTGATTGTAATAACTTACGCAAAACATCAGGTCCATGTAGTGAACTGGGGTATCTCTCAACATATGGAGTTCGTCGCATGCGAGTACCCATACAGCCATGTTGAAACAATCGCCGTCCATAGATTTGTCCATCTTCAGTATGTCTTGTAATTTTTTGAGACTTAAGCTAATTGGGTATGGTTTAGAGCTTAGCGCCCATTCCTTCCTGTCAAACAAAGTACAATGGCATAAGAATAACTTATATGAATGCTACTGAAAGTGTATTCAGTCCCAAGGAGTGTGGGAGAATAGAGAGAGAGCAAAACACACAAACAGAATAAGAAAAATAAAAAATAAGATACGAGAAGACAAAAACAGACAAGTGAGACAGAGAGAAAAAGAAAAGAAAAGAGAGAACAAAAGAAAACAAAAAGAGAAACACAATACAAAAAGGAAAAAGAAAAGAAAAACAAAAACAAACACAGACAATACAGGAAACAGAGGAAGAGAGAAAAAGAAAAAACAAAAAACAGAAAACAAAACACGACACAAAAAAACAAAGAGACAGGAAAAATAAAAAAAAGAAAACAAAAAAATAAGAAGAATAAAAGAAAGAGACAAAATAACAGTAAAAACATAGGACAAGAAAACAAAACAAAGACAAGACAAAGAAAAAGAAAAGCAAAACAAAAACAAGAGATATAAACAAACAGAGGAAAAGACAAAAAAGAAAACAAGAAAGAAACAAAAGAAGAAGAAACAGAAAACATAGAAACAGAAGAAATAAAACAAACAAAAAAGAGTAGAAAACAGAAAATAGACACAAAGAGAAAAAACGAGAACAAAAGAGATCGAGAATACATAAAACAAAAAAGACAAACAAAACAGAAAAACAAAAGCCACAGACAACAGAACAAAAAACTAACACAGAAACAGAGAGAGAGAAAGACGAACAGCACAAAGACATTAAGAAAAGATGAAAAGAATAGACAAAAAGACATACAGAAAAAAGATCAAGAAAGACCACAAAAACACAATAGACACACAAATAACACACAAGACACAGTATACAGAAAAAACAGATAACATGTAACAAAACATGAAAGATAAAACTAAAACAAACAAAGACAGAAAAGAAGAGAAAAGAAAAGAAAGAAAAAACACACACAGTAAGAATAAATAAAAAAGACAGAGTAAAACATAATAAAACAAATAGAAACAGAACACCACAATCAGAATACACCAACGCCTAAAAAAATAAAAATAAGAGAGAATAAGAAATATAAAAGAGAAAATGACAAAAAGATACAAAAACACATAGACAGACACAGAAAACAAATAAGGTAAAAACAGAGAAAAATAAGACAGAAAGAGAAAGCAAAAAGAGGAAAGACAAAAAAAATATAAAAAGAAGATAACACAGACAAAAAAGAACAAAACAAAACACACACAAGCACCAAAATAAAAAACACCAAGAAATAGAAACAAGAAACACAAACAAAACACAACAAGACACCAAAGAAACAAAAAACACAAAAAATAAAGAAAACACAAACAAAAACACGAAAAAACAAACAAACAGAATAGAAAAGAAAACAGACACGAAACACACTAGACAAAGACAAACAGAAAAATAAAATAGAAATCACAACAAGAAAAATAAATGAGAAAATAAAACTAATCAAAAAAACACAAAAACAGAAACAGAAACAAAAAAAACGACCGAGACAGAGGCAAGACACACACAAAAAAACAAAA